>JANEYF010003969.1:1200000-1800000 GCA_029963845.1 Rhamnusium bicolor | reverse complement strand
TTCATCTTTGGATCTTCCTTTTCATTCATAGCAGCATATATTTAAAAAATTTGCCAATCCGGTGCCAGTGGTTAAATCTAAATTAAAAAAGACATAATTTTATCTAGATTATAAAATTTTAATGTACCAATGTTCTAAATTAAAAATGACTTTTTTTATGTTTTCATTTCATGCTGATATATTATAAATGTATATTTTTGTATCCGAGAAGTGTTGTAAAGCAACACTGTCGATACAGTTCCTTTTGGAAAAAAATGTCATGTCTGCATAGTTTATTTCAAGCTTATTTGCAACATAAAAACTGTTGGCTTCTTTGACGGCGGTAAAGAGATCAAAGGAGCTGACGCTTTTTATGTTAGAAGTAAGTTTGAAATAAGCTCTACTTGTACTACTTGTTTTTTTTTTTCAATAAACGTGTGTTATATGTGTTCACTTTTAGAACAAAACTTAATATTAAATTTTTAAAAAATATTGTATTTTACTGTTTTAATATTTTTCTACATTAGTGATCTCCATTTACTAGATAGTGAGCTAATAATAGTAACTATTATTATATTAAAAAATCCGAAAACAAAATTGTTTGCGTAAAATAATATATTTATATATTTTTAGTTTGTATGTAATGTATGTATGATGTCAATAATTGTTTTAATAAAAAAACGACTCGCCAGAAATTAAAAACAATATACCCAATGGAAACACATTGTTGTTTAAACATTTATATAACGTTAATTAATGTTACGCAACCGTTAGTTAACATTATATAAACGTTAAAACAACAATGTGTTCCCTTTAGGTACTATGTTACATGTGTCGTATATGTTTTTGTATAACAAAAAAATAATCATCTGCTTACCGAAAAATGCATTTAAATAATCTTTATTTAGAACATTTACTGTATTTATGATTCTTGCTGATACGTTCTTGATCTGAATCATGTCTTTATCGTGAGACATAATGAATGTGATATTGTGTAGTTGACTGGTTCTAAATTCTGTCTAGATAAAGACTTTGAAGAACAAAAATAGTTTAGTGCCGCTACAGTGGAAACCGTTTCAAACAGACAATGAAAAATTCCACCAAATTTGAGAATCGAGATTGCTGCAAGTGGATTTTCAAAGGATGCGAATATTACACATTGACTGCGATGCCAAAAGACAGAATAGAGATTGTTTTTAGAGTTCGGAAGTCGATTTCGAAATAATGGGAAATGGATATTTTTAACAATTTATGTTTCTAAACATTACTCCTAAAAGCTTTTCATGTTCAATTTGGAGTTGAAAGAAAACTTTGCACAGTAAAAGTATTGCAATAAACTTTTTATATTCGATTTGAAATTGATTGTGTATTATAGTATTGATATGTATTCCTTGCCTACTTGATTTATGCGGTGAGGTTGACAAAATTGAAATTTAAAAGTTTTATATAGAAGTTCATTATAAACTTAAACATATTTTATTATTTTGAGTGTAGCATGCCGAACTGATCTCAATCGATTTTCGGAGATTTGATAATTAATTGTATTAAAATGGGGGCCTGCAAAGCAAGGCTTCTTTTTATTAACCAGTTAAATTTCGTACATCATTGTGTCTTTACATGGTAGTTTTAGATGTAATGTTGTACAATTTACAGGAGTCATTTTCATCCAAAATATATATAGTATTTTTTGCTAAATTCCGTATCAGATTGTATATTTTGTATAAATAGTTGACTCTTCCTTCTTTGAGTCAATTAAATCTTGAAACTAAATTTAGTGATTTATTTTTCGTGGATATTCTTGGAGTCAAAACAGTATTAAAGAATAATACATTGTATTTATTTGCTGATTTTATACTTCCCAACGTCACAATTAATGATTATCACTCCATATTAGATATATTCAGCTCCATAGAATATGCTTACAATCAGCAGGTTATAATATTAGGCGATTTCAGTATCACAGATTATTCTAATTATCTAATAACTAACATGCCCGTTGGGCGTATTGTCCCTTTAATAAATTTTCTGAATTTTCTAGTGCAATGCAATGCAATTTTATTAAAAACTTTAGAGAAAGACTTCTAGATCTAGTGCATACAACATTAATAATAAAATTGAAAAGGCTGTGAATGTCCTGCTTAAAAAAAATGCTAAATATATCTAAAATTAATTACTTGCCTTTTTTTCCATATGAGACATTTTCCCTACCATTTCAAAAACTTATTATCGAAGATCTCTTCAATATAGAATCTACAACATAGGTAAAATATTTAGGTATAATTATTGATTGAAAAATAAAATAGGATATACATATTAATTATATATCAAATAATATTAGAAAACTAATATATAGGTTTAAATGTTTAAAAGAAATTCTAGATTTTAAACAAATCAAAATGTTGTACCAATCATTTGTTGCATCTCACCTATGTATGGAATTCTAGGTTGGGGAGGAGTTTATGATATACGTTTAAAAGAACTAGATGTAATCTAAACAATATTTTAGAATTGCCAAAACTAATACCACTTGTGGACAAAGATGTTTTACATACCTCAGTCCCAAAGCTTACAACACAATACCAAATAATATTAAACCTACGCCTCTTCTAAAGATGGCAGAGACCAAAATAACACAATGTATATATATAAATTAAAAATTAATATTACCCATTATAATTTTCGTTAGGCTAAATATATTGATCTCTACCGTAATTGTGCAGATATTAACAAATTATCAGATAATTTAAGACATTAATTGAAAACATTGCCTTTAAAAAAAATATAAAAATATGGAAATCCTCACTAGAGAAATTTGAATTGTTGCGGAAACAAATTAAAGATACAATTGTTATTGCATATAAAAATTATTGCATAGTAGTAGAGGATGACATTTCCGATAATTCACAAAAATTTTATCAATTTATAAATAATAATAAGAAAGTATCCAGTGTCCCCACTTCAATGCATTTTAATAATGGATTTAATGTCAAGGATAAACAAAATATTGCTAACTCGTTCGCGGATTTTCTCCAAAATTCTCTTTCACCTTCTGCTACTGAGCATGTTGATGACGAGACATCTGACAACTTTTATTTAAATAACTTTAATGAATCTGAAAAACTGAAACCTAAATTCACAACATGTCCACAAAAAATTCCAGCATTTCTGATTAGAGACTGGCTTTTACAGAACCCCTACAAATACTTTTTAATCTTGCTGTCAACACTACAACACTTCTAAGTATATGGAAGAGGTCCAAAATTGTACCTGTTTTTAAGAAAACGAACGGATAGATTACAATCGTCAACAATTTTTCTAAAGTGTTTGAAATCCTAATACAAGAATATATATTACTTTATGCATCATCGATTAAGATTTAAAAAAACATGGGTTTATCAAAGGCAAATCCACCTTCACAAATCTTTTTTGCATCACACGATTCTTAGCAGAATCTATTGATGCTGGACTTCAAGCTGATCTCATTTATACTGATTTTTTTAAAGGCTGGACCACAGTTTTCTCATTGCAAAACTTCATGATCATGATTTCACACTGAACACCATAGCATTTTTGAATCCTACCTTACAAATCGTAAGCAATCTGTTGAATATTTTGGCCACCAGTCTGTCGAAATCTTAGCAATCTTCGGTATTCCTCAAGGATCCAACATATGTCCCTTCCTTTTTAATATTCTTATTAACGATAGTTCAAAGAAGATTTCTAAAACATTGCAGGAGGATAGGATATACGTACTCTCCAATTGGCTTCTCATTCCACTATGCACTAATGATTTTCCTTAGATAGTTTACAAGATAGACGGAAAAGGTCGCAATTAATATTTTTGCACAAATTGTTATACAGTAATGTGGCTTTGCCTCAAATTGTTGCAATGTTCAATTTTCACGTGCCTAGACTATCCGCACGTGAACATCAAACCTTTCATTTAAGCACACCTAGAACTAACATAAAGCAGTTTTCACCACTGTGTAGAATGTGTGCTGCATACAATGACAGTCAAAATGCCATTTATATTTGACTTATTTTGTATTATATCTCAGTGTGCTACTGATTTTCTGTGTCTTTACTTGAATATTGTGATCTGTACCTATTATGTAAATGGATTGTATGTATATAGTCTGTTGAATGGTTGTAGTAAATAAATAAATAATAACATAGGATTTAAAAAATATCCGAACTATTGATTATATTCTTTGTTTTTAAATCTCCTATGACCCAGGGTTAAAAAGGTTGACGAAGGGTAAACCAATTTCAAAGGCTGTCTCATTATATTTGCCACTTGTTAGATATTTACCATATTCGACAAATATTTGAAATATATTTGTCCTATATTTGATGGTATTTGTACGGGGTGGACTAAATTCGATGAAATTTAGGTTTTTTATAATCGAAAAACCTAAAAGTGATCACACAACAGCACTGATATCACATCAATTGCCTACTACCCCAAATCCCATCTAATTTTTAGACACATCAAGTTTACTGTGGCTCACCCGTCGAAGGGAGCAGTTGATCATTATGATTATAAGATTATTACTAAGGAAAATTATCAATTCAAACCTGTAAGTTTGGGAAATATTTACTAAAACAGGGTTGGGTGGCTATTAACTTTTTATTGTCATTGTGATATAATCCAAGTTTATAATTATATAACACTAATTTTTAGTCTGCTGTATGTAACAATGTCATAAAACCGTAGCAAATAACAATAAAGAAACTACTGTCACGGAGGGTGCATGCACATTTTTTATTACGGATATAAAATTTCAAATAATGATTATACAGTTTTTTCTCGGTGCATGGCAGTAGTGATTAAAGCGCGTGTTTAATGCGAAAGTTGTTCAAGAAAATTATTACAGCACCTACCCTAAGGGGATAATTTGCTTTTACTAACTGGCTGTTAAATAAATTATTTAACCTAAACCTACTTACGTTTTCTTTTAAAAATTTTTATAGATAATAGCAGGGAAATATATGCATTACGATTATTATGACTATCCAATTCTGTAAACAATAAAGAATTCGTTATATAAACATTCAAATGATATCATAATTGGATGACAAGTAATTTTTTTTTCACAATATTTCTGATATAACAATAATATCGTAATAGCTATAATATATAATCACTTCACATGTAAGTCAAAAAAAGGACCTAAGAGAGCCCCTGGGGAATACTATAATTTTATTAACATATTTTTCACAAAATTATAATTCATATTAAACAATAATGTATTTATATATGGAATGATTTAATAAAATTTTATAAAGTTTTGTATTTTAATAGGTGAGAAATTTTGGAAAAGGTAAATACAGTTTTGGGAAATACTATAATTTTATTAACATATTTTTCATAAAATTATAATGCATATTAAACGATAATGTATTTATACATGGAATGATTTAATAAAATTTTATAAAGTTTTGTATTTTTATAGGTGAGAAATTTTGGAAAAGGTAAATACAGTTATATTTTAGATTATGTTTTTAACAGCATAATGCATAATGATGAATGATAGTATGAATTTACTGCAACAAAGTTTCCACATAGAATTACTAAGAATGATTTGCATAATTTCCTGACTTCATTTTACTAAATTTATTTTCATTTTTTAATCCATTACAGTTTAGAATGAATAAGAATAATAATGATGTGTTTAAACCCATAAATAATATTAGTAATTATTAAAAATACTAGAATATTTAGGAATTCCCCAAAAAAATGCGGGTCACTTGAAGTTATTATTATTTTATAATTTATATTTAATAATTGTTGTTAATTTGGTAATGTAATTATTTTCCAAGCTATAAATAATATGTTACATATAAATACTAAATTTGAAATTTAAAAAAATGTGAATATAATTCATCAGTCGTGTTAAATCTATTTTTAATACCATTATAAAACATAATGGCAAGGGATGTAATTTTTCTGAATACAACACAAAATATTCATTTCAATTGACATTTAAACTCGACATTTAAAAACCCTTCGGGGTTAGGCGATTTTATAATGTAATAAAAATGTTATACGTGGATATCCGACCTTCTAAATAAACACTGTAAGCCTGTTTCTTCATTTAAACTTAAGTGGAAAAACATGTATATAATACATGAAGGTCACTTTGTCTTTAAAAAAAATATAAACAGATTATTCATTTAAATTTGTCATCCATTATAATTAATATTTAAAATAATAAACATGAAGTAATATTTTAAAAGTTTTACTGCCGTTTTAGACAAATCTTAACGGATCATAATGAGTTGGAATACGATATCGATAGGAAAGCTCCTCCCGTTTTATTCGAATAAAATCTAAGTTCCGAGATTTCAGATAATCACTTATTGTTTGTGCATAAACTATAAAAAATGATTGAAAACTACGATGAATTTACAACAGATGGTTCACATATTCTGTGTACCCCATGCAATCGACATTACGTATTTCATACACGCCGGGATTGTGAAAGACATTTTATTTTACTACCCATCGTCATGATATTGCCGGTAGAGTTACAAAAGAGGAATTTTATGATTTGTATCGAGTTATATGCACGTATTCTGTCTTGGAATGTATTCGATAATGCTGAGTTGACAGATTTCTTTGCAAAATACGTACTAGATTTTCCTTTACCTAGTAGCCATATATTGCGTGAAACATATCTATCAAGTGGTTTAAAAATGTTTTAGGGAATATTATAGAGGACATATGAAATAAATTTTTGTTTGTGACAGTAGATGATCAACTTTCGGTGTAATAAGATTGTTAAATTCTACTAAAAATATTGGGTGTTCAAAATGTTTTGACATCGATTTTAATAGTCAGTAAACGAGTACAACAGACTACAGCACACGCAAGTAATAGTGACACGTGCCTTATCCAGTACAAATTTTCAAAATAATGTAATAGTGTTAGTAACGGATGCAGCCGCCTACATGGTGAAAGCGTTTAAAATATACGTATTCCTATATGATTCACATTACGTGTCTTGCACATGCCTTGCACCACGTGGCAGAGGAAATTCGTAAGCAGTATCCAATGGTAGACCCTTTGATTGGGAACACTAAAAACATGTTCGTTAAAGCAAGCTTACGAATACACGAATTTAAAGAAAGTTTTCCTAACATACCGTTACCTCACTGGCCTGCCCCTACGATATGATGCACATGGATTTATTGTTACGAATTTTGAGAATCAGCTGCGCTGATAATATTTTATCAAGATGAATCTCTTATATTAAACAATTGATCACATAACAATTAATTATCGTGAATAGTTAAGTAAACATGATGCTGACAATATGCCTCACTCGTATTCCTGATTTAACCCCATTTCCATTATTATAGTTTCATTCTGCAAGAAAGGAGCATATTTGTTAAAAAAATGGAATACTGCACGTTGTTCCGGGCTTGAGGTCCCACAAAATCTTGATCACATATACATATACATAGCGGTTGTCAATCTGAAAATAGTCGCAAAAGGTATAGAGACCCCAAAATATGCAGATATGTTAAAAACTCGTATTGCGTTAACCAGGTATCCTATACACGTTCTGTAAATTTACGATTTGGATCCTACTTATGAGCTATACCTTGCAATATCACTCCACCATTCTACAAAGTTTAATGGTTAGGAGTATGGGAATGGGCTGGGAATCGAATACAAATAATTCGATAATTCGAATTTTTGAGTAATCCAATTCGAATTAATTCTAAATTCGAATATATTCAATTATTCGAATATAATCGATTATTCAAATATTCAAATTTTCAAATAGCTATGTATCCAAAGTAGGTAGGTGGTAGGTACTAGGTAGGTATACGCTCAGAAAGGGCTTTTTTTAAGGCAGGTAACATTCTCACCACTAAGCGTTCCTGCCTTAAATCAAATAATTTGTTTTCTGAACAGTAACTTATCTGACCTCTGACTTTGAGGGGCCCTTTTTTTAATCGTTTTTGTTTATAAAATAATATTGTTATACTTTATAGTAGTAGTTGTAGTTTTTTAGTTTGTTTATGTAGTTCATGTATTATTAATTAAATCATTTTCAATGTGACCAATTCCCACAAGTTTTATTTGAATTTTATTCATGTTCAAAGTCTGAAACCGCGTTAATAAATGTTTAATAAAATAACCCTAATTTAAAAAAAATCACTAAAAAAGTAAAGACTCTAATAACCGAATCAATTTAACAGTAATTTGTATATGATAAAATTGACAAGGGGAACCATGTCGATGGCTTATTCTTTGATCTAAGCAAAGCATTCGATACCTTAAATATTGATTTCATTGTGTACAAGTTGCAGAGATTGGAAATTAGAGGGCCAACATTAAATCTTATTGAATCATTCATAACGAACAGAAAATTACATATAAAAATATATGGTACATCAGAAAATTATGATGTTAATCAAGGAGTTCCTCACGGCTTTGTGCTTAGGCCATTAATATTTTTGTTATTTGTAAATGATCTCCATCTAATTGTACAAAAGGAATTAGTTGTTATGCTTGCTGATAACACGTCAATGCTGCTCTCAGCACGGGACCCGGCAGAACTTCTAAATAGAGTTGAAATATTTTACCATCATATCAAGAATGGTGTCACAGAAATACACTAATCTTGAATATTGACAAAACTGACTATATATATTGCTCACAACGAGTATCCCCTCCGGAGGATCTAATCAAAGTAATATCTACTAAGGAATTGTCAACAATGGTCAAGTTCCTTGGAACAAATATAGATAATAATCTTAGTTGGGATGAGCAAATAAAACATATTTGCAAAAGATGAATCATGCATACTTTGCATTAAGACAATTAAAGAGTACTTTTAATATCAAATCATTGCTAAATGGGTATCATGCACTTTCATAATCACAGCTTTCATACAGCATTGTGGCTTGGGGTGCTACCTCAAGTATAAACCGTGTAATCATCCTGCAGAAGAGACTCATCAGGTTGATATTTAATGTCGCGCCAAGAGATTCGAGTAGATCCTACTTTAAAGAAAATAAAATATTAACCATTCACAGCATATTAAATACCCTTAAATTTGTCAAAAAAAATTTAAATAAATTTGAAACAAACTCTGACAACCTTTCATATAATACTAGGCAAGGTCACCTATTAAAAAAAAATATACAATAATGAACGAAAAATACTAGTACTATTGTGAAAAAAGCGTGGGTTGCTCGATATACGAAAAATATGGCACAATGCGCCCCACGCTTTTTTCACAATAATACTAGTATTTTTCGTTCATTATTGTTTTCAGTTTATATTAATAATTATTTTTCACTTTTTTAGTTTGATGTGCTTTAAAAGCGTGTTTTTTTAGTTTTTTTAAACTATATTTTTTTAAACTATATTTATTTTTCACTTTTTAGTTTGATGTGCTATGAAAGTGTGTTTTGTAGTTTTTTTAAACTATATTTATATTGCTTATTGATGCTGATATTATAACATATTACGATCCAACAGATATTTCTGAAAAAAAAAATATTTTTTTATTTCAGCCATGGGATTTGAACTCACGCTCGAGGAGTCCGTCGTTTCGCGTCGACTAAGACTTGTCCGCTCGGCCATCGACCGAACTGAGAATCACGGAATATACTTACAATATTAAGCCTCTTGCTCTCACGCAGAGGATACGTGAGGAAAGGACTGGCGATCCTGATCAGGATAATGATATAAACTTATCAAATTATTGTATTGTTACCGGTTCTTCGTAAGTGTACAAAGTTTCAATTAAATCTGTCCGTTTAAAGTGGGTCAAAATCGAGTCCAAAGAGTCGGTTACAAACAAACAAACAAACAAACAAACATACAAGTGAAGCTAATAAAATCGTGTTAATAAAGAATCATAATGCAACCTTATATAAAGAATCTCCATCTCATGCAGGTATAAAAATGTATAATAAGTTACCAACAGAAATTAAAGTTATAAATTCTGCAAATAAATTTAACTCTTGCCTGAAAAACTTTCTTGCTACGAATGGTTTTTATTCGTTAGCAGAATACATGAATTATGAGCCCTAATAATAGTGGAATATTCCGTATAATATGTAATATTATAACTTAGGGTTAGGATATATGTATATATGTATATTGTGATCAATGTTTACTCATTACGTGTGTGTTTATGTCTATTGTGATACATATTTACTCATTAACTATTCATTTTCCTTTTGTTTTGTATTGTATCAAGACTGATTTGAAATTTTTATTGCTTAGTACCATTCTAAATTATTTTAAGTACTTTTATGTGACGTTCATATTCATATATGTATACCTAATGCGAAAATATACTATTCTATTCTATTCTATTCTACAATAGTATTCGATTAATCGAATTATTCGAATAGTTCCAATTTTCGGTTTATTCGAATATTCGAATATTTTTTCGAACGAGTATTCGAATACAAAAATCTGGACAATTCCAGCATTAGTTAGGAAGAACACCAGCTTGCGCTTAGATGTTGTCTTTTAGCCCTCCACTCTACGTATACAGGCTGACATTTGGTGCAGAGCGTATTTTCACCCAAATCGTAAATGTTCTGAACGTGTATAACTCTTCGAGCAGGAAGTTACAAAATCGGCCTTGACTAAGTGCATCTCGACAATAATTTATCATGATCATATCCAATTTGAAATGTCCGAAATAAATAATTTTCATTAAACATGATTAATTTCATATATACTGTTTACTGAATTTTACGTCTGGCCGCAAAATTAACTTAAGTACCATTTTCCTCGGTAACGGTTAAGCTGCCGAGACATTTCTATTTTGAAAAACTTTCAAGTGTGCTTCCAGGTGCACGAATTTCATTAATACAATAGGGTTCTTGCTTGAACCTCCCAGATATACAGTGTGGAAATTAAGTAACGCATAAATTCAGTAATTCCGCTGATATTAATTTTTTGGAAAAAAAGCTCGAAGGGGTAAAGCGATTTTAACTTCGGCAAATATTTTCAGTCTAATTTCAGTTTCTTATGTCATTTATTTTTAAGTTATGACGTCATAGACTTTTTTTTTAAATGACAACATATATTTTTTATTATTGATTTTGGTAGTAGATTTTATTCCGGTTCCGACCGTATAAAATTTTCAATATGTTATTATTTGAAAAAATCGAGAAAAACAGTCTTAAAGTTCAAATAATAAGAATTCATTAAATTGGGTAAATTTATCTAGTTGCCGGTGTATCACATTAGTTACGGCTGTCAGATTTAAATAATTTGTAAATGTCACAATAGAATAAGTGTTATTATTTTGCTTTTTCTAAATTAGAAAAACTATTTTATTAATAAGAATGGTACAGTTGAGCGACAAACAGAGAATTGAAGTGTTAATAATGATTGGTTATGGCGACAGAGCTAGAACACATCAAGAAGTGTGTCATTTTTTAGAGAAAAATACCCGGATCAGCCCATAAATCAATCAACAATTAGTAGGATTGAAAAAAAAATTCGGGAACATGGCGTTGTAAAGAATATTCCAAAAACTGGACGTCCGGCGACATTAAATGAAGATGCACAACTTGATGTGCTACTAGAAATTGAAAACACGTTCAACTAGTAGAAGCATTGCTTTGAACCACAAGATAAGCCACACTACAGTTCTAAAACTTTTGAAAGTTCAAAAATTCCACCCATATAAGGTGCACTTGGTTCATGAGTTGACAGAAGATGACTTTGATCGTAGGCAAGGGATTTGCGAACAAATGATGGAAATTTGCAACCGCGATCCAATGTTTTCCGAGCGTGTTTTATTTTCGGATGAAGCAACATTTTGTTTAAATGGCCATGTCAATAGAGAGAATTGTAGATATTGTGCTAGGGACAATCCCCATTGGATGCAGGAAAGTCATACCCAATATCCTCAGAAAGTTAATGTTTGGGCAGGAATTATTGGTGACAGAATTATAGGTCCATTCTTTTTTGAAAACAATTTGACTGGAGATAGATACCTGCAATTTTTACAGTTGGAATTGATGCCTGCATTAGCTGCATTATTCCCCAATGCAAATAACCCTGACCTACCAAATAATACCATTTGGTTACAACAAGATGGCGCTGCGCCTCATTACGCAATTATTGTGCGACGCTACTTGGACCAAGTTCTCCCAGCAGGATGGATAGGGAGAAGAGGTCAGATAGAATGGCCGCCTAGGTCTCCTGATCTAACGCCATTAGACTTCTTTTTATGGGGGTACTTAAAAAGTAAATTGTACAACAATCGACCCAATAATTTAGACGATCTCAGGCAAAGAATTCAACATTAGGATAATATCGCCTCAAACTATTCAGAATGTGAGAAATGAATTTTATAATCGTCTTGGGTATTGTCAAATGGTACAGGGTCGTCAATTTGAACATTTAGTGTAAATGTAATTTAACAACTGTTATTTCTGTGCTTATTTTTGTGTTTGAAGATATTGTTAGATTTTTTTTCTGGTTAAGCAATTTAGTTTCTCTTTATACCAATGTTTGCCTCACGAAGTTATCGTTATTACTAACTTTGAATTGAGCAGATAATAAATTTCTAGTTCAATTTTTCAACTATTTGTATAATTTCAAAATAAAAACGAATGTGCCGTCGATAACTTTCCGTCAAACTTAGGCAACTAGATAAATTTAATCAATTTAATGAATTTTTATTATTTGAACTTTAAGACTGTTTTTCTCGATTATTTCAAATAATAACATATTGAAAATTTTATACGGTCGGAACCGGAATAAAATCTACTACCAAAATCAATAATAAAAAATATAGGTTGTCATTTAAAAAAAGTCGATGACGTCATAACTTAAAAAGTAAATGACATAAGAAACTGAAATTAGACTGAAAATATTTGCCGAAGTTAAAATCGCTATATCACTTCGAGATTTTTCCAAAAAAATTAATATCAACGGAGTTACTGAATTTATGCGTTACTTAATTTCCACACTGTATGAATATGTAAAGTTTAAGATCTCTGTGATAAACTGTGTTAGAGGAGAAAGTGTCATACCACAAACACACAGACTTACAGACATACATGGCATGCCGATTCGGACAAATTTGCTATAGTCGAGCTTCATGTCAATTTTCATCATAATTTGGAACTTGATTTTTTTGCGAAGTCATCTCAAGGTATATGAGGAATAAAATCAACAGCTTTATATTTTAATAACAGAAAATACAGCAGCATATAATATGAAATCGCAATTTAATTAATTGCCCAATTAAATACCTGAAAATAAGTTAGGATTAAGATTATCCGTAAAATTCTATTATACACTTTAGTGGTTTATAAAGTGGACGGAATACTAAAACCAAATAACTTGGTTAGAGTAAATATTCTTTGACAGCTTCGTACCATATGTTAAATCCTCGCCTTTGTGAAGCAAATAAGTTGGTAAGCTTTTCAGCTTAATAAACAATGGCGCAATTTCTCCGTCATCTTCTTCAAAACGACATTCTTGGCGGCATAAAAGGGGTGCCAACCACCCCCAATTCTGATTCGTAATCTAGCTTGTTGATAGCCTTTATCTGAAGAATGTGAAACTATGTAATAGGATATATAGATAAGCTGCGGAAACATTTGCACTTAGCTAAAGAACTATCTTGTTGTTTGTTTTCTAATTTTACTCCACTACCCGCAGGGTTTAGCATTTCGCTTTGTTTGTTAAATACATTTTGCTGTCCTAATACGATTTAACTACTTACAATTAAATTCTCTTTGTGAAAAAGTCCACAACTGTAGAAACATCAAGTAAAAAGTATATATTTTATATAGGTACTGCAAATATAACTACTACTAAATGTGATAGGCCCCATGCACCTACCGGATTTATTAAATTAATTTATATATTCTAATATAAACTTATTAAACATTAGCAATTGGGTCATTCCATATGAAATCGTCTAAAAATAATTTTGTTGCTCCACTATTTTAGATTTTGCTTAAACTTTGTGAAAATCTTCTTTAGAGTTCCAAAGAGGGAAATCCACCGTCATTTAATTTTCGCATGCGTCAGTTCCCACCTGCCTGAATAGGGAACTTGCCTATAATTTTAAAAATAAAAATAATACTAAAAAACATAGCGTAACGTTGTAATAAAACGTGTACTTCACAAAAAAATAAGATTTCTAATTCCACGCGATCAGTATGAAGGATCTAAACAGCGATAGAATTGAAGTGGCCCGAAACGAGCTACTATTGACTGTGACGTCAAACCATACAATATTCGGTAGTCGTCGCGCCGGAAAGCAACACAATCAGATGTTTACCAATTCCAATTCCAATTTAAAATCTTTATTCACAATTAAGTAGATTATTTACAACTTGTATGGGGTACAGAGTAAGATTTATATTAATATATACATATATACAAAAAAAAGAAAACTAAAAATCAATTCATTCATAAAATACTTAAATAATAATACAAACAAATTAAGACAGTATGACATTCTATATAAACATATGTACAATATGGTGTTATTAGATTGTGGTTGATTTGTTAGTGACTGTTCTGATATAAATTATAATTGTGTTTTATAGTACTGCTTATTGTAGTTGTACAGATATTTTAAAATGACTGATCAAGGTTTTTCAAAGGGCCAATCTGATAATTTGCCTAAAGTGGATATGTTTATGGTGGCATCTTTTATACAAAATAGTGAAAGTTTTTCCCTTGGAGAGGTCCGCGGAGTCAAGGCAGAGAAGTACGTATTTTTTTAGCTTTTAGTAATAATTTATAAACATAAAATAGTTATGACTTGATCACGGAATAAAAAGAAATAACTACAAAATGCTTAGTCGCAACTAAGCATTTTTAGCAGACTTAGTCTTATGTTTGAAAGAATTTAGGGTAATTCTTTACAACAGCCACTTCTATATTTTTCGTGTTTTTTTTGTACACACGCGTAAAGTGTCTCTATAGAAGACATTTGCTGCAAAGGAAATGTTGCGCAAATGTATAATTACCTTTCGTAGGTATATTCGTACTATGTTTTAGGGCAAGGGAAATGAGTGATTGTGTGGTGTTATTATTCACATAATAGATAAATGTAAGATTTGAATAGAATAAATTAAAGGGCAAGGGAAAGATATTTGCAATATACTATATATACTAGAGGTAAACATGTTACTCTTCGCAGACAGTAGTGTTATTTAACTTTTATATAATTGTTGCTTCTGTAGGATACTCTTCGCAGTTTTTTGAAAAGAATCTTGTGTTTGTCTTATAAACTTCATTCTTACAATACCTAATGTATTGACTACATATTTAATTGTCTCTCCCGATGGTGCTGACTGTATTGGCGAAACGCGTGGCAGTATATTTTATAGTATAAACTAAGATTCATTTTTACAATACCTAATATATTGATCACATATTTAATTTTCAATTTTTTTCCATCTCCCGAAGATGCCGACTGCGTAGGCGAAATTTGTGGTAGTATATTTTACAGCATATTGGTGTCTATAGAAAATTACTTCAATTTTAGTAACACATTGAAAATTGCAACCCTCTGTAGATTCATATTTTTAAATAAAATGTCCTACAACTTTTTTATTTACTATTTGATTTTTTTCAAAAACAATGGATTTCTTCCTCTAGCTAACACTAACTCATAGCCCAAATTTCAATTCGATCGGACTTTTCTTTCTTTAGTTATCGTGCTTACAAGAAACGTGACGGACGGACAGACGGACGGACAGATGAACAGACAGACATTATGAAAGTTGTTCAGAATTCGATGACGAACGAAACGATTTTTTCTCTGAGAGCGGAATTAACGATTTTAGAAATGTCCCGATCCAATGTAATATACTCTTCGTAATCGTATTTCCGAAGAGTATAATAATAAATAGCTGTTTACTTTCGCACCAGGAAATTACCTTTACTTAGTATCACTAAATTACATTCTATCTACTAATCTTATTTTCTAACATTGTATACACATTCTTTCTTTACTTAATCCTACCCTAATTAAAATTCAATAATTCGGAATTCGGAATATTTTATTGCCCGCCTGCGAAAAACTAGTAGATAGACATATAGTATTTAATAATACTTACATTAAAATGATCTTCACGCACATGTAGAGACCTACTGCTCTGTGAAATGTCTTTTTTCATTTCTTCTACACGCTTTTAGCCATTTTGATCGACGAATCTTCTGGCAATATTATAAATATTTTATCTGGCACTTTCACTGTAGTATTCTTACACAACGGTACAATGCAATATTTAAAATGAGTTTTTGTTGCCATTTTAAGTATACACTTAAAATTTATTGCGATGCTGGTATTTTTTTACGGCTGAAATCAAGCGGTCGAGTGCTGGGATCTCCGTCATCGCTTGTAAATTGTATGGTGTGATGTCACGACTACTCCCGCGCTTTTGAACCTGTTTGAAACGGTTCGATCGCGCGCGAAACTTTAATAATTTATAACAAATTTATTATTGGGAATTAAGGCGTCATATTTTGCATATCTTATTTTTTAGTATTGTAGAACATTTTTATGAAGTAAAAAAAAATTGTGCAAGTTCCCTATTAAAGCATTTAAAAAACGTCATTTTTATGCTTTAATATTTTTACCTGTAAATTTTTTTAAAGATATCTACACGTTCAAGATGGCATTTCAAAGCTGAAAGATAGTAGTTTTTGTGCAAAGAATATAAATTCACATAATCAATACCCCCGAAAAATAACACGGTGTTGAAAATACGTATATTTTACTGATTTTTCGTGATTTTTAACTGACTCCAGTGTCTCGACTATTGAATGCAAACAGCTAATATTTCTCAGAGATCAAGTGCACATATCGTGGAAGAAATAAAACTTACAATTGACTCGTTCGGCTCACTCTAAAAAAAAATCTCTGCTTGAAATTTTTAAATTTTAAAAAGTCGCGTTATTTAGGCATATGAATGTGTTGGCTACGAGATAAAAATATGAAACTTACTGGATACTTAGTTCTTACCTTGAACTTCAAATGCCTCTAATACTTGTTTTGTTATTTTCATCCTTTGGAAGTGTACAGGTGATTTAAAAGAAGTAAAAATATCAGTCATTTGTTTATTTTTAAAATAAACTTAAACTATGTACTTTTTGAAAAGTAACGATGTTAATAAATATTACTACTAGCAGCAAAGCCCCCCAATCCTTACGATTTTTGCAACAATGACAATAGCGTTAGAACAGGAGCGTTCTTGTAATTCGACACCGTCAGACGATCTGTTAATGAGCAAATAAAAAGTAATATAAATGACCAATTATACTACTCACTTAGATAATTTGAATGTTAACATACTCATAATTTCATGAAAAAATTATATAATATCACATTCAAAATTATTCTTGTTCTTAATTTTATTCTAACCAACTCACAGTGGACGGAAACGCCGAAAAGCTGGCCAAAATATAAAGGCATTGAGCTATTTTACTGAAATTGTGTATACAGGGGTTTTTTGTGTCGCTGATCAAGAATCCGAAGTTGAATTTTGAAAAAACAAAATGGCGGCCATGAAATCCCCCCAAAACATACCAAAAATCGCTAATTATCGCTGCATTTTTACAAAACTTTGTATACAGTTTTTTTGGGTCGCTGATGAAGAATCCCATATAGAATTTCAAAAAAAGTACGGTCAAAAATATATACATAGTTCAAAAATTATTATTGAATTGAAGCGAATTCATGTGTTTCATTTGTTTCGGGAAAATTAGGATCTGGGGAATGGAATAAAAATGTGTAATGATTTTGAACGCATGAGTTGAGAACGCATGACGTTCTCATTTCATGAGAACGCATTCAAAGGGAGCCCACTTTATGGTGCACGAATGTGCATGCATCCGTGCATTCGCGCACAATTTGGTCAATATCTCGCAAAGATGCAAAAAGATGTAGCTAATTTTTTATACACTTTCGAAAAAATGTTCATTGAACACATTCCAATAAGTTTCAAGACCAACCATCACCAACCGCGTAACTTATGGCTTTTTTTGTGGAGGTTATGAATCATTGCATGTACAAAAATGCACTCCACTTCGATAATTATTTACTAATTACCATATAAATAAACTGATCTGATACTGAGATATTTTAATTGTACTTACTGTCTGATGCAGAATCCATTTTTATGACACAGAAAACTGCACTTTGAGAATTTTTACGCTGCAGACAAAATTTATCGATTTTTGAAGCGTTGCGAGCTGCCAAAGTGACGCGCTGCACGGTCGCACAATAAGTAATTTCCTCGCTCAGGTAGTGAACCCGGACTGGTATTAACGGTCGTTTCTAATGCTAGGGATACCACTACATCGATTTAAAACATTTCCATTTCAAAAAAAAAATCTCCATTTTTTTAATTTTGGCCAGCTTTTTGGCGTTTCCGTCCACTGTGCAACTCACAAAACGTAAGAGAGAAAACAGTAAGGATAAGAATACATTAAATTACAATTAAAAGGTAATATGTAGTTTCTGTAGCTTCTGTAAGCATTTTCATGTTAAAAATAATCAATTATAAATAATATTATTGAACTAGAAAATAAACAAATGATTGATATCTTTGCTTCTGTTAAGCCACCTGTACACGCACAAAGGATGAAAATAACAAAACGAGCATTACAGACTTTTGAAGTTAAAGATAAGGACTAAATATCCTGTAAGTTTCATATTTTATCTCATAGCCAACACATTCATATTATAGCCTAAATAATGCGATTTTTTTAAATTTCAAAATTTCAAACAGAGATTTTTTTTATAATGAGTGGGCCAAACGAGTCAACTGTAGGTTTTATTTCTTCCACGATATGTGCACTTGATCTCTGATAAATATTAACTGTTTGCATTCAACAGTCGAGAAACTGGAATCAGTTAAAAATCACGAAAAATCAGTAAAATACACGTATTTTCAGCACCGTGTTATTTTTCGGGGGTATTGATTGTGTGAATTTATATTCTTTGCACAAGAACTAATATCTTTCAGCTCAGAAATGCTATTTTGAACGTGTAGATATCTTTAATAGAAAAATTTTTACAGCTGAAAATATTAAAGCATAAAAATGACGTTTTTTAAATGCTATAATTCGGACAGACGGGAACTGACGCATGCGAAAATTAAATGACGGTGGATTTTCTTCTTTGGAACCCTAAAGAAGATTCTCACAAAGTTTGAGCAAAATGTAAAATAAGCTGGCTTTGCCGATTAGACGATTTCATATGGACTAACTCAATTGTCAAAGCTGCTTTAATAATTTCTAAATGGATATTGTTTAAATTACTAATTAAACGTCCGGGAATATCAGATGCTAAAGGCGTGTTTGAGAATGCTGTCCTATTGGCGCGTCGTCACAAGCTACTATATCTCTGGGTGGTAAACGGTACGATACCTAGTTCATGCATTAATTAAGTACGGGTGGTTGTTTCCTAAAATTATTTGGTAGTCTCCGGTCTGCGATATTAATGCAGACAATATTATATTCTAAACACTTACTGAAACGTTCCCAAATAACACAAAACCGGAAATTTATACATAGATCATTTTATTTCATTTTAAAATGTTAATACGTAAACTACTATACGATTCAAATGTATCCAGCCCTCACTTTAACCGCGAATAATATCTGAACAACGGTGGAGGAAAGAAATTGAAAAAAATTATGTGTTCATTATGTGCCTATGTCTAATTAATGTTAGTGAAAAATTGTGAAAACTATGTTGACGGACCCCTCGGCAATCCTTCCCCTCTTCCTATACTCCCATCTTTGAGTTCATGTAATTCTGGTCAAATTATATATATGCAGCTCATGATAAGATAAAATATTTACATATAAATTCTATCATTGGCTGAGGAAACGTTTCTGGCTGCCGTTAAAAAAAAAAGGGTGCCTATGTAAACCACCATGCAATTTTAATAACTTAGTTTAAAACGTTACAAAGATTCTTTAATTTATACCAAAAAATTTACCCAGTTTTATCGATACTCTCGTCACAATAAACTTTAAGTGGTCATTTTTCGGAAATCACTTGTTAGCTTTGTGTAAAATTTTCTAGTGGTATTTTTTCACTGCTCCAGTTTTAAGATATTCGCAGTTAAAATTAGAGCTCAATACATTTAATTGTATAGTGGTTTTATCGGAAAATGAGTAACAAAAAACAAGAAAGTTACATTCTTACACTAGCCAAATTTGTGGGTGATATCACACTATACTTTTCCTTGTAACTCATAAATAGCTGGAGATATCTAATGCCGTTCTAGTACCTACATTTTTGTTTATGGATATAATTAAAACCCCTAAATCTATGTACTTAAGGTTTTTTTTGTATAAAAAAATACCTATGTTAGATATGTGTAAGAATTTTATCTACACACTGTATGTATGTACTTTTAGAACAAATATTTTTGGATGTCCCTTTATCGTTTTCAAGTAAAGGCGATTGAAATCTATTTAAATAACATTTTCTGCTAAAAATGAGTCTCACCTAAGACTATGATCCTCTGCCGTCAGCGTATTGATTCGCACGCGTATTGTACTAATTCAACTTTAATGTTGAATAACTTTTATAAAAAAAAAAATAATAATGAAAAATCTTTACACACTGTTTTGTATTAAGTAAAGATTAGCAAAGAAGTAGAGATATTTTAACTTATATTAGCCTATTTTATATTTAAATTACCACCGTAGATGTTGCCTGAAAAGTAAAGTGTTTAATATTTTCGTATTTTATTAGCGATGACATAATTTTGAATGTTTTATACAAAATTATTAGACCAAGGGACAGTGGGTGACAAACGTTCTCTCTTTGAGAGAGGGGATTGGACTGAGGTTTGGCATAATTATTTTAGATGGTTGCCTGAGCATAAAGACACTTATACGTCAATATGATGTGCATCCTTTCAATATGGCGACCACTTAAAGATGATGGTCAAAGATCCTTTCATCAAATCTTTGATATTTCGGTCACTAGTCGTCTGTTTTCAGGTTCTTATTCTTGTCTAAAAGCTTTTAAACATACTACTTTGAATTAATGTTTACAGTATTCTTATCTGATGTCATTTTTTCCTTATTGCAAGCCTACTTTAAATTAAAATTAGTAGAATAAAGTTGGGACAAAATAAAATATGAATTAAAATGGAAGAAAATGTGACAAATAATTTTTATTGCACATCAAAAATCGTACTCTGGAAGTACTTCAAGATAGTGTATTGTCGTGATTGTAAAATCTGTTAATACAAACTGTTCAGCTATAAATTTAATTTTATCGAACAAACTCCTGCTTATAAATCCTTATATACCGGGCGTAACAGTATCATGGTACACCCCCTTTTCTCCTTTAGTTTTGAAGATAATTGATTGAAATTTGGGATATCCTATATACATAATAAACGGCACTTTTTGACATACAAGTGATTTTTTTTCACCTCCGGTTTCGCCGGAAGTGATACTAACTTTCGATTTTTAAATGGAACTCCCTATATATTATTGCATTTTTGAATTCTGCGTAATTTTCTGAATCCAACGATACCAAAGAAGTGACATTTCAAACGTCAATATTTTTTATAATATATACAAGAGATGAAAAAGTATGACATGTTAATTATTTATGGGGAATGTAGAAAAAAATGCCGATGTGGCTAGACATCTTTATGCCGAACGATATCCTGATAGACAACGTCCAGCGTGAAATTATTTTAATCATTTTGAAAATCAATTTCAAAGTGAGCACAACAATGATCCCGAAGAAAATTTCATTCTTGACGAAAGAACGGAAATTAATGTTGTGGCTCGAGTAGAAGTTGATAAGACTGTTTCTTTAAGTCAATTGGGTTTGAATTGGAAATCAGTCACCAAACAGTAAGCCAAATTTTGCACAAATACCACACTTGTACGAAAATGATTATGAACGTAGGATGGAATATTGAAATTGGATTTTGCAGAATAATGTGCAGCAAAACAATGATTTTTTGGGAATGATATTATTTTCGGTGGAGTCCTAGGTTTACAAATTTGGGATTATTTAACCGACAAAATACAAAATATTGGTCACAAGAAAATCTAAATTTATTACGGAAGGGTAACTCTCAAGTGCGGTTCGGTTTCAATGTTTGGCTTGGAATGATCGGTGGTAGAATCATTGGTTCAATAATATTTGAATGACCCCTGACTGGTGCCAGATACTTGGGATTTATACAAAATGAAATTGAGGACAGTTTAGCTGAATTACCTTTCCATTTAGGACAGGGAATGTATCTCCAACAGGATGGCGCTCTTCCCCATAAATCAAGGATAGTAATTGATTACCTTCAACAGAGATTCGGAGAAAACGTAATTTCGACGAATGGTCCTATGAGGTGGCCTCCAAGGTCACCTGATTTAACACCCCTTGATTTCTTTGTTTGGGGTCATTTAAAAAATATTTTCTACGCAACCGCCGTTACAACCCGTGAAGACCTGGAGCTACAAGTAAGACGCGCAATTAATAGCATAACGGCCCAGCAATTGGCGAACGTTCTTCGAGAAACAGCCATGCGAGTTCAGAAATTTATTGACGTTAATGGACCGCATTTTGAACAACAGTTGTAATATTGTATGTCAAAAAGTGCTGCTTATTATGTATATAAGATATCCCAAATTTCAATCAATTCAAAACTAAAGGAGAATGATCCTGTTATACCCGTTATATTACTACTTCAATGACCACAATTCATAAATACGATATAAACAAAGTCAATACTCTTACTTATCCCAGTTTTATATTGATAAGGGTAACAATGTATTTAGCATATTATAAATGGCAAACTATGGTTCTTTGACTATAAGGAAGATAAAAATGTTCCGCAAAATCCACATTGAGTATTTAATAATAAAACGACATTGAGTTAGATTAAATATGAATCAGTATTAAAATTTATGTAATATACATTCATTTTAGAGTTCATACCAGAATCATTTTCGATACAATAAGAGATACAAGATAGGTATTTGACACACCCTTTCCAAAATAGACTATAGTTTCAATCGTAGATTTCAGATGTTTTCAGAAATGGCGTAAGCTGTTTTGTTCTCGACATGCGAGTGAACTTTTTTAAAGACGCTCGAGTGGAAGCCATATTGGATTTTTTATAATCATGTGACTGCTATCACTCTGCGTAGTGTAACATATTACTACAATAGTTTTATCATTGAACATCGTAGATTAAGTTGGTTCACCCCTAAAATACGTATTCTCCTGGCTGTATGCCAACGCCAAGTCACAAATACATGGAACATTTCGTTGGTTTCCTTGGTTAAACGTATCCTTATTTGAAGCAACAGAATTGCATGAAATTAAGAAATGTCTTTCGAAGCACATGTGCAATTAGTTGACGCAGAATGTGGAATTCAATTAAATTGGTCAAAGTTGCATAGGTTAGAGACCTTTCTAATTTCGCCCGACAAATTTTATGCAACAAAATGCACTTGCAGGATTATACTGTCAAAGTATTATGAAAAATACTAAAATGCATGCCATATTGTAAACAAAAGTGTAGTATGAATGTGTATGTATTTGTATCACACATTAACATTCGCGTCTGTTATCAAAACAGTTGATGTGGTCAAGAATTTTTTTAAATTACATCACAAGCCATCTCTGTTCCTATTTTCTAACAACATAAAGTCATTTTTCTCAGTGGCAAGTTTCCATAACAACGAAAAACCTATTTTCAAAAGATAAATAGCATAGGTGGCCATATTAGCACTTGGATATTCTGGTGAGAGCATCTTGAAAAATAAAAGTATTTACTTTGAAACACGAGGAAATCCTATTAGAAAAATTGTGTTCGTAAATCATTTGGTGGCATTAAGTATAAAAGGTCTGCAGAATGATCAGTAATTTGGCCGCTATCTAAACAATACCGCGGCAGCGCGAGACCACGTGACTCGCTTTCTTAACATGAGAGAGCATTTTGCGTGCTTGCCCGCTATAAATTACCGCATAGGCGGCCACGGTCAAAGGATGATGTACGAGGGAAACCACCTTAGGGGTGCATGACATTGGCGCACATTAAAAAAGTCAAGGGATGAAATTCAGATCCTGAATAATACAGTGCAAATCGTAATCTTTGGTCTTACATATTTATTGCAAAATATCTTAATTCTTTTTAAATGAGTGAAGTATGTTCATTATACTACTTCTGGCGATTTTGTGTTTAGAATCTCTTGTCTTTTGATAAAATAATCTCCTTTCTGATCATCTGTTTTGGTGGATATATTCATTTCGAGAACAGGGCCGTCTTCTTAGGTGAAAATTTTAAACTAAAAAAACTTAATTGTCATCATATGAGAGGCAACTGTACTTACCGCTTGACCACGGAATCATAAGTGAACACAATACATATTTAGGTTTTTTCGTGCAACTTGATGTTTTCTCATGGTTTTCTTTATTTGAGGACTGACAAATTTTGTCTCTCATATGGTGTGTCAGATTTTTTTTCTATTTATTCGCTTATTCATTTACCATTACGTGGATAAAACCAATAATTATTCCTGAATATTTTTTTATTCGTTTCTAGGTAACTTGTTTTCTGCAGTGTCTCTTTGCCATTTGTTAATTGTTGTGTTTGTTCATTTTTTTGTTGTCGAAGAATTGAATGTAAAACCTAGGTATAACTTTTAAGGTTTGAAGAAAAATTGGCACAGATGTAGAATTATCTATGGAATTATCATTATTTTAGAACGGTTTATGGGAAGAAAATTTTATAGATAATTAATACTGGTATATTCTGTAGCACCTACACATCAGCACGCCACTGAAGTAAGCTCAGGGGTGGATTGCGGAATATGCGTGTTCATCTAACTTTAAATCTTTAGAATATGTGAATAGAGAATAACAGTTGAATAGGATACGACAACTAACGCCAAATTTATTATCCATATATTAACATTCAAACTTTCAACAAATTTTAACTTATCTTTGTGTAGGTATTCATGTATTATGGATATTACTTTAACAGATAATTTATTGTCCGGCCAAGATTCTTAATTTTAACCTGAAGCGGTAATTATAAAAGCGGCTCTTAGGGTTTTCCTTTGCATATTCAACTAAGGAGGAAATATTTTTACAATTATACGTCTCAGGTATATATTTTTTTTGCCCAAGGAAATTTATGCTAGAGGAGGTGTCAATTTTTAAGACAACGCATTACCATTTCGTAAGATATTCAGATAGGCAACAATTCTGTGCAATTCTAGCCGAACAAACTATTCTGTTTAGAAGAATAGTATTACTAATTATACTGGCCAAACAATTTTTGTAACACTACTGTTTTTGTATTGTTAATACCTCCTTGAAGAAATATCTAACGTAGTTACGGGTGTAGAAAAATATATTTCAATTCAGATTTTTGGGGAATATTAAGGCAACCTGAAAGATCAGTCCAATATGTATAAAAAATGCAGTTTGCTGCATTAGTATAGATTGTATCGCTTTCAACAGCAATGAAAAATTCTCATGTAATGCAATTTTAATAATGATAAAAACAGAAATTAATTAAATGGAAACTGGTATCCTTTAACCACCTCCAATTCTTCACCGTTTGTTAGTAAATGCCTAATTTTGGAAAACAGAATACACCGTCAAAATTACGAGAAGGATTTCTGAGATCCCACGTATATCCACCTCATACAAAACATGATAATAATTATCTCTGTATTTTAATTCTTGTCGTATCTAGCAAACATGGTGATATTAGTTGGTGATACCAAGTTTCATAAGAAGTTGGCAAGTAACTACCTACTTGATGTAGCAGTATTCCCCATAGACTTTCTGCATTTGTGCTAGAGAAGTTAAATGACTTGAGCTGGAAGCGTTTCACATTGATCGAACTGGAGCGATTATTGTAATTAATAGGAAATACACCAATTTCACCGCACCACAATGAGTAATCCAATATTGGTTGCTATACTAATCTTGTATGGATCCAGAATTGCCCATCATATTGACCAGATTCGTATCAATACGTTAATAATACATAAATACAAACGTATTTGCTGCGTTCTAGACATAATTGACTATATCCAATTATTATTCACATCAGAACTAATACGAATTGCTGGGCAGAACCGGCCAACAAAGAAATTTATATGCATTGCCGTATAATGTAGCAAACCTGGGTATCATGGACTGTTTATGCTGCTTTATGCGTCCTTAATTCGACCATTCGTTAAATGATCTGTCTCTTAATTAGCAAGGAATTATACGTACAAAGGCCTTACAAACAATGTATTGATGTATATTGTACAATCATCTTTCATAATTTACTACCATCGCATCGTGTTAAATGTTGTTAGATTAGAGGCGATTAATAAATTATAATTTCACTATAAGTAAAAAAGGTTCAACTAGGGTTTTAAAATTAAATTAGTTAATTATTTGAAACTTGTAAATAAATTATCTCAATTTATCCATACCTAGTGAAATCCTGTCTTTGTTGATACGCATAATATATTTGTGGTATTCTAGAGAAGCCAAATTATAAATGATATCCAGAAGCCAAATATTAAACGGTATCTGACCAAATCATTATTGATAAAATTTGATAAATTATCAGAATTGTGAGAGCTTTAAATTTTTAGGAATATTAGTTGATTATTTCATAAACTGGCTTAATCGTATCGAATCTGTTAGATGCACTGTAACTTTTGTGGAGTATTAATTTGTTATAGCTTTTTCTGCTAGTTCAATTCTACCACATTTAATGAATCTTCCTAGAAAGGAAATAAATGGATAAGAGCAAACCCACAGGATCTTTAAACCGATTGCGTTCCCGTATCTTCGCAGGTTGGAAAACCCCGTTTTCCTGCAGGATAATGTCAGACTCGATACTGCTGTGATAATCAGAATGTTCCTACAAGATACTAACGTGAAGGTTCCTCCACGGCCTGTAAGATCACCTGACCTTTCACCAATCGAACATATGGAACATGAATGAACATCGGGAAGTAGCGATAAATGACGTCATTTCCAGTGTTGACGCTAGGTGATGTGTCACCGCGTATTTATGAACATATATATGAACGTGTTTATGTTCATGCTCGTGTTCATGCATATATGACAAAATATCTTACTTTATGATTATTTTTGCGAATTTGGCAACATCTAGAATTTTCTGAAATATTGTGGACTTATGGAATAGAAGAGAAACTCCCGTAAAACTATATGAAACAACGATTTACTGTACAAATGCATGATTGATGACAAATTGATAAGAATTCTTTTCTACGGTCTTTAAAATTGGACAGAATTTATTGAATATTGAATTTCGTTGTATTATGAATTTCAAGATATTTGCAATTCTATAGAAAATTCCAGAATTGCAAAAAAAATTTACTGTCATAGAATTATATGGAATATTTGTCATAGTAGTCGCCTACAGCTCACGTGGCGGAAATTAGTATAGAATATTAATATTAGTGTATGGATGTTTCAAATTTCATTCTATGTTTTTTTTTGTAGCAGATGTTTCCTATAGCAGGTATATACCGTCTCTCGTCTTCCTTTGTTTCTTTTGTAATGGTCGAAAAAGGCGTGTCTTCCGCCCCTCTCTAGAGAGAGCGGCACGGTAGCATACCACGATCCTGGTTTAACACACACATTTTTCGGTAGATATATCGATTTTCAGTGAACTCTACCGATCTACCGATCCACACACTCAAACGACTGATCTGTTTGAAAACTATTTCACATCAATTTGAGTCTGTTTTACAGTTACAGTGACCTGTATCCGCAACTATGCATACACATGTAATTGTATCTGAGTCGCTCCCTGTCGAAAAGGGAGAAAATGTAATAAAATAATCGCGAAACTGGAACATCTACGGATTAGGCCTACTGGAGATACTACAGTAAAAAAAACGCGCCATTTACTCTACCTCATGCTGGTGTGGAAATGAATTTACGTTTTTAATTTTTTTTTTATAATTATGTAATGAATAACCAGAAGGAGTAAAAAAATTTAAAAAATGGAGTTTGACGATGTTTTGGAAAATGTTTGTCTTTCCGCCGCTGGAACTATTTACATATTAGACACAGAAAAAATGTGTAAACAAAAAATTTAAGGAATTTCGCCTTCTTTAACTTTGTCATTGGATCAACCGTTGCGGAGTTATTAAAGTTTATTAAAGAAACCAATTTTTTGCACCTTTCATTCAAGATGATGTCTCGCGCCTTCCCTCTGCTAAGGTCGAAAACTTGGATTTTTCATCAGGATTCCGACCTAAACAACATATATCAACCTATTGTAGGACAAAAATCTCGACACTGGATGACCTTCGTAAACGACACTATGACAAAAATATTTATCACAACTCACTATCACTATCACTATTTATCACAACTTATTAAACTTTGCATGAAACAAAATTGTTTTCGATTCAACGATAACTTCTTCGAACGACATGAAGGAACAGCAATGGTTAACTCTTTGTCACCATTCATTGCTAGTCTCTTCATGAACAAATTCGAGACAGAAGCAAAAGAAGAATTCGAGTATTTCCCCAGAGTTTGGCTTAGGTATGGATATACCAGTACTCTGATATATCCCTAAAGACTGTCATCATTGTGCTCAACACAAAATGACGAGTTTTAATTTTCTAGTCCATCGTCTGTTAAGCTTCCCTCTCAATAAGGAGCGGTTTGAAAAAGAAAAGGCCATTGATTAAGGATATAGTTGCGAGTAATGGATATTCTGTAAATTTAATTGATAGAATAATTAGGAAACGAAAATTTAAGAGTCGCTTCGAAATTCCTCGACCTTTCAAAAGAGAAAATCCGAAATTTGTATCGATTCCATTCGATCCTCGATTCACCCGTGGTATTGGTAAAATTTTTAGAGATGTAGGTATGACAGTGGTTCATTCATTGGGAAACAAACTACAACTACAATTGGAACAAACGAAAAGTCGGGGATTTCCTAAATTAACTGTAAGGACTGTAATCAAAAATATGTTGGACATACTAGACTATCAATTCAAGCTAGATTCAAAGAGCATATGGCCCATCTCAAATATGCGTTTGAGAATAACCATAAAATAGATATTAGCAATTTATGATTAATTAGGAATGTAACAAATACTAGACAGCTGGATACATTTGAAAGCTTGGAAATCAAGTGTAAAAATAGTATGAAGAGTGACAGAGGGCCTATCCAAAATAGCCCGCTTTATTGGTTAGTGGGTTACGGTTCACCGAACCATGACAATAGTTTAGGTATAAATGGGGTAGATTGTTAGCATAAATTTAGTTTCAATCATCACCAGATGATGCCAACTTGGTTGGAGAAACACGTGTCGAGTGCAATATATATGTTGTGGTTTCGGGGAAAACCACGTCAGTTTAATCTTCACATCAAAAATTCCAATCCACTCCAGGGCAGATATGTGACAATATTAAACAAAAAAATTATTCTGATCCGAATGCAAATACGTCCGGATTAGCGTGGATGAAACCATCATGTGTGTGATAGTGTTCACCTATTGTTTACAAATTTTGCATGCAATTTCAGATAATCTCATTTTCAGTAAAGGAGTCAGAGGTCTATAATTTATAGTGGAATCTGAACCAATTAACTTCACAAAATTCCAGGAAATTCACACAGTTATAGGAAATTCAATAAAATAATTTGTTCGAATATCAAATAACTAAATGAAATTCAACTGTCGTCGGATGAAGCTGATTAATTAAACCGATTTCCAATTAATTCACAAAAGTTTCTGCATCGGTGATTGCATGTATCTATGCGTGTACGTCCTGCATGTCAAATTAATTAGATTTGTTGATCATTTCAAAAAAGAGGTCTTCAACATATTAAGCAGCTGTATAGCAGAAACACAACTCTAGTAAAATGATGCGTATAAGAGACTCGTTCCTATGTTATATCAAAAGCCAAAGTTTAACGAGGCGACCGCCTATTAAAACAATAAAACCTCGAAGTATGTTCACATGCTTTGTTACTAGTAAGATTGAAATGCAACGGGAATCCATGCGGTCTATGAAAACTTAAGCAAAGGCATCACATCGTCTAAAAGATCTTCACGGCATTTGCCGATTGGTCCTAATGCAATTACCGTCAATTCAAAGCAAGCCTGATGTAATTATGTTATACCAGTTGCCAGAATATGTTGGATTTAGGACCATCATAAGTCTTGGAAGTGCCATTCTCAATAGATGTACGCTGTCATTTTCATTACGTCATTATGAAACGATTTTGCTTCAGTGCCATATTAAATTTTATCGAACATAACAGCAGTGATAGACACTAAACTTAAACGTGTCAATTTCAATATGCTTTAAATAGTCTAAATTGGAAATGGTAGGCGCAAGTGTCTCCGTTCTATTTTAGAAGGTTGCTGCTTGGAATATAACGATGTTACGTTATAAGTTAGTTTCACAGTAGATTATTTTTTATCGATTATAATAGTCCAAGCAATGGAGTATGTAAAACTGGTCAGTTATTTATTCAGGAGAAATTCAGAAAGAGAGTACTCCACATTTATACTATTATATCCAATTTACATTAATAAACACACAATATCTAACTTATGCTAATTTATTATTTATAAAACCTCATTTAGTTCCTTTGACAAGTCTTATTACCTTGTGCATATGAAATGATATATTTTCCGATGTTTTGAAAATCTTAATAGATAATCGATTTACGATTCACAAATCTAATTCTAAGAATAATCCGTCAAATTATCGCCCAATAATTGTTATTATCTAAGTCTAGTAACTTATCTTATAACTAGAGCTGTCCGAGGTCACCTGGCCGACAGAGCCGTCATACACAGTTGAAAATACGGTGTAAAATTTCACACCAAATTGACACCACACGGGGTACATATTGGGACACACCAATTAGGTGTATACTAGACACCAATGGTACAGTGTAAAATTTTACCATTATTTATGTGTAAAATGTTTACACCTATGAATTGTAAAATTATACTTTATTTTTGATTAATTTATACACCTTATAATTGTTGAATTTGAAAATACAAATTTTCTAAAAGATGATATTCTTAAGGGATAGAAAACACATTCATTTTAAATAAGCTACAAAAATGTGAAAATGTCATGTATTTTATTAAATGTAAATGCCACATTTCAGATAACTCAATTAATTGTACACTATACACTATATGGAGTATATTGTCATTTGCACTAAAAAGCTGTAGAATGACATAACTAGGTATATTTAAGTCATTCGTTTCCTGTAATAGATTTTAATAATCCAATCGCTATTCTCATTTTTCTGTTTTTCTTTGTGTTCTACAGCTCACAGCACATAAATCGCCACTGAAGATAATATATAAAATATCTACCAAATGTACTAAGTAAAGACACGGTTTTGTGTATTGTATGATCATCAACTGTTAATTACTGATTACCATGCGTCAGATATTTGACGCAATCGCAGAAACGTAAAATCACACTAGCATGGTGTATAATATACGAAAATGTAGTATTTAAGATAATTTCTAATCCAAAAAATGGTAAGATTTACTCAATAAATGAGTGTACTTTTTACAATATTTGATGGTGTTTGATTTTACACCAAAATGTGTAAATTTTCACACCACTTTTACAATATTTTTAATGGTAAATGTGAACACCGTTTAATTTTGAACAGTGTATGACTCATATGTTTACATCATATCATAATACTTGAATAAGTACAGTAAATGGAAATAAATTTTAACAATAATGTTACATTTTATAAAAATTTGTATAAAACTCACCCTTTTAAGCAGATTTATGAAGTAGTTTGGTTGTCGTCATCACAAAGTGGGGAAGATCTATAGTATAATAGCATCAGGTATGTTTCTACAGCTGTCTCCGTCAGCGATGTTCGCTTTGGTGAAAAAATATGTTTTGCATTTTGAAAATGACCATTCGACATCTACGGATGTAATACAGGCATATGTAAAACAATCTGTGAACTCAATTAACGAAGTTGTAGATGCACCATCACAAAATTGTCTTAATTTGCTAAAATCAGGATCTTTCTGTAATACACTCTCGAATTTTTCACTAACGCGATTATTTTTTGCGTCATTTATAGCCTGTAGCTGTGTATTTACGTCGTCCACTATTTGCAGCGATTCCACTAACGACAACGAACTATTTTGAATTTTTCTATTGCGTCGTGTAGTCCTCTATAATTGTTATTAATAGTTTTTAAATCTGTTTCAAGGGAAACGTCTTGAAAGCTTGTCTGGTTTTCCCTAATAGCTGCAGCCTCGTTAGGGTTGAACTGTAGTATCACAGCTTTTATTTGTTGAAAATATTCAGCATAATAAAAAGCCGCTTTCAACCACGTTCTCCAACGTGTAAGAATCGGCTCTGGTGGTTCAGGGATACCAGGACACTGTCTGTGAAATGCTCGAAGCCGTTTAGGAGATTTGAGAAAAACTTTTTTTGTATTTGCTATTAATGCATCTACCTCTGGAAAACATTTTCGAATCGTTTCTGCCACAAGATGTAACGCATGCACTTTACACGTAACATGTAAAAACCTACAATTGTCTCTTTGAAAAGAACGGCCTACCATGCGCATTGTCGCAGCACCATCAGTCACAAACATCAATACTTGACTTGTTGAAAGTTCAAATTTTTCGAATGTCTCCAACACCCCGTAATTATTTCGCCAGTACACGCAGTTAGTCTTTTACTAGCTAGTAAAAGTGGAAATGTTAGTTTAAGAGGGCCCAGTACACGTACTATAATATTTAAAATAGAATTTTTTTTTACAATCTGTCGTCTCGTCAATACATAACCAGAGCCGTGTATTTTTTAATCCACATTTAATCCTATTTACAATGTCTTCACGAACAGCTGGAATATATCTACGTAACGATGTACGACTTGGTAAGTTCACCTGGGGATTGTATTTATTCCAAACCTTCCGAAAAGGTTGTTTATCCAGTATGTGTAGCGCAATATTACAGGCTATTAACATTAACAATAAATCAAACATAAACTGAGTTGTCAAAGGCATGCCATTTTTTTTATTTTGATGTTGCACGGTGTTGCTGACGACGACAATCTGTTTTGTGCCAGCACATTAAGTCTTGATTACAAACTTTACAAATTATTTTACATCCGTCATAGAATAAATCCGGAAATTCACTGATAAATTTATTCACTGTGTTCGCGTACGGTCGTTTTTTACCCTTTGGCGCGTTTGACATTATGTATAATTTATAGGTACAACCTCACGCATTAACCTTTCAAATAAGACTACAGCGTAAATCACTTCTAAATCGGCACGTGTGACGCCATCGCAAGACCGTGGCTGTACTCCAGCCACCTCGGACAGCTCTACTTATAACACCAAATTACGAATTATTTTGAACAAAATAATTTAATATATATCAATTCGGTTTTAGTAAAAAACATTCAGAAACTCATCACAGGGTTTTGAAGACGGTGTTCACATTTTCACAATTTTTAGATTTAACAAAAGCCTTTAACTGCGTATCACATAGTATATTAATTGAAATTTTTTTTTTTTATAATTTTAGCAATAATAGCACCAACTTCCTTAATTCTTATCGTTAACAATTTATTTCTTGCTAAAATATAAACTTTTTTCTATAAAACATGGAATTCCACAAGGATCAGTGCTGGGTCCGAGACTTTTTTGATACACTTAAATGACTTACCAAATGTTACTTTGGATGCAAATTTGTTCACTTTGTTGACAATACAACGGTATTGTTCAGAAAATAGAAGATATGCGAAAATCCATAAAACAATACGTTGTTCTATGCCAACATTTCAATCGATTTTATGTAATTTGCTGAAACGTGTAACACATAAATAATTAAATAAAATTATAGAAAACGATGTTGATATAAGTTTTTAGGTAGAATAGAGATATTTCGAAACAAAATATGCGAATTTTCGCTGCCCCTTGCCCTACGCCGACACCCCCCCCCCAAAGTAAAAATTTCAAAAAAGAATAATACGGGTCTCTTATTTTCTGTTCACTACATGCGGTTAAAGTTCGCCCCATAATTAATAATCACCTTGTATAAATGTGTATCACCTTGTATAAATGTGTATCACCTTGTATAAATGTGTATCACCATGTGTAAATGTGTATTTGTATGTCAAGCGATCGTATAATGGTCGCGTGATTATAGAAAAATCCACCGGGTATTTTACGATTTTCTTGTAGCCATGTATCCAATTTTATACATTACCTGTTTTCTTGCTCTCCCATAATATATAATTTTTAATTTTTGCCTGATAATACGCACCTATGTACTTAGGATCAAAGTATATATACCAGGACTAAATTTCATGTCGCAGAACGTTTGCAGGACAATGTACAAGTTTAAGGATCAGCGTCAGGAGCAGTAACAGGGATGTTAAATATGTTTCCCTTCCACACCAGATGTCATAAATACAAATGTCGAGTTCAGTTCACTGGAGCAAAAATGACTATTTGTCTCTGAGTTTGACCATTGTGGGAGATTAGAGTGCTTGTATCTCCTAATCCAGATTTATAACTCCACTGTCAAATAATGCTGCATTTTATCTTTGTGCGATTTGCACTTTTGAAATGCATCAAAATATGCCGTTATTGCTTTGCACTTAGGAATATACTGCGCTCTTTTATGAATGTAGTTATTGTCATTGTTATTGTTATATTGTATAGTTATTAAGTAATAAGTATAAACAAAATTATAGAGCCAAGAAATAAGAAAAATATTAGTCTTCTATATGAATGTGAAAAATTTTTTTTTTATTTAATTTTTTTATAAATAATGCATTTTTTTTAATTGGATGAAGTTGGTCAAGTTACCAAGTTTTCTTCAAATTTGATGACATAAGGGGCTTTGTCATCATAAAACGGGGAAGAAGATAGTGTGAAAATAGTAAAAAATTATTTTTTTTTGTGGCAAGAAAAATATTTTATTTTCAAAGTAGTTAAGAACTTTTTTTACAAAAAGGCCTGTGGTTACTAAACTAGTAACTTTTCATGAAAACTAAAAATATATGCAAGAAAATACAAGTTTTGGCATTTTACACATTATGTGCAATCTTGAAAAAAAGCGTTTATTTTTTGTAAAAAAAAAAATATTAAATAAAATCACAAATCACCAGTAATTGACCAGCGAGAACTAGTATTTGATCACAATTTTACCCGGTGGTTGACCACTTGATAAAATAAAATAAAACAAGTTTTTGCACAAAACTATATATTTATTAAAAAAAAAAAACAGGAACTGATTTTCAAAAATTGTTTAGTACAATTTCTGCAGGAATCGTCTCATACGGATATACAGTCATCGGTGGATAAATTTGTCAATCAGCAGAAATTGTAAAGAAAGCAGTAATGCACTCCTTCTCTGATCCAGATTTTACTTCATAGAAATTTCTCATTCCTCGAGGGCCCAACACAAGACCTGCTTTCGGATTTATTGCAAATCCTGATTCGTCGGAATTGAGAATACTAGTGGAATCATCTAAAATGTCCTCAGCATTTTCTTCAATTAAGTTCGAATGGAAGCATGCCACTCTTGTATCGATCTCTCAGTTACACATGTTCGTGCTTTGTTTATAGATTCAGCATGACGTTGACAAATCTCCGGGTAACGTTTCAAAAATACCGAAAACCACTTTTTACCAGGCATACCATCACGAAATTTATGAATACGATCGTCGTTTTTAATAATATCTCTAACAGTTTCGCAAAGGGTGGTTTTGTTCATAGGAAATCCCTTTTTAGCACTTGCTAGCAGCCACCTGACTAAATAATCTTCCTCATTTTTAGTTAGTATGGTAGGAGGACCCATTTGTCCTGTTAATGAAGACCTCCTTTTTAACTTATTGACTAATTTGGAATGAGGGACACCATACAGTCTCTCCGCTTGCCGAATTATGCAAACATTATTGGAAATGTCGCTTACAGCCTGTTGCAATTGTGTTTCTGTGTATTTAAAAAACCTTTTCTTAGCTTCAGACATTTTTCTGAAAAATACAGGGATATTACTATACCTGTAGTTTCAGAGGAATCAACCTCAAATAAAGTAAGAAATTGTAGTTTTATTAGTCGGTTTGGATGAAATTAGTAAAGAAAACCTCAAATTCTCATTTAGTCGACGTTTCGACAAAATTTATTGTCTTCCTCAGGACCTAAGACAATAAATCTTGTCGAAACGTCGACTAAATGAGAAGTTGAAGTTTTCTTTACTAATTTTATCCAAACCGACTAATAAAACTACAGTAAGAGATTGTGGATACGAAACTCCTTAGCTAAAAAGTAAGAAATGTACCAGTTGTTGACCATGACAAAAAAAGCAATAGTTGACCACTACAAAACGGTGGTCAACTACTAGATCTGTTTTAAAATAACATTTTTTTTTAATAAAACATTTCTTTCACGCATACTTAAAGCTATAAAACAAATAGAGATGTAAAACATTTAATTTTTTTGAAACACCAGTGGTTGACCAAAGTAGTCAATTACTGGCGCTTCAACAGATGTTGTATTCAAGTAGTTGACCACATGAATTAAAAAAAAACACACATACCTTTCAACAATAATTATAAAAATACTTAGCTACATTCATCTAGCAACCATTACATCAAATACTTTGCAAATAAAACGTATAATATGAACGGATGGTAAGTAAAAGTTGTCTACTTGCTATGCATATTGCTACATCACATGTTCACTGTCACACAATGAGGAAACTTTTATGAAAACTGACAGCGGCTATTTAACCCCACATCTTTAGGTTAGTTGTGACATTTACTAGACAAAAGACGTTTTAACAATTTAAAACCATAGGCAGCCAACAGAACATTATAGATTCCTTATTTCCGCTCATTAAAAAAAAATTGGTCAATTACCGGGTACTGGTCCATTACTCTAATTGCGGGGACACAAATAATTTCGGCAAAAAAGCAAAATTTTTGTTATAATTAAGACGTATGATCTAATAATGAAAACCAGTATGTAATAACATATTATTGCTTCATATTTATGCATTTCTAAGAAAAAAAAATTATTGGGTATTACATAAGCATTCATTTAAACCTAACATGATAATAATAATAAATACCTATGGTATTTTATACTGTTATTCTTATCTGAATATGCTAGTATTAAAGTTTTAGGTATATAATTAATCAAAAACAATGCCTTGAATAGGTACATTTTATCATAAAAACTATTAAAACAACAACTCACCCGAGGAGCACGAATTGCATTGAATTAAATAACAGTATTCTTAGTATAAGGGGTTTTTTGTTCTTGTATTGTAACTGGATTCCCTCCTCATTTGTTAAGTGTGAAGATTTTCCTTTTTGGCGAGTCAATATTGTTTAATCTCAGTATTTTTTTTTTGCTTCTAATACTAAGAACACTGTTATTTAATTCAATGCAATTCCTGCTCCTAGATTCAGTAGTTGTTTTAATAGTTTCTATGATAAAATTAATTGTTTTTGATTAATTATATACCTAAAACTTTTATACTAGCACATTCAGATAAGAATGATAGTATAAAATATAAAAAATCATAGGTATTTATTATTGTTATCATGTTAGGTTTGATAAAATGCTTATGTAATACCCAATAATTATTTTATTTTTTTTTCCGGAGAACTCGGTATTTTAAGTGTCAAAATGTCTTGTCACAAATTTTTATTACAAGGAAAATTAATAACTAAGAATTTATACTCGCATTGTCACACTTAGAACAATAGCAACCCATTTTTAATATTTTACTATGTCCGGTTTTTTAAATATTCAAGAAACCAAAAATAAATGCCTACTTCCTCTCACTCTGCTAAATCTAAAAAAATATATAGAAATATGAAAAGTAGAGGCCCTAAAACAGAACCTTGATGTACCTCTTTGATTAATTCCTTTGCTTTTAGCTATCAAATAATATTACACACTTTTAAGTTGATGTGGTTTTTAATTTGAGTGTTTACATTGAAATATGCTCTAAGTGCTAACTGTTTTCGTTAATTGTCAATGACTAGTCAAGTGTTTTATAATTTAATAATTTGAATTTTTAAAACTTGATATTTAGCCTAAGGAAAATGTGTCTATACTTTGTCAAAGTCTAACTGGCATGGCATAGAGAACAAAATTTTTTGTGAGTTCTGTAAGTGTTCATGAAATTTTATAGTTGCTAAAAGTTTTAAGAGTAGTAGCAATACGCTACTCACCCCTACGAAACATGATCGTGCACTTTTTGGTTATGCGCAGAATTTGAATGAAATTAGGTATATGGCGCCTCCGGAAAAACACGCATTTGAGCAAACGTGTTATATATCAGTGTGGAGGAAGCTTAGAGTCTGTTTAAGACGTGGTAGACTAGAAAGAAATGCTGAAAGGCGATCCCCCCTTTTAGGAACTACGGTTGGTGAATAGACAGGCATGTAATAGTGCCTCAAGTTCCCATGCGGGCGAAATCAATATTGATCAGGATGGTTCAGTCTCGGTGAAGCAAAATGTTTAATAATGATTACGCACAGGTAACTTGATGCCATAATGAAATAATCACCGTTAGCTTATTGGAACTAACAGAGTGGTTTATTTAAATACGTACTATTAAATCTACAATTTGGAGGATTTAAGTCGGTATTAATAACATAGTTCAATCACATTAGAAAAAAATATAGCTCATGAGTCATGGCTGTCTTATACGAGGACATAGTAAAAAATACGGCATTCGCATCTAGCATTTCTTGTTTTCAATCTCTGTCGTTATAAATATTAACTGACAAATACAATAAGTCGGTGTCTAAATTACTGAAAAAAAATGCAATGTATAAAACAGCGACTGAAATGTATCACAAAACGTGCAAATCTAAAAGTTTGATTGCATTTAACAGTCAATTTGTACTCTTACAGCAAGCGAAAGAAAAGATACATTCAACTCATTTAAAAACAAAACTCTCAACCTCTGCCATTGCGGTAATATCTTGTCATTTGAGGATCCGAGTTTTCTGTTCGTTTATTTCTCCAAAATTGCAGCAGATGTCTGAGAGCCAAAATATATCTGCAGAACATTTAGAAGCAGTACAAATGGTACATTCTCAATTAGCAACTGGACGTACCTGATGATGCGGGTTCGATTTCTGCTTGAAATAACTTTTAATTACAAAAATTATTTCCAAGAGTAGTTCGGATTCAATTATAAACTGTAGGATTCCGTCCAATTATCTGAAACAAATCATGGTTCCTGTATAAAATCTTTTTTTTTCCCAAATATTAAATCGATTAAAAATGTTGCCACTACGTGACTGTAGAGAGAACTTCTGGGTCTAATGTAAAACGTTTGTCTTATTTTCACTCTATTATAAAAGCGCAATAAGTTATCATATCCAAAAAAGGGATGCAATAAATTTCAGCAGAGCAAACTAGTAGTTTTCCAGAAGTAAACATTTTAATCTTCTAACAATGGTGCTAAGTTTTTTGGAGATTTGTCACAATAGCATCCTGCGACACAGACGGAGCTTAACAAAGTTGTCCATTTTCTGGCCTGCAAACACATTTTTCTCATGAAGCATACATTGATAAATGTACCAAGGTTAGTAATCAAGACAGAGTTCAATATAGTCCAGTGAAATAGTCGAAATACTTTTGTTTTATTGACAGAACTTTTATTAATAATCATATTTAGGTAATGTAAAAAGAACATATTCCAAATAACAATTTTTGGGACTATATCTCACACTATTCGAGATAACTAAACGAGAGTTAGGATAAACACATAAAAACACATATGAATCAAAACTTAGAGCTTTTACGATTTTTTAATCCATTAAAACGAAAGAATCAATTTTCTGTTTTATCTATTTTATGACAATGTTAAAAAATCATCCCATTTCCAAAAAAAATATAGGGTTTGTTCAATACTCGTAATAACCAAAAATTGTTTGTAAAATTTATTAAAAGGCGCCAAAAAAGCAAAATTATGTAACAATATCTTCCAATAAAATGCGTTGGTTAAGATTTTCGAGTGAAATTGGAAAGATCTCAACGATGGATGAGGAGACGAATTGAACAGGAAATAATTGAATGGTGTACAATGGACTACTCTGCATATAGTACTTCATTTTGGATTTGTTCATGTTCGTTTTGATCATATAGTCATTGAGTAGTGGTGAGAGGTATGTGAAACTTCTCATATGGTTCAAATGCTTCTATCCGACCGACATCATAGATGTCTCTGTGGTGGATAGCGACTTGCGAAGCAAGTACCGAGAGCAGCGATCTCTATCCCAGGTAGACTAAACTACTGTTATTAAATATGATTTGAACGAAAGAACTACTCAGCGGCAAATACCCCGACTTGCATTGGATTATACATTCAAATCATGACACAGGCATAGACCGGTTTTGAACTTATTAGTTCTCCTCAGTATGCAATAGGTTATGGAACAGACAAATGATAGTGGCCAACCTGCTAGTCTTATACTAACTAAGGTAAATTGAGTAGTGGTGAGAGGTATGTGAAACTTCTCATATGGTCCATGGTCTATGTTTGGTTAGGAATTGACAAATGATATTGGCTACCGATCTATCATGATTTGAATGTATAATCCAATGCAGGTCGGGGTATTTGCCCGCTGAGTAGTTGTTTCGTTCAAATCATATTTAATAGCATATAGTCATGATTACAGCTAATTGTAAAAATGTTAAACAATTTGATGAATTTAAAAAATTATCGGAAAACTGTTTTAAATGTTGTTACCACTATCTAAAACAGTATAACCTCTCGGGCTTTTGAACAAAAATACCATTTTAACGATAACGTAAAAGTTTAAAATATAGAGTGGAATGAAAAATAATAACTGAAATTTTTTTTTTGCCAATTATTATTTACTAACTTTTACAAATCTTATCACAGATAAGTATAACATATATCTTTTTAAACAATTATTTTCCCGGCTATGTGCCAAAACGCTGAAACTTGAATTACAAAAAAGATAATATGCACATTATGTTCAGTACGACTGACTCAATAATGTTGTTTTTAATTTCAACTTAGATTATTCTCACCTAAGGGGAATTTCCACTATATAATTTCAATTATTCCGTTCTCTGAAGCCATTAATGTTTATTACATTAAGGTTTACAAGTTTAGTTGCTTTGGTTCTTTAAATGAGCTGGCTACCCTGATGAAGCTCCGCAAGCAGTGTCGGTAGATATTTTAAAGTTTTTAAAGTGAGTGTTCAACTGATGTGTACCTTTTGTTTTATTAATTTTTGGTTTTACTAGACAGAATAGTTGAAATTAAAAACAACATTATTGAGTCAGTTGTACTGAACATAATGTGCATATTATCTTTTTTTGTAATTCAAGTTTCAGCGTTTTGGCAAATAGCCGGGAAAATAATTGTTTAAAAAGATATATGTTATACTTATCTGTGATAAGATTTGTAAAAGTTAGTAAATAATAATTGGCAAAAAAAAATTTCAGTTATTATTTTTCATTCCACTCTAGATTGTTATTTGTTTTTTTTTTTAAATATATCTAAGGAATTAGAATACTGGGATAAAAAATTCACTTATTCTTTGTAGCAAATATTGCATTTGGACAACTGGACTAACAAACGTGTGTAAACTTCATTCTTTGTTCAACCGTAAAGAATTTATACGAATACATTTGTAAGACACTTATACGAAACGAGCTAACTCTAATGATACTCAGTGAATGTCGCTCGTATTTCCGTTTCTTCATAATGAAAAGTACATAGTGTCGACGACGACTGCGTTGGCAATAATCATTTGAATTAAGTTGTCACGTAAACAACCGCTATTTTTTATGTCGGAGTTAATTAACTTGTCTTTAAAAAAATGCAAGAGGGTTTTACACATTTTCACGGTCCAGGATTTTTTTATTTCCAAGCAATGCAAGTTTTAATGAAGAAAACTAAAAGTTCTTATGACATCCAAAGAAAATGTATATTTGCTTAAATCTAGGAAAATCGAATCTTCAACACCCAAAAATTTGCGATTTGGACTTCGATTATCACACCTAACTATTTTAGCTTTTGCAGATTTTTTCTTTAAATCTCTTGCGAGTCATTATTGCTGAATAATTTTGATATCTATAATATGTATGTAAGCCAAATAAAGAAACTTAAATTTTTCGTCAAACAAAATCCTAGTCGTTACAAAAATATATTTGTTCAAGTTAAAAATATCTTAAATATTTACTTTCAGTGGATTACTATAAAAGATAACAATTTCCCTTAGTTTGTCAGTCAATTTAAAGTGAAGCTTTTACATTTTGTAATGCCAAAACAAATTTAAACTTGCAGGGAGAAGTCCCGTCGTCTCTTATTATTCGAGCGGAACAATCTTGTATTCTGTATAATTTTCCTGAAAATATCTACAATTTTAGGGTACACTAGATGTCATTAGTGTTGTTATAAAGTGTACTATTTGGCAAACAGTGTTGGTGGCATTATGATGCAGTTTTCTAAGAGAATTCTGTTCAAATTGAAGAGCTTAAAATGCAATTATAAGTTTTGCACAATCGATTTCACTGCAGTCACTCTTATGCAATTTGTAGGTTCATTATTGCACTATGAAACAGTTGGTTTGAAAAACATTTTCTTTTATAAATTAATTAAGTTATACTAGTAATGTGGTGACTGAATTTTGTAACTATAGTTTGCGAAACAGATATTGTGACGGGACGTCCGGGGTAAGACGCTACGGAAGGCAGAGCCGGATTTAACTGTATTGTTCGCTCGTTTAATTTTCCAATGTAGGTTTTTGTGCTCTGTTTAGCTAGCAACGATTTAACAATTCTACAAAAAAGTATTAATTTGAAATAAAAGTATTGAATTTATAGTATTGACTGTACATGCAGCAGTTGCTGTAATCAAGTTTGCTTAATATAAATTGTTACTACCCAGCAAGAACCGCGAGGAGATATGAGCATTTCTTGCCAGGAAAGGATGGGTATGGAATATTAGTATAGAATAAAGAGGTTATTTGAAAAGTAACAAGAGAGCTTTAAAAACTAAATAAAAACAAAAAATATACTCTCAAAATAGTATCAGAAACAAATATTTTTCTTAATAAATGAACTGAAAATAAATTCTAATAGTAAAGTTATTACTATAATAAAAACAGAAAGACGTATTTTTGTCAAAATGAAAAAAAAAATAATAACATTAATAAATAATAACATCCTGAACAAGAATGTTTCTCAAGCACTGAACCACGAGAGCACAAAAATGGAATTAATCATTTCACATCACTTCCCTTTACCTCACCCCACATTGCTTCTTCCTCTGAATCTTCGTCTTTCTCATTCTCTTCTTCAATTTGAGATGAACTAGTATCCTCGTTCAAATTTATAATAAATTTATTTCCACCATTTGGCATTCAGCAATTTTTAAATAATCATCCTCCAGTAATTACTTTCCTAATTTTTTTCCCCAATTTTTGTTAATTTTCGACACTTCATTTTGAAGTAACTCTACGACTTTTTTATCGAATTTCGGAAAAATATTTCCTTTCTGACGTTTTTCTTCAATTTATACCAAATTAATTCATTCGTGTTGAAAATACAGAAATATGTTATTTTTTCATTTTTCATTTGCAGGACTTCCAACAGTTGTGCTTTATTATAATTTTCCTCATAATAGAGATCATGTTCCATTAAAAAAATTTGTAACTTAGTTTAGTTGAACTCTTGTTAGGAATTTTAGACAGTTGTCTCGAATGGTACTTCGCATTGTCAAAAACAATAATGCTATTCGGTTTTTATTTTGGAATTAGTGTATTTTCAAACCATTCCTCTAATATTTCTCCCTCCATGTTCCTGTGGTAATCTACGTTACAGATTTCCATGTTTTTTCCGCACAGTTTATAAAGTTATTTTTTATTTGTTGTGCACAGGTTTTCATTATTAAAATACCTATTTGTTTCGGACGTTGGCGAAAAAGATTCTTTGAATAATTCGGAAAATCCTTTCAATATGTTCTGAGGGTTGTCGTCCCTTAGATGAACTTTGTTTGGGATGGCAGTAGTTGCTCTTTTAGAGTTGATATATGACCAAAACAATTTAACATCTGTTTTTTGGATACTATCTAAATAATTTTTATATGCCAGGTGATATCTTTTTTAATCTTCGACGGGGGATATTTAAATTCATTTTACGCAGGTTGACTTTGATTTTCTCTGTATATCCTTTATAATACTACGGTTATACCACGGTGGATACTTTCGCTTACGAGAATATATCTAGGCACACACATATAAAAGGTTGCATTAATAGTGGTGAGAGGTATGAAACTTCTCGTATGGTCTAAATGCTACTATCCGACCGACATCATAGATGTCTCTATTTCGGATAGCGACTTGTGCAGCAAGTACCGAGAGCGGCGACCTCTAGCCCAGGTGGACTAAACTACTGTTATTTAATATGATTTGAAGGAAACAACTACTCAGCGGGCAAGTTCCCCGACCTGCATTGGATTATACCTTCAAACCATGATAGATCGATAGCCATTATCACCTCTCACCACTATTCAATTTACCTTAGTTAGTATATAACTAGCAAGTTGGCCACTATCATTTGTCTGTTCCATAACCTATGGCATACTGAGGAGAACAAATAAGTTCGAAACCGGTCTATGTCTGGTTAGGAATTGACAAATGATATTGGCTATCGTTGCATTAATACTTCATAAAAGCAATCGCAGGCCGTTTATATCGGACAGTTCATCGATGAATGCAATATCATTTCATACATTCGGGAAAAATCTGCTTTGCGGAAGTTATAGGAGTACTGATAGTTGTTGGGAATAGGGTGAGGATGTAGTTTTTATAATGATAGTGGTTATAATATGAGCGGGATGATGACCGTCTTCCTTTGGCAGATGGGCGTTAGATTTGTCTACATCATATAATGTGTTAGATACTTTCATTGTGTAATTTTGAGGTATTAAATACAACTAACATTTTAAATTTTTCAAAATAAAGTAAACTTTTATAAATGGGTAATAAATTAAATAAAATATAATACGATATTATGTTTTAATGCTAAGTCAATATTATGTTCATACCCAATATTGAGCTAATAGTAATATTAAACCAAATTTTTTATTTTATTTTACATAGAAAACCTTTTAACGAATACAACATGAGAATTAAACACGTTGATAATCTTAAATAATGCATATGACAACAAAGAACACAAAATGTATAATGACTCTAACTTAGATGACCTTTAATGAAATTTCAATGTGCTTCGCTCTATTTTAATATACAATCAGTAAATTATAATTTGCCAATTTGTGTGCAAATTATAATAAAAACTAATTAAATTTTATAGAAGTACTAATCGTTTTAATCAAACTATCCAATATTGATTGTATTGTTTTTGTCACGAGTAAATCTTTTGTTAATATAAAATGGTGTTAACGTGGAACATAAAATATCAATTTTAAATTTGCCATAGCTCAGGGCTTAGTTTTGTATAAATAATGGCTATATGAGGCTTGTGAGCTTTTATTTTAAATTAAAACCCACCGAATAAAATATTTATTAAATTTTTTTATACCAAACAATTCTAGTAATATATAATAAAGTTTTTTATGAAAAGATATAAGGGAATGACATTTTGTTTTATTTTGTGAGGGTATAAAGACGCGTAAGAGCAAATTGATAAATTGTTATAAGCTTTCCAGAACGTGTAATATTTTCCTTTTTACCTACTTAAATACTGTCGTCGTTCACTGAAGTTATGGTAGTTATTTACATTAAACTTCATGATAGAGTTTACAGGAAAACTGTCGACGTCTATAAATTTAGTATGAACTCTAAATAAATCTCATACATGACTAGCATAAGTCGGAAGTTATACCAGCTCCTTGAAATACAAAAGTATAACCGTATGCAAATAATCAAAATCAAAATCTCTTTACACTTTGCAGTGGTAGTAGCTGAAATATGTAATTATATATTTATTTGTATACAGTGTGTGCTATTTAAGATGACACCAGTCCAGTATAATTTTTATATTTATAGAAGTTTTCTGAATATTTGATCAGTTAAAAAGTGTCCAAATTCGCAGAGGGTAAACTCATTTGCTCACATCAAAATCATAACCGCTAAGGATTTTTTAAAGCTGGAAACTTTTCTTCGGAAAAATTTAGTTACGCACGAAAATGAAATGAAATTTCAAATACGTAGAATACGTGTTGTGATTTTATTTCTATTAGTATATATTATTTTATATGCCATAGGTGTACAGGGGTTGGTATTCACGAAAGATTGTCGCTCTTTTAACTTTTTTATTTTTTTTCTAGAAAAAATGGTAAAATCAAAAGTTGTAGGAAATTTTCTCGTCATCTCAACGCACTAAGCAAAAAAAATGTCGAGCATCGTGTTTCAAAAAATACACTAAATTTGGATTTTTATTTTCCTATATCTAATATAAGGAAGTATAAGTATATTTTTTTCGACCTCGAGATTTTGATTGATTTATACATTTTGACTATTTTCCGAATGTTGTCTGTCGGTGCGTGTGTCTGTGAGTGTGTGTGTGTGGATGTGTGTGTATGTATGTATCCGCGATAACAAAAAATACTAATGGGAGACTTCCCAAATTTGGCAGTTAATATTGTCAACAACATTTTAGGTGACACATGAAATTTGGTGAATGTGATACCACCAGAAGACACAATGAATGAAAGAAGAAAAAAGGTACAATTTCGAGAAAAAAATTAAAAGTTTTTATTGCATTTCTGTTCGAATCTCGACGAATTATAATGAAAAAAACATAACTTTATGGAAAAAATCTCTCTGCATGTCTGTAGTATTGCGATAGCAGACACAGTTTTTGAGATAAAGCTTTCAAATATGGTACAAATGTTCTAAACGTCAAAGACAATGAGAAATTCGATGATGAGCAAAATTGGCCAGCTGAAAGGAGATCCACGGGTTCCAAACTTTTTTTGTATTTGCCTTTATAAAAAAACATATTCTTGATGAAAGATTATTAATCATGTCTACTATATCAAGCCAATAAAATATATTTTCCAATTACTTAAATAAAGCTGATATAAACTTAAATTTTTTTACACATTTGACCTCATAAAATGAGGTTAGGATAAATTTAACAGTTTGACATTTGAAATATCTAATTTAGTTACAAAAATGTCAATGTCAATGAGAAGAAATTATTAAAATATATGACATGAATTATTATTGACAGTATCGAGTGACGCTGAAAATTAATTATTTAAAAATTTTAATGAAACATTTCAAGGTACGCTATTAAAATATAATTGAGGTAAGTAAGAATTAAATAGAATGATGTTTTTACATCAGGCTGATACATACTGGTATAAGAAAGTTATGTGCTGGCCACATCAGATATATTATTAATGGAATACATTATTTCTTTTTGGATTTTTGAATTCATTACTCCTTTCCTATTACAATAATATGTATATTAACAGTTATATGTTTATTTAAACATTAGTTGAGATATTCGCAAAAAAAAATAAAATCTGAGCATCCACACGATGTAATCAATAAATTATGTTACGGCTTCGCGACACCTACAACGTTGGTGTTTATGTTATCCACGGCATATGAAATTATAGCCACTGAGTATTGCTGAGTAATTAGCCTGTGTTTTATGCAGAACACCCTGTATTTACATACACAGGGTGTCCTAAAGAGGTGTCATTTTAGTATTATAATTATTGTTTCCATCCAGTACGCTCTTTGACCTCCAGCGATTAAAGCAAAAAAGAAATATAACTATAAATAATAACACCATGGAAAATTTAAAATATTTCTTTCATAAAAATAACATTTTATAAACAAGGTAGGGTTTCTTGCAATTCTTTTCAAAAACTAGCCATACTTGTGCAATCGAGGCACAAGGTTCAAGTGTTGTTTCAAGCGTGCGATGGAAAATTATAGTGTAAATTGGATTATTATTTTGTTATTTTTTTTTTTAATCAAACACCACAGGTAATACAACCCATTGTATCGCTGAAGGTGCCTCAAGGTACCTTGTGTGAGAGAGGACTTCACATTTTGAGACAATGTCCGGGTTTCTAGGATTAATTTCTGATTTAGAGAAAATCCTAGCTCCTTGACCGGGGATCGAACCCGGGACTCCAGGGCAAGAGATAAGTCAAATCAAATCAAAACAGTTTTATTAACAATTAAAGAAATCAATATATATGGCCCTCGCCGGACACCCGGTCTGTTACCGACCTAGCATCCCCGCGTAAGGTGGCGACGGGGCAATTGTTAGGTCGGGCGGAGCGGGGCCGGTCCGAACTTAACACTAAAACATTAACAAAAAATACAACACCTAAAAAAACATTTTTAAATTGCGTAATAACGCCGAAAACGAGAAATCAAAGACGCAAGCAAAATCACGCGCCGTTGATATGAAGCTTTAAAACAAACCAAAAAGAATATATAAAATAATAATTTTGAATTTTGACGATGCCTCGACAAGCCAAATTGTCACAGTAAAAAAGCTCGCCTCTAAACAATACTGAATTGGGAATCGGGAATTTCCACCTCCGTTTATTTTTGAGCATTTAATGATATTTCGTGTACATGATAATGTGTCGTAATTTACTGATGGTTAGCTTATAATTTGGAATAAATTTTGTGGGGAATTTTGATAACAAAAACGAACAAAAAGAAAAGAAGAGAAAAGTAAGAACAAAATTTGGAATTTTGGTGCCCCTTTTATAATGTGGGAGTGTCTAAAGATGTCTGAAAATTGGTAACGTTTGGTAGGGTAATTTGTGTCTTATTCGAAGTGGCGCATTATACTCCCTTATTTGTATAATGTTGGCAGTTAGTTGACAATCAGTTTTATGTCTTGATTCGTGGTGAGAGATAAGTGTCCTTACCACTTAACCACGAAGCCACACATATCCCGTATATTTTCAAATTTGAGCACTATGGTAGTTTTTTACAAGCATGATGGCAAACAAAATTTAACCGTGTTTAAAAATAGTACTCAGTTCATCAATAATCGTATACATCCGTGCTACTTATTAACCCATACCAGAACCTAAATAGATGAAACGATTTCTGTTATCTTCATCCTTTAACTCAAACCAAATTATCATTTGGATATGCGAGTTTAATTAATGTATTTGATAGAAAATCTGCTATCCATAACGCACTCCCAGAGGATCCGGTTTTAGACCAGCTTAACGGTTATTAGGTTTGTTGATGTTGTTTTACTGAATTGCCACCACGTCGCTGTAGCCGCTGCCCCAATAAAACGTTTAATTACTTGTCAATAGCAGATTTCTATTACTCGTATTATTAGTTCAATTGCAATATATCTCCTAAACTACTCGCATTCCTTTTTATGCCCTGGTTTATTGGTCCACAATTCACATTTTGGCCAAAGTGTTTCTGAAAAAAATTATCGCACAAAACGTTTAAATATGAGATAGCGAGCAATTATTATTAAATTTTTCTTTAATTGTTACAACGCATGATAATAAATATTTTTAATATTTTGAAATATTTATAGGTACAAATAAATAAAATAGGAAAAATAGATGTATCAGTAAAATAGATATTTTCTTAACTTATCACAGAAAGTGCAAAAGAAGCGTTCTTTTTAGACACGATGAATATTAAACTATAATATTGAATATAACATTATTTACAATAAAGCTGCCATAATCCTCTTTGGAATATTTATTAAGGGAGCAGCTAAATTCGAAACAAAATCGTTGTAAAATATATTAATAAAGAACGAAACAAGCAAATGGCCATTTGCCGGTTCAGATTAACAGTAAAAGGTTATTTAGAAATGGGAGCACTGTAAATCCAACAATGTAATAAACAAATATAAATCAATGGAAAACTTACCAGGTGGTAATTAGTTTCTGTTATAAAAATATCATTATACGCGTAGTGTTATATCGAGAGTACATTTTTGTCCTATAGAGCCTTCATAAAAGATTATAAACCACGTGATCAATTGGTACCTTTTAACTCGTGATTCTGTGTCTTTCATATTGCGGCAATACCTGATGAGGATTTTTGCACATACGAGTGCGTGTGTGTTTACTCTTCCACGAGGCTGTTGAAGGGAACTAAATGATCTAAAACCACTGACGTGCTTTTAGATCATTTATGAAGACCCGTTATACTGCAATATTTAGTATATTTTAAAGTGTTAATATATTCCAAGACTCAAGAATTTGTTTAATGAAAGTTAAATGTAGTACGTACTACATTTTCTCTGCTAAACTATGCGTAGTATCAATAACTAAACTTAAAATAAGATGAGGCGGATCGTTACTACTACATATAGAGTAAAATTTATGATAGCGCTCGGCTTACAGTAAACTTGGTTAGTAAATTTTGCTGCAACCATCTTAGTCACCTGATTTAGTGTCAATCGACTGTCACCTGTAATAATTATCACCTGATATCATAAATATAGTAAATGGAGATAATCTTCGCTGTGGTTCTAGTCACTTTTATTAAAGATATTTTTAAAAACATACCCAAGGTATTTATCAATTTATTTACATGAAAATAAGTATGAAAGCAAATATGATATTTTTCCTAAATATTCCTTAAGGAAGATGAAGATTCTTGATGATATGCTCCTCAACTGTTTTCATATTATCAGTGGAACCGCAAATGTAGCTTTCTTGAGTACATATTATATCAAATTAAAATTCAAAGGTTCGGTTTTTCAATCGCGAGTTACAACTACTACCCCAGCAGCACAAAATATTGGACCGATGCGATGTTCAAATCATATACGCCCAATATTCATATAGGCCTAATATTCGATTAAAAAAATAAGATCCTAATACAAACCATATCAACTAAAAGTTACTAACATTGCAAAAATAAATGTAAAATTTTTGAAAATCGAATTCTAATAGCGCGAGTTAGTTAACCGACGATTGAAAAACTAGGCTTCAGCTATTTTAAATCTGTTCTAATGATTTTACTTTATTTATTATATAGAGTATTAAAAAAAATTTCAATATCGCTAAAAATGATGATACGTGGTATTGCCACTAGGCCATCGATATAGGACATAAGAATTTTATAGAACATAAAAATATTGGCCAATGATACAATCCTGATAACCCCTCTTAATAAATTATAACTTATCCTGTATTGCTTCCAATGCTTTTTCAATTATTACAATTACTGCATTTAAATAAAGTAATAGCTAAAAGTAAAAATAGAAAAATATAGTAGATAGAAACAATATCACACAATAATAAGTCCCTTGTCCTGACTGAAATGACGAGTATCTTTATATTTGATGTTTTTACTTTTGGTTATTGGTTATATACCGTTAGAATAGTCGCTTCTAGAGGTAGAATCTGCACGATACTGATAAGAGGGGGTTGTGAAGTGAGTGATTCTCTTTCAGCATTGCAAGCGGCGGGTCTGGGGTGGTCCTCGGCATGGATATCGGCGTCCCTTTAAGCACCCCCAGGTACGTTGCTTGGTGTTGCCACCTGCACCACCTCGTCATCGAGTCGAGTAGTGCCCTTTACAAAACGCGTAGTTCCGCCCTCCCAAGTAGATATATCTTCCATATCTTTCGCAATACGACTTCTAGTAATGTTATCTTCTATTCTGCTTATAGGGGATTTGGATTTATCACCTTCACCGATCCAGCTAGCGTAGATAAAGTATTAGCCCAGGGAACACACGAACTGGATGGTAAAAAGGTAAGGTCATCTCTTATTTGATTTTCATGTACAGAAAGTAGTGTAGATTCCTTTGTTTTTCTCTAAATCAGTTTTATTACTACCTATATGTAAAGTGTTTAGTTTTATAAAGGATACTTTTGCTCCTAAAATTAGGTATTGTCAAAATAACATGAGTATAACACATCTTAAATTAAAAATGTAACACATTCACATAAAATTTGTGCATATTTTTCAAGGATCAAAATAGCAGAACTTATTATTTGTAGGCTATATTTCAAACAAACTATAAAAAGTGTGTATCGTGCTCTTCCAATTTTTGTGTGCATTTAAATTTATAATAATGCATGATGTTATTTTCTCTTCTTATAAAATTTAGGTAGGTAGTCTGATGAAACTATCTCTTTAATATATTTTTTTTTTCATAATAAATGTAATAAATTTTCTTAATAAATACAAAATCTTGTTCGATATGCAATATTATTTTAGGGAAGGCAGGTTCACGCAAGATGCCGTTTGTAATTTAACATCTAAAACTTGATTCTTTGGATAAATGTGAACCAACCTTGGCTATGCTCATAGACCTCGCCAAAGCTTTCGATACTATCTGTCACACAAAATTTTTATATAAATTAAATGCGGTTGGAATTAGTGGGATTGCTCATAATCTATTAAAAAGTTATCTGGAGAATAGAGTTAATTATGTCTCTATTGAGGATATAAATAGTAATCTTGAAAATATACAATATGGTGTACTTCAGGGGACCGTCCTAGGACTTCACTTATTCTCTCTATATAAATGACTTATTAAATTTTAATAACGCAGGAAAAATTATAAGCTTTGAAGTTGACACTGTGGTTCTCTACAAAAGTCATTAATGGAATTCACTAAAATCATTGGTACAGAGCGATTTATCCAATATATTTCAGTGGTTCCAAAATAACACTTTAACACTTAATTTAAAAAAAAACAATATATTGCATTTAGCTCCTGCAAAGTAAATCTTCCAAATTTCAGTTTAATCGAGGTAAATGTAAATAAAAACACAATAATGTATATTATCGGAGCATGATAATGTAATATACTTGGGTGTTATGATCGATAGACATATGAGATGGAATCTGCATAAAAATTTAAATCAGAGGTATAATATCAAAATTAAAATGTCTTAAAGAATACTTGGATTTGTCCGAGCTAAAAATAATTTACTATTAATTAATGCATTCATATTAATTACGGCATTCTCGCTTGGAGAGCGGTTAATAATAATTATTTACATGCTCTCTATATAATACAAAAAAAGGTCATTGAAAATTATTTTAAATAAAAACTATATCTATCTGACTGATATGCTCTTTAGAGAAGCAGGTGTCTTAGATGTTCATCAATTATTTGGATTAGATATTTGTCATCAAATTTTCAAAAACAAAAGCCTCCTTTCATTTCAGGTTTCATGCACCTGTCAAAGTCATCTGGATTAGCTAAAGATATAACATACTACAAAACTGCTCACCAAAGAAGTCACACTTATCTACGGTCAAAGATTTAATCAATTTTACCTTGTGGTATTAAACAAATTACATCCTTCTATTCTTTTTAAAAAATACCTAAAAAAATGTAGTAGATATACCAAGAAATAATATACATGCTCTTTTGGAAACAAATTACAATTAAGGTGGATAAATCAATTAAATATTTTAACAATACAATTACAAAATAATATAATACTATTACATATTATTACTACTCTATATTATTAAGGATACCAAAAAATTTTTAAATTAAAATAGTTTACTAACTTTGGTTGCGTTTAAATATAGATTAGAAATAAGCATTATGATAATTATTATAATAAACAATAAAATTATTGCTAATTATAAAAATTAAAAAAAATAAAATATATAAATTCAGCGGTACTCTTACCACTACAACTAGAAGACAGAAAATTTTCTTTATCCATTAGGCTATCATTAAAGAACTGTACGTATTAGTTACAGTTTTTCAGTGACTCTGATTCATTGATGAAATGTCAAGGATCTGAAAGAGTTGAAAATCTTTTTTACTACAAATATACACGGGTTATCCATTTAAATTACCACAGCCCACAAAGGGATAAAAGTTGTTTTATATAGTATATATAGTAGTTTTTATTGATTGTAGCGGCCCCACATTGATTTTTGGTAGCGAGGTTCCTATTTTTCTAACAACTTTCAAATACCTTGTTAAACTAACTCGTTGAAATGTTCCTTTATAACATGTTATTTTTTGTTAAATTGCAACTAAAATTTATATTATTTATAGGTTATAGCATGGATTATAGAACAATACTGGGTGATGAAAGTCCGCGACGTCCTAAGTCTTTTTTAAAATGTAAATGGTCCTATTTGATCACACATTTTTTTCAGTTTGTAGCTGTTTGTTAGTTCTGCAAATAACTTTAAATAAGATACACCAGCAACGTGCAGGTAAGGCGTCGCGACGCACTATAGGATGAAACGACCTGTATCGTCTCAAAATTCAATGTTACGAAATAATATTAATTATGTGTGAGTCACATGTAGGTAGCTATAACCCTATATTTTATTATGATGTAATGATTTTTTTCTGTATGTTTCACCGATGAATTGTTGTAACGCTTCAAAGTTGAAAATTATCGATTTTATGCTTTATTGTGAACTTTTGCTTAAAAAAAAGTCTTAATTTCTTAGGTTTTCCTTCGAAGAGGTTTGATATTTTTTTTTACTAAAGTACACCGCTTTACTATCATGTAGAATGGAAATAAATAGTGTCAGAGGTCCATATAAATTTAAACATTAAACGAAGTTTTCATCTTTCAATTAAATTTTTATCAGCTATGAAAATGACAACTATTATGTTTGATAAGTGACATCTCTTTAATAAAATAATCAAAATGGTTTACAGTGAGGAAGAAAAAGTCCAAATATTTACTTGTTATATAAAAAATAACAAAAATAAACATGCAGCAAAAAGAGCATATAGGGTGTTGTATCCAAATCGTCCAAAACCATCAGAAAATACGTTCAAAAATATTTACCGAAAGGTAAATATCTTTTAGTTTTAGTAGAAAAAAGCTTGTAGTTCAAGCAAACCAGAAAGAACAGCTAGATATACTGCTTCATTTCGAAGCATATATTCATATTTATTCACGAATAGACATTTTTGAAACATTGTATTATTTTTTAGAAAATTCTGAATGTAGTATAAATAATGCAGCCGATCAAAAAAAGTTATTCCAAAATCCAATGGACGTTAAAAAATAACAACTACAGACCATATAAAATTGTACCCGTACAAGTTTTAACAGAAGCTCATAAAAGGATAAGGCTGGACTTTTGCCGCCAGATGATCAAAAGTTGGATGAAGATCCTGATCTTTTTAATAAAATATTATGGACTGATGAATCATCCGTTTCGACGGCAGGAGTTTTAATAGGAAAAATCGAAGGTCGTGGGAAAACAAGCACAACAGAAAAAGCTTGGTAAAACAAATAAAAAAATCAGGAAGAAAAACTGTTAGCGTCTGGTGTGGAATTTTCAGAAGCAAAATTGTTGGGCCTGTATTTTATGATTATACTTTAACTGGAGTTACCTGTCTGGAAATAATTATCCCAGAAGCAGAAAATATTCTTTTGCAGAATTTTCCGGAAGCCGAACTTGATGATATGATTTGGATGCAGGATGGGGCAACTCCGCCTAATGTCCTGCCTGTTCGAGATCATTTGAATAATGTATTCCTAATATGGATAGGGAATAAAGGACCTATTAAATGGCCACCTAACAGTCTGAATTTGACCCCTATGAATTAATTTTTTAGAGGATTTCTAAAAGACATTGTCAATAATAATAATAGTATTCAAGTCATTAGAGACAGGATTCGACTTGAAATAAACAATCTGAATGTAAATAATGAAGCCATTTCCGGTGAAATTATAAATATAAGAAGACGTTATCAATTATGCATTGACAATAATGGTGGATACATCGAACATCTTCTATGAGATCATTTATTTATATTTAAATTTCCTAACTAAATCTTTGTTATCTATTTTGTATAAATATTTGGTTTTTTCTTCCTCACTGTAAACCATTTTGATTATTTCATTAAATAAATGTCACTTATCAAACATAATAGTGGTCATTTTCATAGCTCACATTAATAATGTTAACTTTTCCATATTTACAGTAACTAGCTTAACTAGGATATTCGACGTTTAATAACTCAAAAACGGTATATGGTAGGGGTAACATATGGTATATTTTTAAAATCAGGAACAAGGGATCATTCCAAAAATTTAATAATATACAGGATGTCCCGTTTAAAAAAAGTATTATTTTTTTGTATCTCCTGAAATCTGCACGCTACTATAATTTTGATATCATTTTAGCAAAACTGAGTCATAACCACACAACTTTTATTTAAAACTTTTTTTTTCTATAGACAAGAATATCGATGATAAGGGGTGGATAATTTATAATGAATAACCCTGTACCATTTGAGTGCATGATGTTTAATCAGAAACAAATAATTTTTATATACTTTCCGCAACTTTATGTAATTTAAAAATGCAAATATAAAAAGTGGATGGTTTAATAGGAATGGAACTATAATTTGTGACAGGTACAAACACAATCTATGAATAAATATTTCAAAAAGTTAAAATTGGTAAATGAGTGCAAGAGCAATATTCTTAGTAAATTTCAAGCAGGCCGTGATCGAGGAAAATGCTGACTGTGCCCGTGGCGTTAACTTCCAGTGGTAGATTGCAAGTTATCGTGCGATTCAGGAGCAATTAGTAACCGCAGCTGTCATTTTCTGCTGTCAACTGGGACAGCATCTCAAAAACTTCCGTGAAATCATGAAATGGAAACGTTCTACTTTATGATTTCCTTGCTTCATTAACTTCAGGCGCACGCCCGCTTATTTAACTGGCTAGACTGAAATTTTGCAGATGGGCTTTAATAAACTAGTTTTGCATATTACTAGAAAATAATTTATATTCTAGTAAACCACACTCTAGAATAATTTTATAAAACTATTTGAACTTTTAACAATGGACGTTTATTTTTCTTTGCTTTCTTTTCGCAGCTTTTGTAAGTAAGTAATAAAAGTTGTAGTTTTATTAATTATTGTCCAAATATTTATCGACTGCGATATTTTTAGTATAAATTTATCTGTTAACTACCTAAATGAGAACTATATATTTGATTAGTAGGGTTTTTAATATATAAGGTGATTGCCTAATTCATGTGATGTGTTTTATGTTTTATGTTTTTTTTTATTCCGTTTTTAATCTTTAAACATGCAAAATCGATTGAAGGTCTGAAACTGAAAAAAAAGTTCCCAGCTACATAGACATTTTAAAAAATTTGACATATAATTGCCTCATATTTATGCATCTCAAAAAAAATAATAATAATGAAATAATTATTGGGTATTACATAAATATTCTTTCAAACCGTGACATGATAATAACAATAATTGCCTATAGCTTTTTATATTTTCTATTATTATTATTATCTGAATGCGCTAGTATAAAATTGTCGGGTATATAATAAATCATAAACACAGCCATAAATTAGACCACCCCCAAACCAAATCCGAAACTGTACGGACAGGGATTACACAATTGAAAAAAACGCGGACACACACAACCAACCCAACTTTGTCACAATCGAAACCGGGATTTGATGACATTTTAGTTAAATTTGTCGCTTCATACTTAGGTAACCGTTTTCAGAAAGTGATTATTGATGACCAATCCTCAAATTTAGGCAGAATCACATCCGAGTCCCCCAAGGTTCCGTTTTAGGACCTCTTCTTTTCCTAATTTACACTGCGGATATATTTGAGTGTACACAACATACACAAGCTTTAGCTTATGCAGACGATACTCAGTTATTCTATTCTTTTAATCCGAATAATACAATAAACGCTTCAATAAATATTAACTGTGACTTAAATTCCATATCAAATTATGCAACTAACAACAATTTGAAACTTAATCCTGATAAATGTGCTGTAATTATTTTTTGCTCTAAACGCAAGAAGCAACTTATACAAAATAATTTAAAACTAGAGATTAGTGGTCAGCCTCTAAATATTGTAGACAAAGCAAAAAAAATTTAGGTACTTTATTTGACATAGATTTGAGGTTTTACGGTCACATATCTTTATTAATAAAAAAAATGTTATATTGCTCTAAAATATCTTTATTGCAACATAAATATAATTAATTTCAAATTACGAAGAACACTCTGTGAGTCTCTGGTTTTACCGATTTTAAATTATTGTAATATATTTTAAATAAACAAAGAAAATTTGCTTTTAAATGTTTCAAAAAGCAAATGTTCTTTGTTTATTCAAAATATTTAATAATGTTTCACAAGGAGCCAACCGCAGAATCAGTACAATGTATATTGTAATATAGTCTACTTCCCCTGTTTAGATAAAATAACTAAATATCATCTACAGAAAATTCAAAACAGTTGCTGTCGGTTCGTTTTTAGATTGAGAAAATCTGATCATGTATCCAATAAAATAAATGAACTTGGTTGGTTACGTATAGATAACTTGTATAAATATCATATCTGTCTTTGTCCATAATCTTCTTCGTACCTCTTCACCACCCTATCTACTAAATAAATTAATTTTTCGACAATGCACACAATGTTAACCTAAGACATATGGATTCATTGTACTTGCCTAAATTTCATACTTCCTTATTTACAAGGCCATTCTCGTACAATGCTGTCAACATATATAATAAATTAGACAAGGAATTCAAACTTCTTCCTATAAACAGCTTTCGCAAAAAAGTTAAATCTTATCTTCTGTCTACACAGTTCCCACCTATGATTCACTAAATTATTACTTTTATTTATATTAGGTTCATTTTCTTTATCTATATATTTCTTAAGTTTTAGTTTAATTGTATACGATTTTTCACTATTTTTTCTATTTCCTATCGAATTTTACTCTAAATGTCAATTTATTGTATCGCATTTGTTTAGATATTACTAGTTAAGGTTAAGTGGTGTAGGTATAAGCTAGACTTCGCTTTATGTTTAAAATCAAAATTGTATTGTTAATTTACAATTTAAATCAATAAAGACTATTATTTTTTTTTTTTCGGAATATCCGATGCCGGACAGTCCTCCCGTGGCCTCCGTCGCCTCACGGGAGTCGCGCCGGCGCATTAACTACAGCCACTCCCCACATCCCGCAGGGTTAGTGACTGTAGATACCAGAATCGTGTGCCCTAAGCAGACGGAGAGAACTCAGAATGACCGCCTTCTGCATTTGGCCTGCCAACCATTCGGCTGACTTTTTTTCTAATTTTTCTTTTTGGCGAGTCAATATTTTTTTAATCTCAATCTTTTTTGCTTCTAATACTAAGGATATTGTTATTTAATAAAATGCAATTCTTGCTTCTAGATTGAGTAGTTGTTTTAATAGTCTATGATAAAGTGTATTGGAGGTGTTTTTGATTTATTATATATCTAAAACTTTTATACTAGCAGATTCAGATAAGAATGGCAGTATAAAATACAAAAAAAAAAACTATAGGTATTTATTATTATTACCATGTTAAGTTTAGAAGAATGTTTATGTCATTTCTAGAAAAGACTATAGCAATGTGAAGAAAGAAACATTCTCATTATGCTTTCGAGAACGTTCGCAAACGTTCACGCAGGAAAAAGCGCTTAGGTGCGAACGTTCTTCTCAGAACATATTGAGAATGATCCGAGAATATTCAGCATGTTTTCGAGTATGATCCCGACTAATGAGAGCGCTCCCACGTCACATCCTACCCCCATGCGTATGCACCTATATGCATAGTTCCTCTCTGCTGGTTTTATTGTTCAGAGTGCACTATGTTCAGTGTGCACTGTGTGCAGTTTGACGTTTGGTCCAGTATGAAGTTATGAGTTTGACAGAAATCTATTTTTTCCTTTATGCTAAGAATATTAAAAGTTGATTTTTTTTTAAGTCTTGAATCATTATAATATTTTATTTGCATTTAGGTATAATATAATTTTGAAAGGAAAACTTGGTGTAAATGGTGTATTATTTTTGTAATATCACTGGCTCAGTGTGAGTAGTGAGTATTAAAACGCGGGATGGTATGTGTGACTATGTAATCTCCCTATCTGTGCTATGGGTTCGATTTCCTCCACTGGCACTGGCAATGTCGGTGGGAAGGTTGTGTCCACAATTTTTCATAAGTATAACCTAGCCCGTGCATTTTGAAAACGTAAAAAAATTAATTCTGAAAATTTTCATAAATATTCAGAAAAGCATTTTTTGAATACATTCTCTAATCTGAAACATATTCTCGGGTTTTTTCATTAATGATCATTTATTTTTGTTTCGTGCGGTTATGAACATACTCTGAGAACGTTCTCCAAATATAAGTGCTAGAGTATTTTACATCACTATACCACCACTAACATTTTAAGTCATCAGAATATACCAGTGACTATCGTATATAGTAAAAATAGTTCTATTAGGTGTCTAGGACCAAAATGGGGAACAATTTTTTGGTAGTCGTTACGTTATGGAAACGTACCTGGAACTTATCTCATTACGTGTCGCCGGCGTAACGGCTATGTGATGAAAACATGGCGACGTAATAACTACTTCTTGTAATAAACTGCTTTATTTTGAAAGTAACTACAACTATTTAATCATTTTGATCTCATACTGATAGTGAGAATCGCTAAAACGCTAATTTGAAGCAGAGCTAACTTTAAAGTAACTTTTAAGTAATATAGAATACTTGTTACTACTATCATTTGTTACTTTAACAGCAATTCTATGTGGATATTTTCAGTTGCTCTTAACATACCGTGATATACATATATGGATATTATCTAATAATGCGCTGTTATATAATTTTACTGTATGATATGTTTATGCCTGAGCTATTATTATTCATCTGGTATAACCCCAAATCAATACGCGGATACTCTGTTGTAAGCTCTGGGAATCTTAACAATTTTAGGTATGTGATATCCTGGTATCATATGTATATCCGTGTGTGGATGCATTACTATAGATATTAAAATGTTATAGCTGCAATTTTTTCTATTTTTTTTTTCATAGAAATAATTTTTGCAATAATAGGCTTGTTCTAACAGCAGTCTCTGACCAGCTTGAAACCGTCAGAAATATTCACTCAGCTGCCTGTTATAGCTAAGCTAACTGTATTTACATTATTTAACTGGGCGACTATTTCTGACTGTTTCAAACTAGTCTGAGACTGCTGTTGGGACAAACCTAATGTAAAATATTCTCACTAAATTTAACGAAATTTGCGGAAAAAATTTCTAGTACCTGTGAGTGGCTCTCTAAAAATATGATATGTTGAAGGAGTAAATACTTTAAAGGTATTCCTAGTAACAGCGGTGGTCTACGTACTTTAAAGGCAGCATTTTTTTCGGTTTATTCTACTTTACAGTTTTTAACATATTCGCCATTAATTTGAATAATTTGATTCCATAATTGTGTGAAAACTGATGTCTCTGCATCGAAAATGAAGCATACATTACATTTAATAAATACAATAAATAGACTTCAAAAATTCTATTCGATTCCATAATTGTGTAAAACTAATGTCTCTGCATCGTAAATGAAGCATACATTACATTTAATAAAATACAATAAATATACTTCAAAAAATTCTATAAACCATAATGAAAAATTTTTGACAAATTAATTTCCCGAGGGCTTATAATTAATTTGTATTTATATACTATAGTTAATGCAAAATAATTTTATTGATTATTAAGTTTTAAAATGTCTAAAACTGTCTGAGACCATTACCAGTGATTTCCCTATGCGGAATGATTTACAAAGTTTTAATGTGATCCGTGCGTTTTAAATAAAATTACCTGAAGCCGGTATGGATTTTCACGTCAGCCGAGTTTTAAAATTTGTTATCATACCATTGACCGGCTGGCGCGGCCAGCAGACACCCTTATTTGACCTGGCGTTTTAAATTTATTTTTACTCGTAACAGTAAGCATGCACTCCGAATTAATTTTCCTAAACTCATGAATGAAATGTTGTAGTGCAATGAACGTGATATATGTAAGTGTGTGCCAGTATTACTTAATTTATAGCACTGTATTGTGGGTGTTTTTAAACACTTCAAAATAACATATGTTTTATAAGTTTGGTTCACCGGATTAACTCTGAAACGTATGTGATTTTTGTTTACTGTTTTTTTATTTGTTTTCTATTTATTTTCTATTTTTGAAGTACTCCATAATTTATAACTCTCTTTTTATGTTTTAAAAATTTTATTCTTAAGTTCCCAATAATATTTGATAGTGTTTCGGTGGCCATGACATACATACCGACAGTATTTAAACAACATAAGTTAACAGTAAACAATACAACACAAAAAATATATCACAAAACCGAAAATGAAACCAACACTGTGTACAGGATTGTAAGAGTACTTATATCGGTCAATCAAAAGAACATTTTCATAAAAGAATATACACACATAAGTACAATTAATAATGCTAAACCAAGACACGACAGCACTCGCCAAACACGTCAGAACAAAACCACTGCTTTAACTTCAACAGTATACATATTTTAGAAAAAAAACCGAGATCTTGCTTATCTTGCGAGTGACATCAGTTAAATTAGTTACTAGTCCGTTGACATTGGTGAATGCACCGGTAATAAAAAAAATGATAAATCGTTTTTTCTTCTTCTACTTTACCAGCAGTGTTTATTTTATGATTTTTCGGAAATAACTCGGTGGAAAGTCATTTTTAGAACTGAAAATATCATGTTTGTGAACCTTTATGTTACCACCATTAACAGTTAAGTCATAGGTAATATAAAAATATATTATTGATTCAAAAAAAAAACAACAAAAATTCAGGGTTTTAGAAAAAAAATCGTAATTTTAAAACTAAAGCAGACAGATTTTGAAAAAAAATATTTAGGGCAAGACTTGAACTTCTTCTATTGCAAAGGTTTAATAGATTACCCATCATCCCAAGTTACCTAACAAGTGTAACTAAAAAAAACATGTTATGTTTCACCCTGTATAATTTTTTTAAGAAAATAGATAATAAGAAGCATTCTGGAAAATTACAGCTCAATGGTTTGCAATCAAAATTTTGAAAAACCTTTCAAATCGATAAAACTATCTAGGAATTACCACGGTTAAAAGGTCACTTATTTTAAGTGGATCAACTCAACTTTCTAGCACTGTATTTTGAGTTTGTATATATATTTGATTTTTTAAGTATTTAAAAAACCAAAAATATATGTCTGCTTCTTCCCCACTTTGCGAAAATCCTTAATCAAATGTAGTTATAAAAATAAGTTTTCATTTTTCTTCTTCAATTGCTTAAAAATATCGACGTGTTGTATCCGACCAACCTTGGAACTTACCGTCTGATTTTACAGTTAAGGCGAATCTAACTTTTTATCTGCAGTAAGTCTAATTTAAAGTCGATGCATTGCAGATTATATCATTATGAAAATGAGGAAGGGATTTTTCGTCCAGGATGTCAAGCTTCTTGCTTACAATTAGATGTATAGCGACTGGTTTACAGGCATTTAATCTCCATGCTATCGGTAAAAACGGTAACCTGCTCCTTAACAAATTTTGGATCTAATTCATAAATATCTAATTTACAAGTCTGTGACCTTTCAGCATTATAAGAACAGTTCAGAGAGTAAATGCTAACCTTATTTTGTTCTTATTCTTTTTTCAATGTGTCAAATAGTATTGTTTCTTCATTCTTTCATGTACTTTTTATATGTACTTACTCCTATCATGGTTTCTTACTAAGTGTCATTTATTGAATCCTATCTTACAAATCGTAAAAAATATGTTGAATGTTCTGACCACTAATCTGTCGAAACCTTAACAGCTTCCAGTACTCCTCAAGGATCCAACCTAGGTCCCCTCTTGTGTCATATTTTTATTGACGATATTATTTGTGAATTAAACGTGAATTGCTTAGTGTATGCGGACGACATGAAATTATACTATAGTATCAGAAGCAGTGAGGATTGCTTAAAGTTAGAAAATTACCTATTAAATATAAATTATGCTGCGTTGCGAATAATTTACCTTTGAATGTAACAAAATGTAATATCATGACCGTTAGCAATAAAATAAATTAGCTTATCTTTGATTATACCTTGAGTGGTTCAATTTTGGGTAGATCAATTGTCTTTCAAAATTTAGGTGTAATGTTTGATTAGAAGCTCTTTGTTGTGGATCACATCAACGTTCTTACATCTGGTTGTATTAGAGCCATATGGTTCCATTTTAAAAAATGCTGAAGACTTTAACAATATCAGTAATTTAAAGCTGTTTTTTGTACATTTGTAAGGTCGAGAATGGTCCACGCTCAAAGAGTCTAACGATTATTTCTAAAATATTGCAGTTACAATGGGGATGAGATGTACCCTCCAACTATCTTCTATCATGCCAACATGCACAACAGATTTTTCTTAGATAGTCTACAAGATAGACGGGAAAAGTCACATTAATATTTTTGCACTATTAAACAGTAATGTGGATTGTCCTCAAATTGTGGCAGTGTTGGATTTTCATGTGCCTAGACTATCCGCACGTAAACATCCAACCTTTCATTTAAGCACACCAAGAACTACCATAAAATAGCAAAATGCCATTGATATATTTGAAAATGTAACATTGTTCTAAGTGGTGTCGACCGAGAATGATTCGTTTCTAGCGGTATTTGTTGTCTCAAAAGCAGCAATGCAACTATGATTGCATCTGAAATAATAAATAACAGATTTGTATTCGGGCTTTTAAGTAAACGGACAGAGACAAGATACAAACCATGACGATTATTCCTAGTAAATTTTGTTTTTATACATACATCTTGTGAAAGCAATGTTATAAATTTGGATTTACTATAGTTTAGTTTTAGAAGCTTACTGTCAAATCGATTAGATAGTTTTTATACGCATTTTTCTGCATTATATTTTACTTCTTGCCAAGTAGCTCTTTTCACCTAAACAACTGTGTCATCAGCATACGATATAGTTGTATTGTTATTAATTTGGACAAATAGGCTGTTTATATATAAAATAAAAAAGTAATGGTCTAAGTACCGTTCCCTGGGGAGTACCTGTTTCAACAATTAAGGGATTACATTTTCAATTTCCACTATTTTCTGTCTATTTTCGAGGTAACTGGTAAGAAGTATAAACCTCACATTTAGTTTTTATAAATATTACTGATTGTTTCAAGAACTTTAATGATGAGAATGGTTGCTATAAACTGAATAAGACGTTGTGGATAACAGGGGTGATTATTTTTTTATCATTATATAAAATGAAGGCGAATATTACATGAGTCATAATTAATTCAAAGGGCTTAATTAAAAATCTTTTCGCATTAAAAATATCAAGCGACCTCAAAAAAACTATTAGAGTTAGAGGAATTAATGCAATTTAAACTTATCTCAGTTTTCCACGCGGCTGCATCCCAAAATTAAAATAATAATAAAATTTAGAGCATTGAGAAACCGAGTTAAAATTAGTCTAGTTATTCCGTGACAGTAAAAAAATAAAATCTCTAAAGACTTCGTTAAATTTTTACAACTTAAAATGTCATTACATTACATGATACGATTTGCCTTTGAGTATATAAATTTATTAGACGTATTAAAATATTAAATTTTCCTTGGTTAGAAGTTTTTATACTCTGTGAGAATAAAGTTATACACAATAATAATTGAGTTTCCACAAACATTTGAATAATATTAGGTCTGGTTTTACGACGTAATAAACTCACATTTAAGACAGGTTCTTATCATTTTGAGCTCACTATACATTGGATTTTTATTCGACTTCCTTTGTAGTATAAAAGCAGTGCGTTTCTTTGTGCTAAAATGTATGTGCATGATTAAACCTGAGATTTCTTCAAACAGTTCGTCGCTTTCTGTAAGGGGAAACTCTTTAAAAGATATATTAACTTTAACTAAGAGCTTAAGCCCCATTGTCTATATTATACAATGGTTATTGAGATTTTATAATGCATTAAAATGTGCAAAAAATCTTTACGTGGTTTTGTACTATAGTGTTAGAACGAAAAAATGTGATTGACTCATTTACACACGATATTAAATAAAATTTTAATTTAATAAGATAGTCGGATTAATCCGGTCAATCTTTGATACTCAGAGTGGTCCTTAAGTAAGTTAAGAAAATGTACGGTATGATTTCTTGACTTATTTTAAGACAGAAAGTGTATATCAACATCGAGGTACCTTAACGGCTTTACTGTAAACTTAAAGACACAGGATGTTAAAGTTGAATTTTGTTGCAATTTTGTTTGAAGATACTTTACTGAAACTGCGTATAAGTTAGTACTACATAAAGAGCATTCTTGGATATTTTTTTTCACTTATTTCTACTAGGAGAGTGCACATGACGACCACATTCATTTTATTTTTAGGGAAAAGTGGTACGGCACTGAATTTTGCCAAGATTAACAATTTCCTATAAATTTTTAATCAAAAAAGGCAAAAACGTTTTAATGCGATGTTTCAAGGAAACTGGGAAAAGTTTGGTACTGCTACAATTAAAAAAAATTTAATGCTTTTTACCAACCAGCGAATATGTGTGTAACGAGGCTACCATTTATTTTGCTCAGTTTAACTTACATATGTCTGAAAAATTATCAATCAGAAATACAGTTTCTTTCGTTTTTTTTTCTTGATAACATAAAAAAACTGTTGGACCTAAGGAACAAGCATATAAGTTTATTTAAATTTGGCCATAGTTTATTGCTTCTTGTTTATAGAATCTGTCAGCGCTGTGCAAGTTTATTTTAAACTTTTATACAATACCAGTGTATAATTATGGTTAATACACAAATGCTGAAATGGCAAATACCTTGTCCTGCCATGTTTACGAGTATTTATTGTCGGCTGATCGGAAACAGGATTATTTGGGAAAAAGAATATCTCCGGGAGGCCTGTAATAGTCAGACGATACCCAGGTAAATTGCCACTGCAGTTGATTCAAGTCATTAGACCGCACAGTTGTAACCATTCCGTATTAAAAATGGGCAACGTGACTCTATTTAATGAGTTTGTTCATTGATTCTGATCACATTGAAGAGTTAACTCAGTGAGCTGACTCATAGAGGATAGAACGATTTTAGAATTCACGTGCAAGTCGCAAAAAGTACTGTGTGACTGTGGACAGCTTAGCGCTTGCTTCATGCATTAAAAGAACCGACCAACTCCGACGTGCATGAATATAAAATCCAATCCATTGCAAACAAAAATAGCAATCGATTACCGAGTTTATTCCGCCAATGGCTAAGTGGAATCGACACGATTAACTCTCTACGTGCCAAAATATGACCAAGGAGTAAAATTGCAATGAAAATTGCCAGCGATCAAGGTATGCAGTACAAACAGTGCCATGAGAAACACGATAAAAATTAGGGTTAACTACGAGTGGTGCCTGGCTAAGTCCGAACGAAAGTTAAATATTGCGCATTAGTCAGGACTCTTGCTAAAGCACTGATAGGAACAGATAACGAGACAACAGACTAGCAGATTTCAGTATCGTATCAACATTCGTATCGTGCTGTCAACAAACGGGCGACTGTAAACTGCGCATACCGCTAGTCATGTATCTAATCGTCAGTCTCAATCTGTATTGCAAGAGAGTTAAGAGTTGTACAAATAAATGGATTCAATTAGCTCAGTGCGTACAGATTTTTACAATGAGATTTTCTTCAACGTATAGTTTTGTCAGTGGTTGCTGAATAAAATCTCAAAAAATCCGCTCTCTCAATTCATCTGAGGGTATCTTTACCGATGAAGCCAAATTCTCCAAAATCGCAAACATGACTTTTCATAATAACGATCTATGTTGCTAGGAAAATCCACATGTGATTAGAGAAACTAATTTTCAGGATCGATTTTCATTGAATGTATGGGTGGGAGTTACCGGCGATTTTCTTATTGGTTGTTTCTTTCTTCGCCCTTAGGCTTCATAGCACATCATGTGGTGGATGATGGCCCTCCAGCCCACTATAGCGTAACAGTTCACCAATTTTTAAATAACGTGCATGCTAATTGGTGGATAAGTCGGGAAGTGGAAATTTCAAATAACCCATGGCCCCCAAGATCGCCAGATTTGAATCCGCTACCTTTTTTCTGTAGGGACGCTCCTCGTATGCGACACCAATTCAGGATCTAGATGATCTTAGAAATCACATAGTTGCTGGTTGCAAATGAAGGCAGAAATATGTGTCATGGTTTCAGGTGATCATTTTCAGCAGTTACTTTGATGTTTTCGTTTACGAGATTTTTTGATAAAACAATATTTTAAATTATTGCCTCTTCAAAAAGGAAAAAAATTATTAATACATTGAATTAAATTAATAAATACCCCGGAAATGAGTGTAATTAATAAAATAATTTATTTAGCTCAAATTGTTAAATCCAGATGTCTCGTGAGAAGCAATTTATGTATCAAACGCGTGGAACATTTTAAAAGATATTTCCGTAAAAAAATCAGTTTTATCGTGAGTATATACCATTAATAACGTCAAGTCAGAGTAACACAATAATTTACTTATTTTTACGCACTTTGTCATACGTAATAAAAATGTGGTATTTTTCTTTGGTTCTAAACAATTGTATAATAGTGTTATGTTTCCCTTAAGTTTTGTTCATATTATAAATAAAGAAATTCGCTTTTTTTTAACACGAATATGATATAAAAAATATTGGTTTATTTATTTTATATGTTCACCCAAACTAGGAACATTTTGAACAAACAATTTTAAAATTGGATTTAAATTTATTTAGTAACGCGTCAGTTAATCCAGGATATGTGCATTAGTTTGTGTAATTTTATAATAATTTTCCTTTTTGGATAAGTGGAAATCTCCATAATTTATTTCTTGAGTGCAACCTGTAAAAAGAAACACGTGATAAAAAATAATTAAAGAAATAATAAATATTTTTCGACAAACAATTTATTACAAAATATTAATTGAGTAAATTCACAATGTAATAGAGAATAAACATTGTTGGAAATACTTGTTTTAAAATGCAAAAAAAAGCAGAATGCAGTTAGGAAACAACCTAACCTAGCAAACACTTGAGACTAATTTTTCACGTTTTTTTCAATATAGAATTGACGCATGATTTTAAAGTTTTCAGTACTCAGTAAGTAACATATTCAATTAGAAATGCGCTCAATAATTAATGTAAAATAGCAAAAATACTCACAGTAAAAGAAACAGTTGGAGAAAAATTACTAGCAGAAATGCCAACTCACTTGTTTTAATTACATCGTTCTGAAAAAGATTAACATTGTAGAATTCATTATATTGTTTTATCTTTGTTTAAGTAATTGTAATCAGGATATCCAAATTTATTTACAGTGGATAGATTTCACTGAAATACACTGTAAGTTGTTTGTAATATCACTTACTAAATATGTATTTTGTTTAAATCAAGGCAACTGTTTTCTGTTTTTGCTTAGCATGAATAGAAAATTTGAAGAACAATTATTAGAGTTATGTAAACCACCGCCTTAAAAGATATTTTAAAACGTAACACCATCTTGTTTTTACCTCGCACTCCACAAATTCAGCTAAGTTATTTCCGCGTTCCATCGGAAAATCGCTTTCTCGTCTTCCAGTGGTACTGTAACCGAGTGGGTGGAGGTAATGAATCTTCGACGTCGGCCGCGCCTGCAAATGATGGTCGTTCCTACCCCGTGCTCGATGCCCATATATTATCCCTGCCGATCGATCGAGACCAGATCCACTTGGGTACACAGGACTACCACCGATGTACAACTCGATACAGTATGTTACTTACTATTTACAAATAAATTATTTAACAGAAGTGCAAGTATGGTTTGGCAATGACAGACGATGGAACAATGTGCTTAGTTGTAAAACGACATTGCCATCCCTGTTTTGTTGTGATTTATTGCATATCTATATTTTCTTCAAATGAATGTGTGAATTGCGAAATGTAAAACTTTAAACAGAGATGTTTTTTACATATTCGTTCTTTTAACAGTAACCAGAAATTAGTGCTTTTTACAGAACACGGCAGAGAAACTGGAAAATTTAATAATAATTTTAAACTATAACTAACTTTCATAACTTGCCGGAGTTTGGAAGTAAGCATGTGAATTTTCTCTATTGGCACAAAATGTGCACAAAGCAAAGGCTGGAACAAGAATTAATTACAAGTAAAGTCTAAAATCTGTTAAGCAGGCCGTGGAATATTAATAACGAATTAACAGAATGACGCTTTAGAGACTGAATGAAATTGCAATTTGTCAGTGGCGGGGAGTATATGTCAAGAGAAAAAGTTTTCGTACGAAGGCTTAGCGTAAAAGATTATATTGTTTTTGTCACATTGCATTATACCGGGTGTAATCATTACCCTGTACTTTGTAAACCAAATATATTACATCGCACATAGTCGTATAGATAAAAACACATTATTTGATATATAAATCTATTATTTGAAACGAGAAATTAGTAAAAATAATTATTAAAAATAAGGAAACTTTTTGTTTTTAAGTGTTTCAAAAATATTTTATTAAAACTCTACACGTGTTTCGGCTTTTTAGGCCCTTCTCAAGAGTACAGATGATACTAGATTTTAAATCGTGTTCTTTACTTATACAGGGTTTGGCAATAGTGCGTCGGACCTCGATATCTCGAGTTCTACGATAGCTAGAAATTTTTTAAAAAATTGCAAGTAAACTAGATAAAAAAGTCTACAACTGAAAATTATTTTCGAAAAATATACAGGGTGTTTCATTTGAAAAAAATTGAAAAAAATTCAATTTAAAAAGTTCTTAATTGAAAAATAAACACTTATCTATTTATAAAACGAAAATGGTTGCAATTAGCCATAGGGAAGCACTTACAAAAAATGTTCGTTTTTCATTTTTACATCACATCTTTGAAAAATATACAGGGTGTTCCATTTGAAAAAATTGAGAAAATTCAATTTAAATAGTTCTTAATTGAATACTAATTTTTGGCCACCCTGTACATTTTTAGGAAATGAAAATGATTCAAAAATATTAATTAGATGTCTCGTAACTGATATTCACATAAGTTTTTCTTAAAACCCATAATTGTGACTGTGGTGATTTTTTTTAATATTCATCTGCAGATGGCATTATTTCAATAAAAAAATTCATTACATCAAAGTGGTTGGGAGATAGCCAATAACAATATAGAAATGAATAAAGCCTAGAAAGAGGCTTCAAAAAATGTGCTGATATACATAGCATTCCATTTAAAAAAAAGGCACATGGTCCTGTAATTTCGTCTTGGCTCGCCCCGTATGTTCGAAAATAATTTCCAGTTATAGACTTTTTTATCTAGTTTACTTGCAATTTTTTAAAAAAAAATCTAGCTATCGTAGAACTCGAGATATCGAGGACCGACGCACTATTGCCTCACCCTGTATATAACATCTGGGCAATACAATACAATTGTAAAGTATTAAATTTTATGGTACGAAACGATGGGAATTTCTTTAACTTACACTATTTTGTCTAAAATATCGTGACCGGTAAAAATTATTGATCATTTGTTATGTTCTTATTATTTTTTACTGCTTTTTTAATTTCTAATATTTCTAATAAATCTAATTTTTTACCATTATTTTCTGAGTGAAGCAAGTCGATCTTATCCAAATCCATGAAATGATTACTTTCTATACAGTATGTTGACATGCCGGTGCTGTGTATATTGTTCAAAATAGATCTTTTATGTTCCTCGACCCGTTTGTTTACATTTCGACCAGTTTCTCCAATATATATAGCGTCACAGTCAGAACATTTTAGCTCATATATTCTAGTTTGTTGTAATTTATCTGGTTTATCTTTATTATTTGATAGAATTCCTCTAATGTTATTTTTATTTGCGGAAATCGTTTTACATCCTAAACTGTTTAACTTATTACTAACTTTATTGCTAATCTTAGGTCTATAATTGATACATTTATAATTTTTCTGTGAGGCTTTTGAATTACCAACATAAAACTCATTAAGAATATTTTTCTTTTGTTTCGCAGATATTAAATTATCAATCAAACTCTCTTGGTATCCATTATTTTTGGCAATGTTTTTAATTATTTTATAATTTTTAATTACTTCTTTTTCAAAATTTTCTCGACTTAAAGGAAATGTTAATAGGCGGTTAATGAAACTGTGGAATGGTGAGTGTTGTATTTGTAGTAACTGTTTGGAACTATTATGAATTACCGTGTCGGTATAAGGGGGTTTGCGATATATCAAATGCTAAGAATTTATTATTATTTTTTATGTTAACGTCTAAAAAGTTTAAGCTATTTTTATTTTCAATTTCTAACGTAAACTGGATTTTTTGATTAAATGAATTTAGTAGATTTAAAAACTAGTTTAATTGTCGTTCTGTTCGTTTCCAAATACAAAACACGTCATCAACATAGCCTGTCTAGCAAAATACATTTTCCACCAGAACATTTTTTGACTGAAACAGATTATTTTCGAAGTCGACCAAGAAAATTTCAGCTAACAGAGGAGAAATCGGAGAACCCATTGGTAGTCCGCCTAGTAATTTATAAATTTCCGCGTTAAATTTAAAATAATTTTGGCTCATGCAATTCTGTATCAGTTCATTGTATTAAAAATAATTTTTGTTTGCATTGTTAAAATTTAGTTAGGGGTATATGTCATATGGTGTGTTATGTTGGTGTTAGTTGGGATCTTAGTTAGAGGACGTTTTGTGGATTATTCTGTGGATGTGAGTGTATATTGGTGATGGTTTCTTATCTTAATCCTTTAACAAATTAAATCATGATGCGTGACGCAATACAAGTTGTATTCGTCAGAATCGTTCAAAAACAAACGCATTATATAGTAATATTGTTCGTGTTAATTAGAAAATTTCTAATTTATTAACTTAAAAAAAATTTCTAGCTTGAGGTGTTATTGCTTTCACTTTTTAGCTGTTGTTTCTTAAAAATGATTTCGAACCATTTTTATCCCACAGGTATTTGCACTATTTATTTAAATTGGTCTTCATATGACAGATCTATATCACACCAATGTTAATTGAGCCTTTACTGCTCTTTATTAATGTAAAGTGCAAGAAAGATGTTATTATTATAAAATATGTAATTTGTAAATACAGTAATTAATTAAAAAAAAAACAGGTTTGATTCTCTATAAATTTTTGGAGCCCGCTACAGACACAAACACCATTAAGTTCTTTGTGTCGCCGCACTGACCGACGCATTTTAATCTAGTTTTAATCCACAATTGCTTTTATTCGCGAAACAATGCTTTGCTCGCAACTCATTTTTAACCCTCCCTTTTAATGTGGTTTTCTTTTTCACAATTTATTTTAATTTGGAAATTGTTACAAACACATTTCGGTTGCCATCAATTTTATTCAGAAGGGATTGTTGTTGGTTTTATGGTAAAGACTTTTTTTCTGTTGCTTTAACGAATTTAATTGGCTTTACATGTTAAGTATTTCTGATTAAGGTTTCATAAGTCTAACCGATGAGACTACATTGCCAATTACTATTTACGTGTTGATTCCACATCCGTCATTTGTTATGTCGACTTGAAAATGTACGTGTGGCTATTAACACTGAAATAAACACCATTAAAGGTCAATTTTAATCTGTAGACGATGCCCTGCTTGGTTGATGAAATACAGTATTTTGGTGCTTGTGGCTACCGCAAGGTCTAAAGGAAAGAAATAAAAGTACGTAAAACAAAATTCTGTAATGGCAGGTTACGTGAAGGACCCAATAATATCAAGAAATCTGGAATATGGAATGATGACGAACTGCAATAGATTTTACATATTTACAGTGCGCCTCCTTCCTCCTGCTAACTTTTGAACGTCTTGGCGTCTAAAATCCCCATAAGTGGAAGTCGAGCGGGTTTAATTCAGGCGATCGTTGTGGCCGTTTCCATAAGTGATGGCTAAACAGTGTTAAGCAACAAGGCTAAAGTGTGTAAGTGCAATATCGTGCACAAACCACCATTTCCCATCGCAAACGAAATGATACGTCCTCTAGCAGAAAGGGTAACTCAATCTCTAAAAAAAATTTGAATAATTTAGTCCATTTAAGGGCTACGGCAAGACAAATGGTCCTATTTAGAAATCGTCCACAATACCTTTCACACATTTTAAACTAAACTGCTGCTGATTATTTCTTTGCATCAATGCATGCATACCCATACGTGCTCGATGTAAAAATTAATAATTTCTTTTCTTAAAAAAATCCGCTTATCTGTAAATAATGCTGGACTTTCAAAATGAGGTACTAAACTCATCAATTTAAAGTCATCTTCCTCTCAATTGCTCCCTTTCTAACACTATTTGTAGTGAGGCATGTCAGGAAGAGAGCATTTCGGAAGGTGGTGACTTCAAACTGATAAGTATTGTACAGGGTGGGAATATTTCGATGTTGGTATAAGGTAATTCGGTAACTGCAAGAGATAGAAAAAAATGGAAAACACATTATCGATCTCTTTTTTTGAGACAGATTTGTTTTCGAGTTATAAACAAAATTCCGATTTTTCGACTTATAGACATATGTCAATATCTTGGTTGTTTGTAAAGTTATGAAAAAACAACTTTTACATTCTTCAGGCACTTTTTTCTGTAGAATACAGTAGAGTTGAGAAAATTTTAAAAAAAATAGGTGCAATTTCGAGTTATGGCGTAAAGTTTTATTTTTTTAAATGGGAATCATAGATGGCTATGGTTTAGTTAAAAAGGAATTTTTTTTCTCTTTCAAACTATATATGATATGTGGGGTCGCTTTTAATGTGAATCTGTTCAAAAAATGAGATCGAGAATATGTCTTCCATTTCTTGTATCTCTTAGTTACCGAGTTACACTATACAAACGAAATTTGCCCACTCTGTACATCTGTCTTCTGTGAAATCGACAACAAAACTGTTGGCGAGGTGCTACTAAGTCTTCCTTCACCAGTTACTGAAGGCGCTGAATGTGGTAAGGATATAGTAGTTGCGCACGTAAATCTCCAAACCGTTGATTGAGACTAATTTTCTTGAGTAGCACTGGCCCAGATGCCCAAAGTTGGATCTTGCTCTACACGTACTAGCACGTGTTCTTTCACTGCTACTATTCTAGAATATCTTGAACACTCAAAATATCTACATTTTCGAATATTCCCATGATGTAATTAATAAAGGAGGTATTCTTTATATTTTTTATGTTTAAGTACGTACTTATCTCTCTTAGAACACGATCCACTCCAGATAAACAGAACAGTACGGTAGTCTTCGGTTCGCAATCACTTCCTGGTATATACGTCTTACGGCGTCATAGTTTCCAAAGGCTCTAGCAAACATGAATGTCGGCTTATTCTTGAAAAGTGTAAATCATTCTTGATGTTTTATTTTACTTAGCGCACACAGCAAAAAATCATGACTGGTAATTATTACCACTATTTAGAAAGAAGAAAAAGTCCCAAATTTTTATATTTTTTTCTTGATCTTAAGTGCCGCTGCCTACATTTTTTTTACAAGTAAGATACAAGAGAAGAACCAGGATAAATAATGAAAAACAATTTTTTTATTGTTGTTGAACCCAACATTTTCTTTGTTTTTAATAAAGAATATATTAGAATTTCTATTGAACATAATGTTGCCATTCATTTTCAATGCGTGGAATACACAAATCAAACTTCAACTATCACGTAAACGGTTGGTCGGAAAGACTAGCAGCATGAGAACTTTTTGTAATAAAAGAAACATGGTTTATAAAAATGCTTTAAACATGCAAATCAGGGATTTTTTTATTCATTTTTCTAACGTTGGCCTATTTCGCCACCAGGAGCAATCATCGATGCCAGAAGGCGAGCTACCACCAATCTGGAAATTTTGCTGAGCCTCTTCGCTAAGGATTTTTTACTTGACTAACAGCTAATAGACAAGAGACCGACTGCTTTACATCCCCACCGAAGGATTGTAGCTACACAACCCTCGCCTAAGATTGCATAGCTTCTGCGTATACACTGATATACAAGCCATTAGAAGATAGGACAAGGTCGCCGAGTTCCACTTGTGTTTCCATCCATATACTGACTGTGACTACCGTTGCTTAATTTTCTTAAAAAATGTTTGTTTTCTTAATCGCCTCTCAAGTCACCGAAGTTACTCCCAGAAAATCCTATGATTTTGTGTTAAGTGAAGAGAGACGAGACCCTACAGTTTATTGTGGAGTCCGAACTACATCTAACTTATCGAAATACTAGCATGTTATGTCGGATCTATGCTCGTCCCAATTCAAGAGTTAAAAATTATTAACACAATAAAGAATACCCCCTCTTGCTTTACCATCCTGGAGAGCAGCACCGACACCAAAATATAAACCCTAATTAGCAATGCCTATTCCCAAAATTGGAAATTCTTTCATTCAATGGTTATGGAGTTGTTGAAAAGCACTTTTTTTATTTCCACTTCCAATTGCTGAATCTCCGTAACAAAGAAATTTCGGTCCCAATTAATATAAACTTTTCGTCTCATTTTGATGGGATATATCCGCCTTTGAAAACAGACAGTTTACTTTTGAATCACCCTGTGTATAATTCAGTTGCAAATGCTGAGGCCAGTAATCCAATTTCAAATTTCCTTCACGTAAAATAACAATGTTGTGTCAATCTCAGAAAAGCCTATCAAAAATTGATAATTGAATTGATATCCCATTCAAATAAAGCAAAAGAATTTAATTTAGATGGTACGCCATTTTTTAAATTGAATACGGTTGAGTCAGTTCGTATACGCGATTGCAATTATTTTATCCAATTACGCCGGTATCGAATGAAATGCGCTCGTATCAAATTATTCAGGGTTCAAGAATAGCGTACCACGGGAACAAGTCCACTACAAATTTTATTCCTACTAATGAGCGCTCAGCGGAGAGCCTACAGGGAGATCAAGAAATTTAAACTATCTTTCTGTAACATTTTACTCCGCTCCTTGAGACAACTAAGTAAATGTTAATTTACACCGGCGTCTATTATCACAGTGCAAAAAGCAACTTTAGAGGGCTAAATTTAGTACATTTGTGCATATTCTGACATCACTGTTTTTATAAATGTTATCTCAAGAGGTATATGGGATCTAGGATATTTGTTAAGTAGTTTTTGGAATTATGCTAGTTCCAAAAATGTATCGTAAGTGTGGGATTGCATAATTATTGAGGAAAAGTTGCAAAAATTGTTATATCTTAGCGATTGAAATTTTAATAAAATGCAGATTTTTTAAAAAACGTTCCAAAAAAAAATGTTAACGTGCGAAATGTGTCTTGATTTTTAGATTGTTGCGCTCCTTGCAAAAGAGATTTGTTGCATTTCACAAAAAACATTAGGTACTCAAAGGAATATAAGTACTAAGGAAAAATCTGCTTTATTCAGAACGATGTCTTATTTTAAAGCTGGCCCGCTGAAATGCAGTCTAGCAAGCGGTGATAGAGGGCGAACGTCTGACATACGCCGAAAACTACGCATATCAACAGGTTTCCCGCAACCAGTCAAACAGAGTCGCTATTGAGATTCATAGATAAAGACTGATATTTTCGCAAACGTATACAATATCAAAAGTAAGACTTTTTTACTTTTCGCTCCCCAAATATACATATTTATCTCCCAATTTCCCGACCTAAAATTCACCGGATCGGTTATATACTGACGGGTTTGTGAAAAACACATGATAGGCTGGAATGCACATAACTGCAGACATATTGCTAGTGCAAGTCGTAAACAAAATCGCACCCAAAGTTAAATCTGTAATATTGAAATTCGATCCCCGAGAATGCAGTTGTATTAAGGCAAATCAGAAGCAATTTAGCAACGCACACGTCAAACACGATTTACTTACTATACATGGAAATTATGGTATCTTAACAGACGCTGCGGAAAAATTAAAGCCAATTGGTTATCTTTATACGAATCCTTTGAAATAGTGAACAATGTAAATATGATATCACAGACGTTAACAGAATGCCATATGGTGTTCTTGTTGCCGAGAAACTGAAAAACATTTTAAGTAAAAATCTAGATATTGACAAATTACCTAATACTAACAAGTGCTTAAATAATGGACGTGCAAGTGACTGAACGAAATTTTGCTTATGCAAATATCACGTCTTTGGATACAGAACGTTCAATAAAAAAATACGCTTTAGTATTTACATCCCGGCGTGGATGTTTAACAGAGGACATTATAGAGGGTATATTAATGATGCAAGTGTATGCTGATAATAATAAACAACTGTTAATGGACATGATATAAGAGATAATTATTAGTAAGTTACAGCAAGCCCCTCACCGACGCCAGTCAATTTCTCAAAACGAGCCTACTTTACATTATATATGAAGTACGAAATTATTTCTTAAATTAAATTCTAATAAATAGAAATAATTTAAATTTATGTCGCATATTCGTGCATACAACTAATTTTATTTAAACATAATACTAGGATTTAAAGTTTCTTGTCTTTTTGTCAAATTTTAGATTTTAGATTTATAATTAACGTAGTTAAGTGTTAGAGAACAGAATTCTGTAATATAGCATTGCTAAAAATCGTAAAAAAAACTGTTTCATTGCATAAAAGTCAATCAATACTTACAAGATAAACAAATACAGATACCTTGTTTCAGACCAAATATGTATTGTAAAATGGCCGTTAAGATGAGTTTTTATATAGCACCCAGAACAAATCAAAATACAAGAATATAGCTACGAAGGATCTAAACATACTTTCCAATCTATCTCGACTTCATATATTATATGCTGGCATGCCGCCAGTCATGCATGCCACTCACAATATACATATACATACACATACATGAAAATAGTTTATGCAGGTGTTGGATAATTTTTTCTTCCTTTATATTTATTATTCTCATTAACATATACTATGTGACATAGAAATTGCAACACCTAGTAATCATTAGAATATTTTAAACAGTTTTTATTATCAGTTGGGTCTATATGAGTATTAAATGATTAAAATTTCATTAGATTAGACAGCGATATTTATTTCAATAGTCAATCGGTTTTCCATGCAATCTTACACGCTCTCCAACTCTGCGAGGTAAATCTCTTATTTAGTTATTTTTTCCTCAACTATCTAAACCTCTCTTCAGTACCAGTATGTTGAACGGTGCTGAAACGGAGGCCGAATTTTGGAACATAAAAAAACCTAATCGATACCTCAAACTCTCTAATTCAATATAAACTTTAAATAGTGTATACTTACAAATGATATACCAGCATTGGGTTTGTTTGGTAATTTGGTGTTTAACTTTAAATTGTCAGTAGGCAACTTTGGTAAATCAGTTAAATTGTTCGAACCATTATATAGACAACATTTTTAATGAACGATTGGATAACTGCATGAAGATTTATTAAAATGAAAATGATTTATACTTACCAAACCAAAAAGGGGCCAACATGAAAGGGTATATGACTATTTAACGAGTGTCTGACGGTGTTTACTTCACTTTCGAAATTTGCCCAACGTTAACAGTTTCAAGGTTAAATACAACGAGTAAGCGGCCGCACTCCACAAGAGCAAGCCAGCTATTCCTCTCCTCTTCTACAACTGATAAAAGAAAATTGCTCATACTAATGACCAAATTCCCACCTCCGTGATTTTTACTAATGTAGGGAATCATTTTAAATGTTCTTTTACCTATATGTTTATTTTTAGCTTTCATATTTTTTCTAAGTTTCATAGAATGTGTAGGTTGAGAAAGAATAGGCTTTTCAAATGCGTCGGCTGTCAATATATCTTGTCGGTCTGTCTGTCGATCTGAACTACTTTCTTTGCGGATCTTTTTCACCAAATAATCTTGAACTACTATGTCGATTTTAATAAATACACAAGGTGTATGCTATATCGGAATCTAATGGTTGCTTAAATTTTCCAGGTAATACACCGCCTTTATTCAGTATGATAGGTCGTTAAATGATTGGCTTATTTAGATGGTACTCGCTTGCACTTACTAGTAAACATTTCAGACCGAAAACTTACAATTTCCGAATTGGTGTACAAATATTCTTCAAACTGGCGTGGTATTCCACAAAACACCAAAACCCCATATACTGCACTCGACGCGCGTTTCGCCAACCAAGTTAGCATCATCTGCAAATAATTAAAATTAACCTTATGCTAACAATGTATACCATTTACACCTAAACTGTTATTACGGTTCGGGGAACTGTTACTCAGTAACTAATAGAGCGGACTATGTGAGATTGGCCCTCTATTGGACTATTTTTTGCACTTTCTAATTTCCAAGCTCTCAGATACACTCAGCTCTTTAATATTTGTTATATTTTTATTTAATCTAAAATTATTGCTAATATTTTATGATTGTTCTCAAAAGCTTGCGTTGGGCAACACTAAACTTATCTCTTATACCATATTTGAGATGAGCCATATGTTTCCTTAATCTAGTTTGAATTGATCGTCTAGTTTGTCCAACGTACTTTTGATTACAGTCCCCGTAGTATTTTTTAAATTCCTAATTAATCTTAAATCGCAAATATCTATTTTATGGTTGCTCTCAAACGCATGTTGGACAACATTAGACTTATCTGTTCTACCATATTTGAGATGGGCCATATGCTCTTTGATTCTAGCTTTAATCGATCGTCTAGTTTATTCAACATACTTTTGATTACAGTCCTACAGTTAATTTCGTGAATCCCCGACTTTTCGTTTGTTTTAATTTTGTCTTTTGGATTGCTTAGAAGTAGTTGTAGTTTATTTCCCGCAACTGTCAAATTTTGTCAATACCATGGGTGAATTGAGGATCACATGGAATCGATACTGATTTCCAATTCTCTCTTTCGTTTCGAAAGGTCGAGGAATTTCGAAGTGTCTCTAAATTTACGTTTTTTAATTATTTTATCAACCAAACTTACAGAATATCCAATACTCACAACTAATTAATTGTTTCCTTTTCTTTTTCAAACTTCTCCTTATTGAACGGTATGAACTAAAAAATATTCGTGATTAAATATTTTAATGTTATTGAAGTCATAAATTTATCGTTTATTAAATCCACCTTGTATATAACCATTCGTTTATTTCTTATAGGAGCGCATTCCCAAGTTGCTTAGTTATTCACTAATGACACTCATTTATTTTCAATCTAATTTTGGTAATTAAGTGCCGTATGGGTAATGCCATCATGCCATTACGCTGGAAAATTAATATTTTCATTTCCAGAAAACTCAATATCAAATTTCACATGTAATATATATTTCCCGCTATGTTATGAAACTCAAAAGCAGGTTAATTACCTTAATGTCTTAGCGAATTTAAACCAAATTATAAATCACTTTCAATTTATTCTCAGAAACGTAGCAAGCCTGGATTGTTTTATCAGGCAAATTAGGACTATTTAATTTGTCTAGTAATTATCTTGGTGGTTGAGAATAATTCTTAAATGCCATAAATATAATTTAGGGCTGTTTGTCTAATAAAAAACCACATTTGTTGGTGTCATCTCAAAACTGTGTCAAACATTTGATATAAAATTAGTTATATTTGAACATAAATAAAACGTCACTATAATTTCTACTCCTGTTATTTTACATGCTCTGATACACCGTCAAGGAACAAAAATGCATAAAATTCAATTTCTTGAATTTTTAGACTCTTTCGAGTCTAAAAATGTACCAATGACCATAATAATTGGCACTGTTAATAAAATGTAAGAAAGAAAAAAAAAACTTATTATCAACATGTCAAAATTTAAAAAGCAGTGGTTCTTTTTTATTTTTTTTTCCTTGATTCTTGGCCTTGGAAACTTGTCCTTTAGCCACATATATTGGATACTCTTTCGAGGTCCGAAAAACAACAAAACCCTCTCTGATCTTATTAATTTCAGCTATTTATAATTTATATATAATCATTACAAATTACACCTACTTAACCTATTCTAACATCAAAACTTGGAAAACTAAGTCTTATGAAAATAAAGAATTATTTTTTTTTTCGGAATATCCGAGGCCGTGGCCTTTGACGCCTTACGGGAGTCGTACCGGCTCATTAACTACAGCCACTCCTCACATCCCGCTGGGTTAGTGTCTGTAGATACCAGAATCGTATGCCCTAAGCAGACGGAGAGAACCCAGAATGACCGCCTTCTGCATTTGGCCTGCCAGCCACTCGGCTGATGTTTGGCAGGCCAGTATGGTCTTCAGTTCTGAGATCAGCGTAGGCTTTATTCCTCCGAGTACACCGATTATTAGGACGACCATTTTGACCGAATAGCCTAGGTACAGCACATGGAGCTTGTAGCGGAGATCGCGATATTTGGTCCGTTTCTCTTACTCTTTCAAGGTGATGTTTTTCTCCGCAGGTGCTGAGAACTCAATGACATACATCACCTTGAGTTGATGGTCGAGGAGGACTATGTCAGGTTTGTTGGTTTGGAATTAGCGATTAGTTCCAGTAAATCCGGCATTTCTCGTTCTCGACAACGGACTCAATTTCTCCAGGGACGTAAGGCAGCACTGGTGTCTGATCTACCCCATACGAGTGCCTTAGATGATAGTATGGCCCTCGTAATGCCGCGTTATGTTGGTGGATGTAAGCCTAAGTCGCGTATACGAGGCATGCAGGTAGTATGTGCTTGAGCGATTCTGGCATCTGACCGCAGGTCCTGTAGTTGATGTCAGGAACCTCTACAAACCACACGCGGCTGCGGTAGACCAAAATGTTGATAACACCATCTTGGCAGGCCATAATGAATCTCTCGGTATCCAATTTAAGCCCGGAAGGCGATTGTCAGCCTGGTCGATAAACCCAGTGTTTGTATATTCTTATAGAAGGGGTTTATCGACGTGCTGCCGAAACAGATTTTTCTGTTCGGTAGTTCTAATTTGGGCTTTTAGGCAATTTGGCTGAAGTTCAGTGACTGACTCTATATCAGCATCTCGCCGGCCATCTTATCTGATGAATTCTTTGAGCTAAAAATTGATGATAATCTATGTTTCCCATAGTTCTTATTTCCGTAATTCTCGCAACAACAACAACTCTGGTTCCACATGTGATGACAATTAAAAAATATGTAGTTAAATCGCCAGTACCGTCGATATAAGTGCATAGTGGGCTATGTGCAATTCCAATTTTATGTAGATTCGCAGGAAATCTTCCATGGATAGTTTTCCGCCTGGCTATACATACAATCATTTGTCTGCTTATTTTTAAAACAATGGTCCACATATATAGTCGCGGCAAACTTTATAGTAGAGGGACGAAGAGAGGCGAGATGCGCAGTAGTCCAGATTTCCGTCGGTTAAAGCGAGAGAGATGATGTGTTGGCTCGCTTTCGTTTTACTACGGCCGTCATTCTACTATATCGTTTTTGGTAAATATATTAGTATTAATTTTCGTTACTTTTTGATAACAAACTAAAGTAAAAGTAAAGCTCTTTATAAATTATTCTTGCCCTTTGCTGTAACTCTAGATTACTTTCCGCACGCTTTTGTGAAAGAAACTGTGGGGCAAGGTACCTAGCCATATGTCAATAATTAAATCATAAACTTTTAGGAAAAGGACTACTTTCTACATCGAAAAAGATTAAAGATTGATCCATTTTACATGACGAGTAAAACAGTATATTTATTTTTCTTATATGTATAATTTGTTTTCGATGCTTCCTTTAGTTAAAGGAACATTTATAATTAAATAAAATTATTGTTGATAAATACAGCATGTTAATTTTTACAATTTTAGATGAATTTTGTTTTTTATAAAAAGTATTTCATAAATATATAACATCAGAAGGTATATATTAACCTCCTGTTTCTTTAATTCTCATTACACTTTTTATTATCTTGTATCGCCTTTGGAGTTTCGCCTCGAAGTCTGCGACCAGCAGGCGATCCTGCCAAGATCTGGCGAAACAGGCGGAATCAAAGAGCTTTTGATAATCTGTCGCTTTCACAGCCATCCTGACTGTAAAGAATACTTTTGATTAACAGAGCTTAGGCGAGCTCCCTGTCTCCTTGTGTTTCATTGGAATTATTCACATTTCATTTATGAATTGTTCTAATTCCGTTTCGACATTACTCGGTATACGAAGGCTTTGATATTTTATTTAAATCTATTAATTATTCCGAGAAACCTATTAGGTGTATTATGTAAGAGAAATATTTAACATTTGAATAATTGCGTCTGTCAAAAACACATTTCAGAATTAACGTAAAATCTGTACGAAATATTGATGAAATGATATTAAAATATCTGATGAGGCCAGCACATAACTTTCTTATACCATATATATCATCTTGATCAAAAAAAATCGTTCTGTTTAATTCTTCTCTTACCTCAATTAAATTTTAAAAGCGTACCTTGAAATGTTTCATAAAAATTTTTTAATAATTTATTATCAGCATCCTTCAATACTGTCAGTAATAATTCATGTCATATATTTTAATAATCTCTTCTGATTGACATTGACATTTTTGTAACCAAATTAGATATTTCAAATGTCAAACTGCCAGATTTATCCTAACCCCATTTTATGAGGTCAAATGCGTACAAAATTTCAGTTTACATCAGCTTTATTTAAGTACTTGGAAAATATATTTTATTCGCTTGATATAGTAGATATGATTTATAATCTTTCATTAAGAATACATTTTTTTGTAAAGTGAAATACAAAAAAAGATTGGGTCCAGTGGACCCCCTTTCAGCTGGCCAATTTTGCTCATCGCCGAATTTCTCATTATCTTTGGCCTTTAGAACAAGTGTACCAAATTTGAAAGCTTTATCTCAATAACTGTGGTTGCTATCGCGATACTACAGACATGTGACAGATTTCGTTTCCATAAAGTTATGTTTTTTATTGAGATTCGTCCAGAAATGCAATAAAAAATTTTAATAATTTAAAAACAAATTAAGTTCCTCTGAAGCCATTAATGTTTATTACATTGGGGTTTACAAGTTTCTTTGCTTTGGATTCTTTAAATACGCTGGCTACCCTGATGAGCTAAGGCAAGCAGAAACACGTGTCGGTAGATATTTTAAAGTTTTTTAAAGTGAGTGTCAACTGGTGAGTACCTTGTGTTTTATTTATTTTTGGTTTTATTAGACAGAATAGTTGAAATTAAAAATAACATTATTGAGTCAGTAATACTGAACATAATGTGCATATTATCTTTTTTGTAATCCAAGTTTCAGCGTTTTGGCAAATAGCCGGGAATATAATTGTTTAAAAAGATATATGTTATACTTATCTGTGATAAGATTTGTAAAAGTTAGTAAATAATAATTAACAAAAATTTTCAGTTAATATTATTTTTTATTCCACTCTAAAAATTTTAATTTTTTTCCCGAAATTGTATCTTTGTTCTTCTTTCATTCATTATGTCTCTTCTGGTGGTACCACATTCACCAAATTTAATGTGTCACCTAAAATGTTGTTGACAATCTTAACTGCCAAATTTGGTAAAAAAAGTCTCCCATTAATATTTTTTGAGTTATCACGGATACACACACGCACACGCAGACACACGCACACGCACACACGCACACGCACGCACGCACCGACAGACATCATTCGGAAAATAGTGATAATAGATTCAGGAGGTTTCAAAACGTATAAATCAATCAAAATCTCGAGGTCGAAAAAAAATCACGATTACTATACTTCCTTATATTAGGTATAAAAAAGTAAAAAACTGCTGTATTAAGGAAAAGTTATAGAAAAGAATTTAAAACTGCAATTATCACTCGATTTTGAGAAGACCTGGATTAAAACTAATTTGAGACACCATTGAGTAAAATTTTCCTTTTGTCAATATTAAAATTCATACAGCGAAACTGTTTTCCTGGTATGATTTTTTAAGGTACCTATATATTTTCAGACACTTTTCAATGTGTAGTTACTGTTTCATATATTTCTTATCGATGGTGTCAACTACTATAAATATGCCGTTGGTTTTTTTGTGCTAGGGGTTGTGGGTTCCATTTCTGTGATTCCGAAAACTACGGACTTCTTGCTTTAAATCGTAGCAGTTGTATGTGGAGAATAGTTTGATAATCCTTCTTATAATCCTGCTCATTTAACAGACGCTGTTAAGATTCTATTTTTTTTATCTCCTATTTAATATGAGAAGATTTGTGGTTTCTGTTGTTGATGGTATTTACTTAATGTTGCCATAGAATATATATACAGGGTGATCTACCACGAGTGTGCCAAACTTCAGAGGCTGGTAATTTATCAAAAAATAAATGGACTTTCATTAATAAACATATGTCCTAAAACGCATAATAAGAGAGCTACAACCCCTTAAACGGGGTTGATGAATACCAATTTTTCGATTATAAGTCCAATATGGTGGTGATTAAAAAAATTCAATTCAATTCAATTATTCGTCGTTGTCAGGCGTGTATTCGTGCTCAAGGAGGTCATTTTGAACAGTTACTCTTTTAGCTATTAAGTACGATATTTCTGTGTTGTACATTGATTTTTAATTTTGTAATAAAAATGTTGTTTATTTCACATGAAAGACCTTATTGCCGTTCAACGCAAATTATTCAAAAACGGCTGGTGTGACAGAAATTTTGAAAAATACTTTTTTCTGAGTCATGGCATGGGAAATAATGTTATTTAAAAGTTTTGCTTCGGAAGTGACGTCAAAAAAAAGTTTGGGATAAAAAACTACCCCTCACCCCTCAAAACTACCTCAATAAGGCAAGCTGTTAATTAGGAAATTTGTAATTTTATGCGCCTACATCGGGGCCGTAACGTATGAAGATTTCATTTTTTTAATCACCACCATATTGGACTTATAATCGAAAAATTGGTATTCATCAACCCCGTTTAAGGGGTTGTAGCTCTCTTATTATGCGTTTTAGGACATATGTTTATTAATGAAAGTCCATTTATTTTTTTGATAAATTACCAGCCTCTGAAGTTTGGCACACTCGTGGTAGATCACCCTGTATATCAAAGTAATATTTATGTTCTCTTATTTATTCTTCCTATTCTTCCCATCAAAAGATATCTATCCCGCGATTGCCGCTACAACACTGCTTCGGGATTACGTTCGCCCTCTATCTCCGCTTGGTAGATTGCATTAAAACGGGCCGGCTTTAATAATTATTGACAGGGAGTATATAATTTCTGATACAGATAATCGCGTTATCTAAAGATTTTTTTATTATATATGCTTAAAGTAAACGTTTGAAAATGCCTGTTTCCGCTCCCCACACAGTTATAGTGGTTGAACTAGTTACATTTCAGTCAAGATGCTTTTCAGTTTTCATTAGTTACCTCCCTTATTCTGAATGAGTTCTTTTAAACCGATAACAGTCTCTTTGGTGGAACTGTCACCTTCCCCCTAAAGGGGGAAAGGAAAACAAGTATCAAATATTGGCCTGTCAGTATTAAATTTTTGAAACTTATATCTCTTGATACATACACACTTCCATAAATAATATTTTAAATATAACTTTGAACTGTTGCTGTGACAAGTATTATTTTTTAAATACGCGTTTATATTACCACTTTTTATATCTAAATGATTTTAGACTATTTTATTTATTGCAATAAAAATATTTTTTATAAAATTCAGAATAAATAAATGAAGAGCTGTTAAATGTACCCAGTAAAGTGTAAGCACATTTTTACACATTTTTATTACCGAAATATATCAACCGACCGACATTTATTAACTTTTATAAAAGTGTTCTTTTAAAGTAAAGTTTACATTCAGTAAAATAAATATTACTCGGTGTACGAGTCGTCCAATTATCCGAATTAAAAAAAAACTTTTACAAAAACCCCTCGGAAAGGCGGATTATGTCTCGTTTTAAATAAATTGGCGTTTGACTATGTTTTTAATTCCCTAAAAAGAGAGCTGGGCAGAATTAAAGTGCGGACGCGGACATTATATTACTTTGCTACGATATTCTTTTAAAGGCCTTAACTGAAACCGTTTCAGTTTCAAAAGCAAACATATCTCGTAATAAATAAAACAGCGGCGGAACATGGCGTGTGGTGCTCATGAAATCCTTTAATCAAAAAGAGCGGTTTTAAATCAGCTTAACGAGAGTTCTCTGCTCCCCACAGGTGGGGAAGTACAGGCTGAAACAAGTACATGATATAGTATGAATGTATACGTCATTTTCTTTGGTAAATCGGTGTATACAGTGTGTACCACTTAGGCTGGAAACAAGACTATCTTTGTTAATATTCCTCAAAAAGAAAATTTCAATCTTGGAAGGAAAATGGTGAACAATTATTTTTCAAAAATATCATAACAGGGTAGGCTATCGCCTCCGGCAACATGCTTTTTGTTGGAAAACTATGTCAGGCAAAAGTTGCAAGAGTAGAAGCATACAATTCTTGTTTGATATTTTTTCCGAAAATAATCAATGAGATATAATTTTGTTTACTGTTAATAATTTTTCCACCACAACTTTTTTTTGTACCTTTATTGCTAACATGATTTTACGCTTATATATAGTGAAATTGTCTCAGCCGCTCACAAACACACTGTATATTTTTCTAGAAAACATTATAGGTGAGAATGCACAATCTTAGGCAAAAACTTCTTGCTGGCTTTTTCTGGATCAATAAAGAAATAAAGAAAATACTGCCTTATTTCTAGTTGTGTTACGTCCTGGATGTACGGTAGATTATTATCGTTCATACGGGAACAAAAGTTTTAAATTTGCCACAATTCATTTAAAATGAAATCCGTTATACTTACACTAATTTAAAGCTGAAATTACGACGATTCCTATAGGGAAGGAAAAAATAGGGGTTACTATTGGAATATACCCCTCTATGAATATATTAAAGTTTAATAATAATAATAAAAAAAAATGTTCGGATTCAAACTTAGAGAAATATATTCTTGGCCGCCTAAATTGTCAAAATACCCGTATGCGGACCAACGCCTGATGACAGATCCTGCAATTGATATAAGGAAACTTGATGTTTTTTTTAACGATATTATAAATCTTTACTTAAAATTATCTAATAGGATAAGCATTCTTTTAAAATAAATGTCTGGCAAATGGTTTATAATACAACAAAGTAATTTATCGATTATACTGCCCAATGTACCTATATACCTATTTACAATAGCTTAACCACCATGAGAGAGCCAGTTTTGTGTTAATAACGTGTATGGTCAGTTAATAACTGTCATAAACAGAATTAATGATTTTGTTAATTGTTTTATTTACTAATATTTATCACATAAACGTTTAATGGAATATATTAAAGACAATTATATAAAAAAGTAAACATTTAGTACTTTTAGTATTGGAATTATTAAGGCTAAATTGCTACAGGGTGGAATTTTAGAAGGTCGATTAAATGATTCAGTTTATTAATGATTTTAATCAATTTTAATTGTTTAAAAAAAATTGTATAAAAAAAAAGGTTTTAGCAATGGTGGACAATTTAATTTTTAAGTTTTTTTTTAGTGTAACCCTCCTCTAGGCAAGTTTGGCTTTGGATTCGTGGGTTGTTTAATTTCCGGGATGTGTATTTTTTTATTTTATTTTTAACGCGTTGTTTATATTAACTTCCTGGCGGAGATTTGCACATTGCTATTCTATCACTCAACCAGGACAGACACACACACAACAATTAATCCCTTCGATATGTGTTCACAACACTTTAAAAATATAGTTTAAAAAAACTAAAAAACACGCTTTTAAAGCACATCAAACTAAAAAGTGAAAAATAATTATTAATATAAACTGAAAACAATAATGAACGAAAAATACTAGTATTATTGTGAAAAAAGCGTGGGTCGCTCGATATACGAAAAATATGGCACAATAATACTAGTATTTTTCGTTCATTATTGTTTTCAGTTTATATTAATAATTATGTTTCACTTTTTAGTTTGATGTGCTTTAAAAGCGTGTTTTTTAGTTTTTTTAAACTATATTTATTTTTCACTTTTTAGTTTGATGTGCTATGAAAGCGTGTTTTGTAGTTTTTTTTAAACTATATTTATATTGCTTATTGATGCTGATATAACATATTACTATCCAACAGATATTTCTGAAAAAAAAAATTTTTTTATTTCAGCCATGGGATTTGAACTCACGCCCGAGGAGTCCGTCGTTTCGCGTCGACTAAGACTTGCCCGCTCTGCCAACGACCGAACTGAAAATCACTGAATATACTTACAATATTAAGCCTCCTTGCTCTCACGCAGAGGATACGTGAGGAAAGGACTGGCGATCCTGATCAGGATAATGATATAAACTTATCAAATTATTGTATTGTTACCGGTTCTTCGTAAGTGTACAAAGTTTCAATTAAATCTGTCCGTTTAAAGTGGGTCAAAATCGAGTCCAAAGAGTCGGTTACAAACAAACAAACAAACAAGCAAACATACAGGTGAAGCTAATAAAAGCGTGTTAAAAAAAGTATCACTTTTTTAAAGTATTCTGAATACACGTAGTGCCACTCACTGGCATTTTCCATTTTGAGAGCTTTCAGCCAACTTTTTCTTCTCACCAGATTCTCGGGAAATCTCGGAAAATAAACACATTTTTTTAATAACAACCTTTAGAATTGAACTAAAAAAAATATCAACGGACTTTAAAACATCTACCTTAAGAGTGAACTTTCCATTCAAGTTAAAATAAATATTTTTGTATAAGTATCTTTTTAATAAAATGTGGATTTTTTACTGGTCAGATGGAATCAAATGTTGTTTTCTATTTTTTGTAAAGCTAACATTAATTTTAGTCATATTTGAGTTTTCACACTGTCGCATTCACGCATTATTTCTGCCATGATCTGTTTTGTTTACTTATCTGTGAAAAGATAAATAACCCCGTTGGTTTCCTCTTTGGCCGCACTCTACACATTTATTATTCATTGTTTCTCAAGAAATATTCACTAAATAAATCTTTATAACTAAAAATCAATTATTAATCGGTACCTAATAACACAAAATTAAAGTTTAACACTTATCACTTATCACTTGAAAACAACAGAGATTAAAACAACAACAGCAGAATAGCATTGAATAATACATTAATCAAGCAAACAAATTTTATATACCTATTAAGTTTTAAGTTATGCAAAAGCATTAAAATAAACGCTGAAGCCTGGAGCCGCCCCTGGTTTGTTTTGGATACGTTGATATCTAAACATGCAAATTGTTGTTTATGTATCAATCATAATAATCAGCGTATTTCTTATGTTTGTTACTTACCTTTATATTATTAATCTGAGGTTTCGAGCCTAACGTGTAAGCACTGAGCCATTGAACCGATTACTATCATTATTATTCCTAATGCAATTATGATCATATCCCTAATGAAAAGTGCTTTTTCTATAAAAATCTGTGCCAAAGGTTTTTATTGTAATTTCCTAAACAACGAACTCGTTTTAGTCTGAAATAAATTATTTCAGTTCTGTTAAAAGTTCTACTTTGTGTCCCGTATTATGAGAGCCTGAAGTTGTGTATAAAGCAGAAGCATCTGTTGATTTTAAATTAAATGACAATTAATATAAGCAATATATATGTATATATGTTAATACATTTATTTATTGCCTATTAAAGACAATTATTATATTTATTATTTTACTCACGTACTAATACGCCAATAACATCACTTATTCTTTAACGCCTGCAATAAAATTAAATACGGCGAAATGTTATTAACGTGAATGCAGGGATGGTGGTATCACAACTTAGGAAATATCACAATCAAATGCACTTAGGCCGTAAAATATACTAGGTATCGAAATTAAATTAAATTAAGAGCATTTTAGGTTAAGGCCTAAGACAATTTTTAAGTCAGCAACAATGTCATCTGACTCATCTGCTTATAAATATGTTATCACATCACAGCAGTATTGTTATCAATCATCGTTAATATCGATATGTTAAAAAAACACTAATTAATTGTTTGGAAATTCAGAAAATTTTGTGGTCTCTCATGAAATATCCCGCAATCTCTACTTGTTTTAAGTATTGTATTACATATTTTGAGATACACTGTGGATCAATTGGCATATTTTTATTTCTCTTTCACCACTAGAGATGGTTATGGTCAATATTTTAGAGTTTTAACATAAATAGGTAGATTTATTTTCCAAAGACCGGTACAGAGAGTACATTTGGCATGGACTTCATCAGAGATGGATTGGATGATCCTGAACAATATAATATTCTACTGATTAAAATCATTTAAAACTAAATACATAAAACATTTACAGTTAAAGTAAAAACAATAGTAAAAAGACATGAAAACTGATTGCAATTTTACTATTATATGTTACTAGATACAAAGACAAAAGAATTATTATTTAGATATTCATCAACATAGTAAAAACTTTTTTCAGTAAGGTATTTTTCAATGTTTTTTAAATAATTTTAGATTACACAGCTCCACAAAAAAAAATAATTCTGACCTAGCAATGAGACGAGTATATCCTTATGTATTTTTGATCGCTGATTCCGAATCCGGGGTCAAAAAAAGTCGTACACCCCAAAAAAAATTTTAGAGCCAAAAAACACCCCCTGAATCGTTTTGTTTCATATTTTCGGGAAAAATTGAATGTATTACGATAAAAATAAAGGTGAATTGCAACGTTCACCCTATCGGTATGAAACGCACCCCCATAGAGGGTGAGAACCACCCTCATCTGCCATCAAACCAATTGATAACGACAATGACTGAAAAACATCTAAAAATGTTTAAGTTTCATTAGGTTTGCAATAAACTGACGTAGAATTCACGTAATACCCCAAAACTACCCCTATAGCGTTATGAAAAATAACCCTTAAATTCAATTACAGAAAAAAGAAAGATAAAAACATAAAATTTGATAACGATTTCATTATATGGATGTTCTTATTTGCAGAGATCCTTATGGCTAGGATATTAGCAGTCATTTGTCACCAATCTTAACATAGTTTGGGTATAAAACGCATCCCTGAAGGGGGTGAGAAGTCTTACGTTAGTAGCTTTTAACTCTTCTTTTTTTAATCTTTTTCTTTATGGTATCTTTTAACTTTATTTTCAAACGATCTTCTTACTGACTGTCGTTTGTGTTGTTCTTTCGTGTCTCTTTTCAGAGACCAACAGTAGTCTGCTATCATGTGTTCTTCCTTAATATCGTTTTTCCACTTCATAACGCTATAGGGGTATTTTGGGATATTACGTGATTTCTACGTCAGTTTACTGCAAACCTAACGAAACTTAAACATTTTTAAATGTTTTTCAGTTATTGTCGTTATCAATTGGTTTGGTGGCGGATGAGGGTGGTTCTCACCCTCTATGGGGGTGCGTTTCATACCGATACGGTGAACGCTGTAATTTACCTTTATTTTTATCGTAATACATTCAATTTTTCCCGAAAATATTAAACAAAACGATTCAGGGGGTGTTTTTTGGCTCTAAAATTTTTTTTGGGGGTGTACGACTTTTTTTGACCCCGGATTCGGAATCAGCGATCAAAAATACATAAGGATATACTCGTCTCGTTGCCAGGTCAGAATTTTTTTTTTTTGTGGATCTGTGTTATCGATATCTTTATAAGATTTTGGCAATACATTGTATAACATGATACCACTGTATTCTGGACTTTTTTTGAAGTGCTTAGGAATTTGCAAATCATCTCCGTGCCTGGTCGAGTATTCATGAAAATTGTTTTTTCGCGTAAATTTCGCGTAACCTATGGCATACTGAGGAGAACAAATAAGTTCGAAACCGGTCTATATCTGGTTAGGAATTGACAAATGTTATTGGCTATCGATCTGTCATGATTTGAAGGTGTATCCAATGCAGGTCGGGGTATTTGCCCGCTGAGTAGTTGTTTCGTTCAAATCATATTTAATAATGGAAGCTTATGTTTAATTCTGAATTGGGCATTATGCTCCCTCACTTGTGTTATGTTGCGTGTTAGTGGGTTATTCGAGAGTTGTTTCATAAAATTTTTGGGATGTGTTTTCTATGTATTGCGCTATTGGTTCCATGTCGGTCATTTCGTGTAAATGTCATATAGGCATGTATCTGTCTAAAGCTGTAATAAGACGAAGAATTTTGTTTTGATGTATTTGTAATTTGTGTATTGAGCTATAAGCGCTTTACCCACTCGGTTACCATGCCCTTGATTAATAGGTAGATTTAAATTTAATTTAGTAACATGTTTAATAATTACATATTTTATATTTAATAAATGTGTAGAGAAATTGCTAACATTTTTTAAATTTTTTTTGCAGATTGACCCCAAAGTAGCATTTCCAAGAAGAGCACATCCAAAGGTAAGTCTCACACATTTTTGTATGACTTTCATTGTTTGTAGGCTTACGTCATGTTTTAAATTACAAATTTTAATGGAAACAACATTTAATAAACTGTCCATTCATAAACCACAAACAACAAAAACATTTTTTTTAAATCTGATAAAACAAGTTAGAAAATGTAAAGTGAGAAAAATTAAAATGCACAATAACAATGCAAAATTAATAATGAACTTTTAATTGCAATCACTTTTTACAAAAATGCAAGTATGACGTAAGCCTACTTGGTGAAAATAATGAAAATACTGTGTAATGTGTAGTGTTCACTTTTAATTCTTAAACATTTCGAAAACTATTGATTTTAACGACTTCAGACAAGTATACCTTTTTTTACTTTAAATTAGTAAATACATCATTATTTCAATTAAAAATGTCCGTACAGTTGTTCTGAAAAAAGAAAATATGTCACATTTTTATCATTTAATGTATTGTTTTGGACGCCCTGTGTAAAGGTCTCAAAACTAATATGGAATTATGATTTCACACCAGATGAAACCTACCTGTACCGATTTTGAACTTGATCCGTCAAGTAGTTTTTGAGCGTTATCCAAAAGATTCTACATTCTGCATCATATTACCTAGGCACGTTTTACTTTAGCATGATGGTTAAATCTTTATATTTTGAACCAAATAATCACTAATTACTCTATAGCCCATACTTTGGAACTCACCTTATACAAATAACTGAGGAATTTACTTCTGCCCATGTTAATCAGTAATATAATTTGTTTACTCCGCTGTGCATTATGAACTCCGTGTCGTATTTCCTTTATTTTTGTCTCTTAAATTGGTACCAACGACAAATAGATTAGTTCTAGTTCCACAGTTGTGATGATCATTTACATGAAGTAAAAACTAAATAAGCCTCAAAGCAGCACCTTGAGGAACCATTATACAAGTAATTTGAAGTTTGATTTATTGCATCTAGCATTCCATTGTTTACTACATATATGTAACTTTAGTAGTGATGTGACATCTGTCGTCCAAGACTGAATTTATAATAAATCTAGTTCGATTATCGTATCGTATCTCCATTATTTTAATGTAGATTTTTTAAACACAAATAATAACGCCTGTAGGCAATTTAGTAATCTTCTTAATAAATATACTTTACACCAAATTATTAGAATTCCAACGCGTGTAACAGAATCTACTGTTACACTTATCGATTTGATTATTACAAACGATACAGATATTATCCTCGACACAGAGATATGCAATATGGATGATATTTCTGACTACTGCCTGGTCAAATGTCCCCTGAGAATTGAGAATATTGAACGCACCATTTTATAAAGGACTCTTCGAGACTTTTCTGATTTTGATTATCAAGCATTTTTAACTGATTTAGGTAAAGTACCCTGGGACGACATCTATAGCGTACATGATGTAAATGATATGACAGAATTTTTGAATGATAATTTGTTAATGTTATTTAATATTCACGCTTCTGTCAAAACTGTTAGAATTACTAAACACCCAGCTCCTTGGTTAACGCCGAACTTTAAATTTACGATGAAGTTAGGGATGAAGCGCGCTTTAAATATAAGAAAACTCAAACGGAAAACTCTTTACGTGAATATAAAGACCGAGAAACTTTGTAAATATGGCTATTAAATCTGAGAAAAGAGCATTCTTGCATCATAAATTTCAACTGACTCAAAAAATTTTTGGCTATCATTAAAACGCCTGAATATCTTGCAATCTCAAAATAGTTTATTGGAATTAAATTATGCAGATCACGATGAATGTAATGGGTATTTGGTTGACAGTGTTTCGACAAAGTTTACAGAAATTTATTCTGTAAACTTTGGTTTCGATTACCAATGCTGATGCTGATGATCATCTTCTAAATCAATATGTAAATACGACTAGCCCTAATATTACTGACACCATTTAGTTTTCGAAGGTTACCACAGAACAAGTAGATATAATATTACTTAGTATTAAATCTTATGCAAAAGGAGCTGATGGACTAAATTTATGTTAATGTTAATTATTCCACATTTAAGTAAGTATTTAACTTACATTATTAACAAATGCTTGACAACTTCTACTTTTTCATTCCAGTGGAAAGTTGCAAATGTCATCCCCATTCTAAAGAGTAATTCTCCGACTCATGTTTTACAGTACAGACCCATTAGTTTTTACCTACAATGTCAAAGATTCTCAAAAAGATAATGCATGAACAGCTTAGTCAATTTCTAGCACTTAATAGTATTTTTCCTACTACACAATCTGGGTCTCGTCCACAACATAGCACGGCGACTGCGTTACTGAATGTAACAGATGATATAGTAAGAGCTGGTGATAATAATAATAATACCTGTTTAATTCTCTTAGATTTTAGCAAAGCTTTCGATACTATATGTTATTCTATACTGTGTATTAAATTACAATACTTTGGACTAGGTGAATCAGCTGTTCAATTTATTAAAAATTATTTAACTGATAGGCGTCAAAGAGTGGTGATAAACAATTCTTACTCAAGGATAAGAGAACTAACTCAAGGGGTACGACAAGGTAGTATTTTGGGACCACTACTTTTTTCTGTGTATATAGCAGAGTTTAGTAAATATTTGGAATTTTGTCAGTCTCATCAGTATGCTGATGACACTCAAATATATTACTCTTACAATTTAGATAATTTAAATCTTGCAACAGAACGAATCAGTTCTGACCTCAATATTATATCCTGCCTTTCTAGTGTTCATGGTCTTATTTTGAATGAAAGTAAAACGCAAGTGTTGCTCTTGGGTAAAGATAGAAACTTTATTTTGGGAAATAATGATTTTAATGTAATTCTTAATAATTTAACTTTAAAACCTAATGATTATTGAAAAAATTTGGGTTTATATTTAGATATTGATTTAAGGTTTTCACAACAAGTTGCGCATCTTATTCAAAAATCATTTTACAATTACAAATGCTTCACATTCACAAAGATATATTAAGTACAGATATTAAATTGAGATTGTGTGATTTCCTAATACTATCATATTTAGCTTACTGTGACTCTGTTTTTGGCCAACGTTATTGCAAAGGGATAGAGATAGCCTTCAAAAGATTCAAAATGCTTGTCTACGTTTCAGCTTTAATTTACGAAAATTCGATCACATTTCACATAAAATGGAAGAATCTAATTGGCTTAGTCTCGATGAAACGTGTCAGGTGCATTTGGCTTGTCTGGTGTTCAGACTTATCCCCTCAAAATCGCCGCAATATCTGTATAGTAAGCTTGTAAAAGGTAGTGATATACATACACGTATCACTAGACACCGCGATCTCTTTAATATACCTAAACATAATACCACCTCATTTAAACGTTCCTTTAGTTTTACGCCATAAAAATCTATAATTCCTTATGAACTTAAAAAACTATCCAGTGTTACTTCATTTAGAAGACAAGTCAAAATCCACATTCTCAATAAAAGACAAAATACCTAGTTATATCTCATTATTATATATTAGTATTTGTAGTTAGTTATTTGTTGCTGTATATCCATTATTAATAATTCATATCTAATTTTTTTTATTGTCTGTAAGTTGTAATTATTATTATTATTATTATTATTATTTGTAATTAAGATGGTTGTAAGAGCAACTCTGTTGAATACCGCCATCTCGTTCATGCATAATTATTGTAAATTGAAATTTTTCGTGAAAATGAAGACACTATTTTTTTTTTTCGGAATATCCCTATGCCGGACAGTCCTCCCGTGGCCGACGCCCCACGGGAGTCGCACCGGCGCATTAACTATAGCTACTCCCCACATCCTGCAGGGTTAGTGACTATAGATACCAGAATCGTGTGCCCTAAGCAGACAGAGGGAACTCAAAATGACCGCCTTCTGCATTTGGCCTGCCAGCCACTCGGCTGATTTTTGGCAGGACGGTATGATCTTCAGTTCCGAGAGTAATGTAGGCTTTATCCCTCCGAGTACACCGATTATTAGGACGACCATTTTTACCGAGTAGCTTGGGTACAGCATTTGGAGCTCGTACCGGAGATCGCGATATTTGGTCCGTTTCTCCTCCTCCTTCAAGGTGATCTTTTTCTCCGCAGGTGCCGAGAACTCGATGACATACATCACATTGAGTTGATGGTCGAGGAGGACTATGTCAGGCTTGTTGGCTTGGATTGGCCTGACAGTCGGGAACTAGTAGTTCCAGTAAATCCGGCATTTCTCGTTTTCGATAACGGACTCAATATCTCCAGGGACGTAAGGCAGCACTGGTGTCTGGTCTACCCCTGGTCTATTATTATAATTATTATTATTATTCCCATCACTACTACTTGCTCATGTCAACTATTTAGAAATTGCACAATTAACCTCGGTTGGATGTGGAACGTTCATTTATCTTGTACGTACATATTATGTACAGACCAAATCGCTCAAATTCAATAGCCACGAATGCAGAACAAGTATTAGTTGTGACCATGTATGCTAATGCGATGACAGACGTCAATCATTCTGAATAATGCATTGTGTCAAGCGGTATATATTTCATTATTTATTTTATACTTTTGCTCTTGTCTACGTATGTTCTTCTGTCAACCATGAGGTAGTAGTAGCTACCAGCCCTGGCCTCTAATCCAGTTTCCTCTGCCTGATTATTTTTAGGAACAATAAATACTTAGATAATCCATATTAAATTCTGTTCTTCATAACTTTTAAACGGAATAAACACAACATGTTTCAAAAGATGGTTATATTCCGTTCATCATAAAACTAAGACACCACTAAAACGAAAAACAAATTAAACATCCTCTTTATTCTTGAACAACCAGATATCCTTCAATTTTAAGTTTTATTCAATTCGAATTGAATGATGCGATATTTGTAAGTATAGAAATATGGACAAATTTCAATGCGTTTTTCAGTTTTCATAGTTGACGTAATTATTTTACACGTTTACGTTCTGTATATCCGTAGCAAAGTTGTATCTAATTCTAATGAGCACCTTCTTACCGTATAACAAGAAGTACCTGTAATAAAATTATCGCGTTCCAAAGTTTCCGCCGTAATTCCTTCCCACTTTTACAACACTAAAGCATGGCGGAGCTTAAGTTCTACATTGTTATTCCTCCAGAAGATTTATGTTGGAGTTGACTTTAGTTATTTTGTTCATAAACGGAGCTTACTTAATCGGCGTCCTTAATTGAAATTTGGCGTGTGTTTTCTCGTTATAATACTTTGAAGGAAATGAACTGGTTAAGTCCGCTCTACCCTTCCTTAATGTCATGTCACCATCACCATACCATGGATATATCTTGCAAAATGTACGCCGTAGCGTTAATGATTCAGGTAACATATAATATATAGTAATGGTCCTGATGGTTTAGTTTTATATTTAAATTTGGCAAGCACGCACGTCTAGTATTTCTATTTAGAAAAAGTCAAGGTTCTTGCCCTTTTAGTTTTTTCTTTCACTTAATGCTACAAATTAGGTATTTCAGATCTGATATCACAATGTGATAATTTCATTTTTTAATAAATTGTAGATCCGGTAGTTACTTTTCATGAATTTAGAGCTCGGAATTTAGGTATTGATGACGTCAGAACCAGGATTGACTTATGGGATATGTCTTAGTGCGAAATATGTTCATGATACAGTACAATTCACTTTGTATTTTTTTTAACAAATTCCGTAATATGCAATGTTGATAAAATCAATTTATTATAAACACTCACTCGAAGAGAACTGAAGGTATTGGTGGATGATCACTAACGTACTAACTAATGCACATGGATAAGTATTTTTCATTACCAGTTACCGACAAGAATAAAAGTGTATTACTAATAGCTGTTCTAAATGTTTTAGAGTTAAACTATGGCTCATTTCGTTGAAAATATAATTATATTGTGAGAAGCTCAGATGAAATTTTCTGTCTAATATTGTCACATTCCGCTGATTAATGTTTTTTTTCTTATTGTCGTCTCCGATAGTACCTTGCTATACTTGCCACTAATACACTTGTAAAAATTGACTAAAAAGTGGATTATCTAGTTTCAGTTTCGGCCACGGTATGTTACATCCAACCCTCACTTCCACTAAATCTAAGTGATAATTGCATTGCCTGTCACTATTAATAAAGCCACTCATACTCGTTTTTTTGTTTGTTGTTTTCATGTTTATTGATATTTGCGTTACATGCCAGAGGAAGTGCTTTATCACAGCTACTACAATTTATATTGTAGTAGCCGTATACCGTCAAATTGCAATTCCGAGATATCGCGAATCCACAAATTTACTATAGCCTGTGAAGGTTTACAACAAGACATTTTAAAAAAGCCTATCGGCTCTATATAATTCCGCACTGTTACTACATACGACTCGATGTTAATCAAAGTACTGACAAATATCCAGTTATTCTCAGTTGACCCACACAAAGTTTCTACATAAGTTCACAGTATAGTGCACTTATAAAAGAATCTACTTCGTTTTTATATAATATAATACGTTTTCCGATATAACTAGTTTACGTATTAACATTTTAAAATTAAAGAAAATTCACTTTATTATATTGTATACATTTCTGCTTTTCTGCTGTTTGGGGATGTTTCAGTAGGTGTTTATAATATAATATGTCTACATAAAAGACATCACTGGGAACCGATTCGAGCTCTATTTATCATGGTAGAGAGAACACTAACTTTGCAATGCCTACTTTTCATACCAATAAATTATATAGAAAACATCATTTCAACAAAATCATCAAATTGTTCATCAATAGGATGGACAAACACCAATTTCTACCTGAGAAATTTGTAATTAAGTACTCATATATTTATTTAAAGTGGGTGATAAAATTATTGTATCACAGAGTCAAAGTAAACAGTCAGATAATATAAATACAAAAATAAACTTGAGATTCTCACATTTTTTTAATTATCATATGACAATTGTTTCACCACACCGTAGTTTCTTCGGATTTTGAGTACAAGACTAAATAAATAGTAATAAATCTAAATAAGGTACACAATAATATAGAAAATATTTAACAATGATGAACAGTTAATATAGTTAATAAATCAAAATAGTATTGTTTTTTAACTTATTAATTTCTAGTGTTTCTAGAAGTGACAATTTTAATTCATTTCAATATGTGAAATTTCACAATTATTATTAAAAGAATGATTGTCCTCTAACAAATATTTGACACTAGTTGAATCCATTTTATTATTAATAAAACTACGTTTATCTTCAAACAATCATTTCGCAAAGTTTCTTCCTGTTTGTCCAGTGAACATTTTAGGACATATACCACATGTAAGCTTGTAGATGCCACTTCTGTGTTCTTTTTTATTTTTATCTGTAGAAGCCAAATAACAAATAATTGATTTGTAATGTCATAATTAAAAATTGTAAAAATCAAACGCAAGTATGGATTTTTATCCAATAAAGATCGAGTCAATCAACTATTTAGTCAGATAATACAATAAATTATTTTTTAGTGTGACATGTAACTCTAAATACACTGAGAAATAAGATTAGTACGGTATTAAATTCATAAAACTTGACTTGTTTGAGTAAAAATTTAAAATGACTGGCAAAACACACAAAATAAAACATTTTTATCTACATAAAATATAAATTAAAATTTGTTAAGAATTTTTCGTGGTGGTCACAAAGCTGAGCCATTTCTATGTTTAGTCCTTTTTTATACTATTTTAACTGAACTGGTGGTCATGAGTTTGTTAATTAATGTTAGTGAATATGACTTTTAGATTTCATCACATTTTTCATGTATATGTTAGTAAATAATTCACTCGTTCCATAATATTTAATTAAAAAGATTTCTCTTCCTAAAGTTGACACTTTTTACAAAAATATTCTTTTTTTTAATTATCCTTTTGACAAAGTCTTTGTCGAAATTTCAGCAATAATTAGCAATTACTGTAAAAAATAATGCTTCATCTACCTACCTCCTAAACTGTCTGATTGACAAAAAATAATAATTGGGTATAATTTAAAAGACGGTATTAAAATAAAGTCTCCCAAATCAAACCTATTTTAAAAATAAAATAGAGCACATTTGCATTTGTCTCAAATTTTTGTATAAATGTACGTATTTAAAAATTCTCACAAATTTTAAAAAATAGTAATGTTTAAAGTTCTAAAAATGTTTACCCTTTATTTGGTATATTTAGTAAGCTACAGTCGTAATTATTATGAACACAGTAACTGAAAACGAATGTTTACTGTGTTTTCCAATTATTGATTGTATATGAATTTATAACTGATATTATTTATTTTTCTTTGTTAAAAATCACCTGGGTAGTCTATGAATATGCAATATCAACATTTTCATGCTTCGCGCTATTTTATTATTAGTAATTATCTAAAAACCCGTTAATCATTATGCGAAAATCGATTAACCGGTTATATAGAAAACCGGTTTCAGGTGCTGGCACTAATTTAAGTGTCTCTTGAAAATAAAATCGACCCGTTCAAGCGCTTCTTCCAAGTTGAGTCAAAATAAATTGCATAAACTCGGGTGGATATTTTCTGTAAGCCACCTTGTATATAAACGATTTACTTGTTATAATAAGTTATTGTAATATTGGCACAAATTATATAAATTGCCAAGTATACAGAGTGAGGCAATAATGCGTCCGACTTTGATATGTCGATTTATATGATAGCTAGAAACTTGATTTAAAAAAAAATAAACTAGACAAAAAGTCTGTAACCGGAAATTGTTTTTAAATATACAGGGTGAGCCAAGACGATTCTACAGGGTCAACTAACATTTTTTTTAAATGGAATGCCATATATATCGGAACATTTTTTGGAACCTCTTTGGTACTAACTGGTACTAACATATTTTTTCTTAAAATCGATGGTTGTGATTGTAGTGTTATTTTTAATATACACGTGTAAATGGTATAATTTCAACAAAAAAAATCATTACATCCAAGTGGTTGGGAGAAAGTCAATAATAATACACGAGTGAAAGAAGGCCAGAAAGATGTTTCAAAAATTGTTCTGATATACATGGCATTTATAACGAGGAGTTTTCCCTCGCTATTTTAATTAACTTTACTGTAATTCTTTAAGGAAACACCGAGATAAAAAAATACATATATTTATAATTTATGATACAACAAAAAGGCTCACTCAGGGCGTGGTAACAAGTAATAAACCCTTTAACAACTTAAAAAATAAAATCACCGAAATCATATAGTTCACTTAAAAAGTTTTTTTATAAAGGGCGCCACCCTCCTTTCTTTTTCGATTTTAATATTTATAACAGTCTAAAAAAGTTACAATGCTCTAATGCCGTTGAAAGGGGGAAAGAACGGTTTTTCTTTACTAAAGTGTCTCACACAGCTCAGTAGCAAGTTAAAAAAATCTAGGGGGCTTTTTCCCACTCTAGTTCGGTAGACAGGTACCTGCATCCGCCCATTGATACACATTGAATTTCCAACTTCCAGTTCGCACTCTGTACGGAAGCTGGTAGTTTATTAATTAATAGGTACCTATTTTAACAATAATTGGAAGGAATCCTACCTTCTCACCTAGCTTTCCCATGGCACATACTTCGTAACTCCTTTACCATAACAGCTCAACCAGACAAAATCTTGAACACAATACCAGCAACGTACACCACTCGCTCACTCAAAGCCCAGCTCTAGTCTCATCGCCAAAGCAATAAAAAAATAACGTACGCACACAACGTAACAGACCATAAACACATATCCTCTCTCGACCGTCGCTCGGCAGAGAGTCCCCGCGAATGCGAAATCTAACTGTCCTCGTACCAGCGTTCCCCCTTGTCCCCACATACAGCAGTGTTCGCGCTGGTGCACTAAAGGTCCAGTGGTCGCTTAAATTATCAAAGATTTACAATTTAGTTGTTGGTTCTAGAATTTTTAAGGTTGACCTCCAACCAAATTATGCAATTAGCATTAAATAAAACGCAAATTAATTATATCTAAAAATGGACCGTTACACATTTCATATAGAAAAATGTCACTTGACCCTGTAGTCTTGGCTCACCCTGTATATTCGAAAATAATTTCCTGTTATAGACTTCTTGGTCTAGTTTATGTATGTTTTGAAATCAAGTTTCTAGCTATCCCGACATATCCGAAGTTAGACGCACTCTTGCCCCACCCTGTATAACAGAAATTACTTTGTGTAGAAAGTCTTATCATTGACACATATATTTCTTTTAGAGGTCGTTTTTCAAGTAGCTGTATATTTTATTCCAATGTTTAGACAGACAACATAAATTTTCACGTTTGGTATCCACATCTAAATTTATTCCCTTATAGCATTCTGTCGAGCAAATTTTCCAACACGAATGCGTATACGCCACATATATATATATCCCGGTTTTCCTTTTCCCTTTCTTTGGTTTTAAAGCCATAGTTTGCGTGGTAAGTTCCGGCCCCGGAGCGATACGTACCCGGATAAAACGCGCGTATTTAAAAAGATGAATAGGGCCATTCCGTTGATTCAGTTATCTGGAGGTCTAGTTCGAATCTCGGTCGGCCATGAACAGTGGCAGTCAGCGGAAGCACGAGTAGGAACACGATATTTTCAATACTTTCTAACTTTAAATGTTCATATGACCATATAACTTGTTAACTCTCCGCAAATTCGCTATTTATATTTAATAAATGCCCATAGAAAGTAAACTAACATAAAAATAGAAAATAATTTATTTTCACACTTTCAAAAGGAATATTATGACTTTTTTAAAAGGACTTTTTTATTGATTGATACGAATAAAATGCATTTTCTGAAGGATAATCTTTATTGTATATAGTAGTACATCATAGAGTATGAAAATGATAGTAATAAGTAATCAGACTGCACGAATCAATATTTATTAATTTATTTACAACTGTACATACAACTACAACTATATATACAGTCTAGATATTAAAAAATATTAGAATACTATTAAATTTTCATTTTCTTTATTGCGGCAACAACAGTGAAATATATCAATGGAATCTACTTGAGGTGTATTCTATTATCGACCTTACAAATGTACAAAAAAGCAGCTTTAAAATAATGATATCATTGAGAAGTCAGTTGCACTAAAACAACAGGACGTAAAAACATTGATCAGAAGCTCTCATTAGTGGATACTAATGAGAGCTTCTGATCAAATGTTACACCTAAATTTTGAAAGATAACCGGTCTATTTAAAATTGAGTTGTTCAAGGTATAATCAAAGATAAGCATCTTTGTTCGGTTGCTGAAGATCATGATAGTACATTTTGCTGCATCAAAGTTAATTTATTCACAACATACCAATTGTTTATCTTTATACATTTTGTAACTTTATACAATATTCACTGCTTCTGATACTGCAGTATAGTTTCATGTCGTCCGCATAAAAGAAACAATTCACTTTTAACTCACAAATAATATCGTTAATAAAAATGTTGAAAAGAGGGGACCTAAGTAGAACTCTTGAGGAACACCGGAGGTGGCTACGATTAGACAGACTTGTGGCCAGAACATTTAACATGTTGTTTACGAGTTGTAAGATAGGATTCAAAAAATGACACTTAATAAAAAGCGATGAGCTTGAAGTTGAGGTACATGAAATGTTCAAATATTTTTCGGCACTGCTACAATTTTCACTATCATGTAAAAATTATTCTCACCAGATTTCTGGGATTAAATAGTGATGAATTTAATGGTTTTGTTGTACTTTTGTTTTTATGAACTTTATTAATAAATTTTGATGGTTTGGAATGTTTGAATGCCAGCAGTTTCGAAGTTATTATAAATTACATTAACAAATGCTCTAACAGTAACATTTAAAACTTTTAGGTAGCAACTGTTCTTAACCATTGGTGCTCAAAATGAGTTTAAATTTATATTAAAAAGCATTTGGAAAAGTATACTTTCTGTTACACATCATTAACACAACCCTATTGCAGTTGTAGACTTAACAAGTATCAGGTATATACTAATAGCAACTTTAATAATTGGTAGATATATTAGCCATTGCCTTCTTTCTTATCGAGGGAATATGTTTCAGATTTTCCTCTACGTAATAGAAATCCATCTAAAACGGTATCCTACTGAAACAAAATAAATAAGGTTCTTGCAAGCAACTTAACTAATATCTGATACAGTGTCATCACTACAAGACGTTAAAATTTTTCTCGAGTAACACGAGATGTGGCAATTTCTTGTTTCTTTTACTTTATGCAGAATCCAACAGTATTATTCAGTCTTGAAGTGATATCGGGCCAACATTAAAAATAATTTAATTTAGTAAGTAACTGTTGAATGGAAAATTGAATCAGACCCTCAATTCATTTAAGCCTTTTAAGAAACATTTCTACAGGAATTAAGATCAGTGGGTCGTGGGTGCCAGTTTACAATTGATATTATTTGAATGTTAGTTTTGTAATACCTCATTTTAAAAATAATAGTAAGTTTAGGATTCCTTTCGCAATATCAAAGAAGGCGTAATATATTTATGCCACAAGTCATAATTTATCTAATGTACTAATACCTACCCCATATTTTTTCACGGGCTGTCACTGCCCCTAAACGGCGCAACACTAGCATGCAAAATATATGGAGAAAACGCCTCCATGGCTACCCTCTCATATATTACTGTAATTTATATGAAAAGGGATCGCGACTAATCAATGCGAAATAACACGAGCCTATCCTATCTCTATAGGACGTCCACACGTGGATTATTACTAAATTATGTGTTTTCACATTAATGTCCTCTGGTTCCCGCAAGCTATGATTCGGAGGATTGAGAGAAATGTATTTTTGTAATATAATAAAGGAATGATTACATGCACATATACTATGTAACAATATTCGACTAAAGAATTAATAATAAAAAAATTGCCTTCACTGTAATTCGAACAAGATGTATCTCATATGTGATATAGTAAAAAATCTTCGAATCTGAAACAGTTTTCAAGAGATCATGAAAAACTGAAAATTTATATTTTGTCTATTGGGAATTAAAGTCACCACGGCGCATATTGTGCTGCGATCAGCAGTGGTGTGTCCAGGGAGGGGCTAGGGGAAGCGCAAAGAACATTTTTAAAATGTTTTATAAACGCTCTCGCATGACATTTTTAATAAAGCATTCACTAAAAAAGGTTTAATTACCGCCATCCTCTATTCATCCCAAATTAACCAAAAAAGAACTTTATACATATTTCTAGATAACATATTTTTATAATTTCTAAAAATGAACACGAAATTATTTGAATTTTGTTATTACATTAAGTGTCAATTATCATTTTTCGCAACTGTCATCAAAGAATAGATACAAAAACATAATAGAGGTTTATGAATAATTTCCGCGTGCTTTGATTGCCATCTTTGTCCTTGTTAATCATATAATTTGTTTAGTTTAGTTCAGTAATGAACACAGTATTATTTAGAATACTATAGTAATGGCCCGCCAGCTGAAATGTTGTAAAACGAGCGCCAATGTAAGTAAATTGTGCTTCCGGATGTGTTATTGATTTTTTTTCTTTACTTCTGATGAAGCCACCTGCAATATTGTGCAAAAAATTTAGCAGTAATCATGATAATGTACTGTGAGGAGCTGGTTTCGCATGTTACTGTCTTATCTGAGCAGCCGCTTAGCTGCTCAGGTAAAGACTGTAACATGCGAAACTCGAGAAATCGATTTACCTCAGACAACCGTGAAAGCTTACATCAACGATTAAAATGACATACTTTCTAAAATGCACAGTAAGGGGAGAGGATGCTATTAAAATATACATAGGATAGACATCTATAAGTTGTTGTAGAAAGATGTCGTAAAGACGTTACCTTATAATATCATGGTTCTAACTATAAGACGCCTTATGGATGTCTTTCAGGCAGAAAAGGGCGCCTTATGGATGTTTTTAAGATGTCTTTATGGATCAGCAAAACATTTTGTAGAAACTACCGGAAATTTTTTAAATTAAGAGGCGATTTTAGGAAAGTATTTAAGGAATATTTTAAAGAGCTACTTTTCGATATAAAAGTATACGCCAAGAAGCTCAGATCAAGAACAAGGGGATTGCCGGCAGCAGACGCCGGAATATAGCTGTAGGCCTAGTATAGATTTAATTATTTCCTAACCTAAATACGAGTGAATTCAAAATTAAAAAATTATTAATTATTGTTATGCCCAAAATCGATATAATTTAGTAATAATTTATAATTTTAAATGAACTTAAGATAATTTATAATGTTATGATCTTTATTTAAATATAAGCATTCAGAAATATTTGGGTGTAAGAAAAAAATTAATTGGCAGCACTGCATTAATGTTATGTCATTAAAGGGAAAAGGGTGAATAAGTTTGTTTTTTAAATATCTTTGGTGTTTTATGCTAGATATGCGAAAAGTTTTGCTAAATAATAATCCATGTTATTAAACGAGGTGTCAATCGGCCATTTTAATAATAAATCGAATTAAAAGTGCATATAGTCGAGTAGAATTTGAGATACAATACATTTTCTTAACGCTAATTACATAGTTCTTCCCGTAAACCTTTATGTATATAGGAACCTAGTGCAACATGAATAGTCTTAACAACTCTTGGGGTACCGAGCTCGGTGACGCAGTAGGACCAGAGCGTGTAAAATGTAGCTGGTTTACTGCCTATCGACTCCCGGATTAAACTCGGTTTCGATTTTGGCAAAGTCGAAGGGTTTGGTTGTGTTTGTCCGCATTTTTTTTCAACTGTGTAATCCCTGTCCGTGCAGCTTTGGCTTTGGGTTGGGGGTTGTCTAATTTGTATGTTGTGTTTTATGTTTTTTTTATGGTATTCAAGAGAGTTTGAGCATTCTTAGGTAATCGCAGCTCAGGTAAGTTTGCCCTTAAAAAAGTTTGCCCAATATCGTTGACTGCGGAATGCCTTGGTAAACATTTATTTGTCTACATTGTTAAATCATTATGTAATATACTTTTACATTTTAGGTTATTTTCAACACTATTATGTTCCATAATATATTTTGTAACAGTTTTGTTAAGTACTGTTGTTTCATTTAAAGAAAATGGTATCTCGCTGTATTCAAATGGATTTAGTTCATTACAAACAGTGTGTAGAGAGGAATTACATATATCTGTTTCAGTTATATGACTCTTACGTAACAAAAGAGGAAACATTACCATATGATAAAAATAGTGGGCACATATACAAAAGTGGGACAACGTTTTGTTATAAAACAAAATTCTTTTTAAATCTCATCTAGTTATATAGCTACTAAAAGTTTGGTTGACTGGGTGGGTATTCTGCCCTGCTATGACAGTAAATCGTAACTGCAAAAAATGTTTTGAGGCATTTGTACTCCAGGTATATATACAATGTTATGTTACATGATTACGTTAATGTTAATTTCGAAATGTGGATGGTATAATAGTTAATTTTTCTAAAACGTTTTTCAGATACGATCTTCTGTCATAGCAGGCAGTATTGGTCATATAAACAAAACCCGTATCTTTCTTGGGAAAGTAGCGAAAGTGGATTGGCCTATCCACATTTTTCCTTGAGTTACAATTATACACACAACAATTCATATTATGCACTGTTTATTTTGGCGTGTTGTGGAATAAACGTTGATGAATTAAAAAAAGACGGTAGTAAAATCCTGGCAAACAAACTATACAAACGTGATTAAGCGAATGTAAACGAAAAGCATTACTCGTTCCGTCAAAATGTCAAAGTTAGTTACGATTGGGTAACATGAGGGCTTAATTCCCAATAATTCTTTTCTTTTAATAAATTAATTTTTTAAAACATATTTTTGTTATACTTAGTGTACACGAGTCTAGAAAATGTATGTTAAATTGTATCCTGAAGTGGTTGGGAACGTTTGATGTGACACTAACGCTGAAGTACTTCCCACAAACACCAAAACAACGAATACTATACACGACGCGTGTTACGCCAACCAAGTTGACATCAAGGGGAGATGATTAAAATTGAACAGAGTTTTGATTATTTCCAGATGATGTCAGCATAATTGGTTGCCGAAAGCTCATCGCGTATAATATTCGGTATTCTGATGTTTGTAAAAATCATTTCACTGTTTATAAAATTGTTTAATAACTTTTAATATATTTTTATCATAAGTATAAAAAAACCGGAAAGTTACAAAAAAATAAAGTTGCCAAACTGTGACCTGTTAAATAGTTCTAATAATTGAGATATAATCGATTTTCCTAAATTATTATAAATTATAGCTGCAAACAATGCACTAAGGAAGATGAGCCTTTAGAAAATAACAGCTATACAAAAATATAGAATTCTTTAGCTGATTTTTTTAAATCTGCGAGAATGAACCAATTAAAACTGTTTTATCATAGAAATGGGTAGGAGCTGAAATAAGTTTTAACTAAATTTAAAACAAATGTAAAATAGCGGAAAAGAGAAAATTGTGATGAATATTTACCTTCGGAAGTATGTTAAATTTCGTGTTTTAAAATACTGGAAATTTTAACTATGTATAATAGCCTCTGGAATATTATCTGCTTCTCTCTAATTCCTCGTCTTCATATAATTAAATCATGCCTAAAATTAATGGCTGATGTAAATCTAAATGTTAATATTTACATATTTTATTTATCTGTTACTTACATCTGTTTTAACTTCTCTGTTTCATCTTGAATTGCTATCATATTTACAATAAACTAATCTACAACGATAAATTCACAGCGCTCTTAAAATAGATGTCAGACAAATTCAGTAAATAATCGAAACCTTAAATTGATAAAATGCGCCTTTTTTACCAAAACCATGAATTCGTAACAGTATTTTTGTAGATATGTCGATAAAATTGAGAAGAATCTGCAATGGGGTCTGTGTTTTTGATTTAAAATATAGTACCAAACTTAAGAGACATTTATCCGTAAAAATCCATTACGTATTAATAGTTTTTGGTATTAAGAGATTAGATGTGCATGCAACGGCTTGCTTTTTTTATGGGTAGTTATATCTAACGGAAGTGTATAGTTCCTCGGCCATTTAGAACATCGACCGCTTACCCACATCTTAGTCCAAGGAATGTCGTGCTGACGTATAGTAGTAACATGCGATGCCGCGCATCCTACCAAATCAGCCGGTATCGACCAAACTTTGGAATGGAACTACGATGTCTACTACATATAAACATGTAACAATGTAGTCAATAAACGCGATATATCAGCGGTCCTTATGAGCCGCAGCCGCTGCGCGAATTACTAACCCTAATAAAACACCGCCTGCTCTGATTACAAAATACAATAAAGAAGGAACAGCTGGCCAATCGCCCACTCGCCCAGGACACGGACAGAAATCTCAATGTCGCTGCGGAAGTGCAAAGCAAAATTCAACAATAGTGAAAGTATATAAAGAGGATGATTTAGTAATTACTTTTAATACCCGTACAATGCTCGATATGAAATTAAACTTCCTTTTGAAGTCTCTAAGGAGGATATTGTAAAATTAATGTCGTAAAGATTTTACGAAATCAGGAGTTCCTTTGTGTCGCAGAGAGATATTTCAGAAAAATGTGATTTTGGCAATGCTATTTTGCAGATGGCGACATTATCACGTCTGAGATAAGCGCTACCTTCTAATTGTGTGCATATTTAAATGATAAGTTTAAATACTTATAACTATTTTAAAATTTAAACTATACATAACGTATATCACTGAGCTGGACAAAAAGTTGCTCACATAACAACGCAATTATTTTTCACAGTTTTCTTTTTAAATAAGGATTTCGCTATAAGCGTACGTGCAGATCCAAAAATTCGCCGTACTCGGGCCTATGAGTCCATTGTGCTTTGGCGACTTCCTTAAAAAAGACCAACTTTCTCTGCAAACAAGAGCATAACTTTAATCTCTCTTATATGGAAGACAGCAATGATTCAGAGAACATTTGTGTAAGTAACATAGTTTAAACACTTTCTTTCGACAAACGTCTGCTTCGTTGTGCCAAAATACAGTGGTTCATCATCCACGGAAGTAATATTTGCAAACTTAAAGGAATGTTGTAGTCAACAAGATGTTGTTACTAATTGTAGGACATTGGTTAATAAATCATATTTTTGTGTAACCCATGAAAATACTGCGGATAATTGAAATCCGCTCAGGCTAGATTGCTAAGCGTGTTAAAATAGATTGAGGAAGAAGTGGGATGTCAGAAGCCGAAACATATAGCAGGTGTAATAGCTTCCACGAACATCTGTTTTATTCTTGAAATTAAAGCATATACCGCTGGATTATTCCGTCGAATTTCTTCGGTCACCAGATGAAGTGCATGAACTATAGTTGATACAAAACAAAATCCGTTGCACGTCATCGAAAGTAAAACACATGACAGAATAACACTGTTGCCAAGTCTCTACAATAGTATTAGAGTTTAAGGAATTTGAAATAAATATTTTCTAAATAAATGTATTCCAGCTATTTGTAACTATTAAAACTATAAACTATGGATGTCGGCTAGGGTCGCGGATGCGTCGTAAATTCTGAGGACGACCATTTTTAACTCCTCAAAATTTTATGCTTATGTTAAGTTTTAGAAAACAATTAATTTACATGCAAATAACGATAAATACAAACATTTTATTCTTGATTAAAGACACTTTAATTTCTTTTCATATATACATGTATTTCAGTAAAAATAATAATAGTAAGAAAAGAGTAAAATTTTTGTAATAGATCTTCAATTGTGGATATAATCACATCATCACATTGCATTACTCTAAGTCTGGTGCATAATCACTGGACTCGTCACTGTCATTTTCAGTTTGATAATTAGAGGACAAATTTCCTGCCTATCAAATATTCGCTGTCTTTCATACCATTTAAAAATTTCGGTTTCTGTGTGTCTGCTAGAGTTTTTCCATGTCTGTGGAGTAATAGCCTGAAGTGCTTCACGTCACATATTCATAGAAAAATTTTCGGTTGTACCGTCTCGGCCAATATGTCTGTTGTAATAATTTTTTGGCAATGCCCCAAATAAACTTTGTTGAGTTAAAAATGCAATGGTACGATGAGAGACATAATACTTTGTGTCCATATTATTCCGCTAGATTATCTACTAGATATATTCGTGGAGGCTTATTCCTAAAAAAGAAGTGTGCGTAATAGATATAGTTATATAAAATCTTCTTTTTTACACATACCTTGCAACAATTTTCAAGTTTACTTTTAAACATATGCATTGAAAATGCTATATTTTGGTTGGTTAGCCATTCCTAAATAGCGGCTTTGATCTACGAGGTATTTGGTACTTTAGTTAATAACATACTGTGATATGGATCCATAACAATTACTGATGGCTCGATCAAATGTTTCAATAACTGGTTTTCAATCCATTTTAAAAAATTCTGCTGGTTCATTTCACCGTGGTCATCGCTTATGTGTTTTAGATGAAAATATAACCTCTGCACCCTCAACGAATCCGTTTTCATTGCCACCATGAAGTACGCTATACCTACAAAATATATAACTAACATTCAAACTTTTATATTTATTTTTGTATAATTTTTATTACTCACCTTTTACCGTCGACTTTAGTGGTCCTTACACTTTTTTATTTTCATCTTGCCAAGAACAGCCTAGCAGACCATTTTGAAAAATCCAAGTTTCGTCAATGAAAACAAACTGGTACAAACCGACATCATTTTCTTTCATATACGTTCTCAAAAAATTCTACTCGCTTTAAAGCCACATCAGAGAGTTCCATAAGCCCTCGTCTTAGATCATCTCTCCATTTAAAACCTATTTCTTTTAATAAACTGCCCAATGACATGCGTCAACCATCAAATAATTGCTTTTCTCTCAGTTTTTCCCATAGAGATGATAGAGTTACATGCTCCCCCTATAACAAATTTTAATTAGATGTTACTTTTTTTTGTATACTTACTATTTTTGTACATGTCATAAATAATACTCCGATTACCATTAATATTCAGAGTATTGGTGACCCTCTTAGTACAAGATCGTTTCTTTGGAGGAGATGACAACAATTCGTTATTTTTCACTGCTTGAGAAATCTTAATAACCTTAGACACATCTAATTTCAATGCCGCTGCTACTCACTAAAAACAAATAAAAGTAAGTAAATTAAAGCTCTTGCACATTTTTAATAATTAACGTGCTTCTCTAACAGCAGTTAGTTTATTAAAGAGGCTACAAGCTCCTTGCAATGGCCATTTAATCTGCTTCAGCATTTTCGTAAACAAAAGTCCAGGTATAATATTTACCTATGTTCTTAAAATAACAGTTTTTCGATCGATCACAATATCAGATGATTTGAAAGCCTAAAAAGGGCATAAAACTACAAAAAAGCCTAAAGAATCCTGAAGGAAGAACTAAAAAATATGAAACGTCATATGTCATGTCAAGCTGAAAAAAATGTAATAACCTAGTAAATGTGCAGACAAAGTTGCTAACTGCGTTGCAACCGCTAAATTTAATTTCCAACGGATTGAGTTTATAACTGAATTGGCATAACTGATATTGTCTCATTAGGCCACGTGCAACGGATTTTGTTTTGTATCAACATACAGATTACTTGTACATACGGATAGATAACTTTCAGTTGGCCAGCTTTAGCCATATACCCTGCTGCATCTGTAACTAACATTAACATGGGCACTACCAACACCATTGTCTCAAGCATTCCTGTTACTAGTTCCGCGTTTACAAATTGCAGTCTTTTACTGACAGGTAAATATACTAACGACGGTCCATCTGGTTGTAAAACACACACTACATCATTTACGACTTCTGCCAATATAGGACACATTTTCTCCAAAATAGTTGGCATAGTTCTTTGACGAACAACCATAACGGAATATAATACAAATACTGAACACATAATGTCACATATAAATATTGCATCTGAACTTTTACATTTTTTTATTTCGTTAATGCCCCACTGACTGTAAATGTTTTTTCAGCTGACCGATGATGTGCTGTAAAATTTTAAATCTTGAAATTGCCTGGTATGTTCAAAATATAAGTAGCAACACAACCGATGTGCATTCGACATTATTACCTCACATATGACATACGCACACACCGAAGCATAAAACAGACTGTCTGAATTTGTGGTGAACTGCGTTCATAAATGCTTTGGTGACACTATAACGTGTGTGACGCCTCTTTATGCCCACCTCTACTAATCATTATTTAATAAATTTTTTACCTAAGTAAAAGTAATATTAAATAGTAACTAGAAATAAACGGAGAGATAAATATACCACACATTGAATCAAATAGACGCATAACAAATGTTCTTAAATATTAAAATATGATATATATTTCTGTCAAGATAACTAAAACTCGGTTAGAACTCGTTCAAAATAATAAAAATTAATATAAATATTTTTGAGAGACATCGTCTACATTAGTAAAGACATTCTTTACAAGGATGTTTCGCCCTTAAAGATATATTTTCGCAGTGTTCGCTTATAACTCATAATTTTAGTCCAACGTATCAAGAAAGGTAATTTATGAATTCCCTTTTCACTCTGTGCGTCACGGTGACTTTGATTAATAACAGAGCTTAAATCGGTACGTACAAATGCTTTTTTAATAAACTGAAATTTTGTTATGTTTATGTCAAACGTAAATTTTAAAATAAATACGAATGTTCTTTTAAAATATTGCAAAATAACGTTGAAAAGAAGAATATAAATATGAGAAGTATTAAGTAGTTTACTTTCTGTCATTCTGGAAATCGAAATTACAACACTGAATATTGTGTGTTGAAGTTGTTGTGAAGAAGTATTGAAATTGTATAAGAGCCAGTTGTATCACAACGATACGTTTAACCATGATTTAAGATGAAATACAATGGAAACGATTGTCCTAACCATATATAAAATTGCTGTGATACAACTTACTCTAAAATTGATAGTTGTACCATAGTGGTTTAATTTTGATCCTTTATCAAATACCATAAAAACAACAATAACTGTTTCCATGGTAATTAATCCACGTTCAGTTAAGTAGCTGTGGTACAATTCACCCTAAAAATAAATCGTATAATACCCAACTAGCATATCAATTTTTGTATGTGTTTTAAGAACGTTTGGGTTACCAAATCCTTTGGTACTAATGGTAAATCTTAGCCATATGAATTCAGACCTATAGAAACAGCTACAGAACAGGTTTATTATACGAAAAGTATCGGGAATGTTTCAGTTACCGTTTAAATATTAATATATTACATTATTATTGTTCGTTTGTTATATCCCTTTTGTACGTATAAAAGTACATTATGTATGTAACTATGTAGTTATATGTGTATATATATGTGCATATGTATAGAATATGTGCAAAATGCATGTATAACTGTATATGTAATTGTTATAAAAAATGTTGTAGTTATTTTAAGATGTTTCGTAATACTATACAATTTTTTTTGTTTCCTTCAGAGTCCTGAAATGTGTCAAAATACACGAAACATCGCAAGGGTCACTAGATTATTTCATCAATTAATGTAATAATTAATAATATTAGCATAGCAGTTTTAATGAAAATCCTTTCATTACAACGCTTGATGACGAGGATATCTTTGGAAGTACTCTGGACTTAATTGTCAAAAAAGATTAAATGGATATTTATTAAACTATGAATCACCTGAGGCGTGGTTTCAATAGCTTGAACAAAATGTGCCATCGGCGATGTGTCCATTTTGGTTTTGTAATCAATAATGCCTACATTAGTGATGATATTGGTAATTTGATAATCCGTAACCTTTCCAATATTAGTATAGTCAGTTCTGGAAGGAAACTACATAAATAAAGGTTATATTATTAGTCTCTTAACCTTTGTTTATTGATCTGTTGGACTCCATAATTTTATTAACATTTTCTTAACATTAATATATATTCGTACTTATATACTTACGTATTTTATAGGCAATATTTATAAACTCTTCAATATTGGACAAAAAATAAAAAATGTAAATAATGTCATACAATTTATTTGACAAATTACACGGTTTCACAGTGTTAATTTAGACCGCGGGCTCTACTTTTCTTTCTTGAGTGAGACCTCCTAAAATTGCTACTACCTGATCTACTTCTACAAGTAGATCTGCTTGCCTTGCTATCGCGAGATCTGCGTCTACTTCCTCTTCTCTTTTTTTCCACTACTTTTTCTTTTAATTTTAGAAGCTTTTCTTGCTAACTGGTAATAAGGCTGTTTTTGATTTTTATTCATTTTTCTCCACAACTCGCCACCTTTAGCTGTTACTTCTTGTATAGTCATACCACGAGCTGACTTCCTCATGTCACGTAAGAAATTTAAAAATGGATTTCTTGTTATCTTTCCGCACCTAAACTTGGCATTTTGGTTGCTTTTTTGACTCTTAATTTCATTAAAACATTTCGATTTATTCCGCCTACGCGTCGATTTTTTTCTTGCCATGGTATTCTTTAGTCATAAAAATTAGATGGTATTACACATGAGATTTTCAACCTAGAATAACTTTATTTCATACGCATGTCAAATATTTATGTCAAAATTTTAGTAATCAGAAACTTTCAAAGCATGCCTTGTCTTAATAATTATTAGTGTCCTTCTGTTGAATAAAATTATTTTTTTATGGAACTAATAAGTACAAATTGACATAAATGACTGACAAATCTAGTTAACATAGTAAACTGTTTTGTCCGTCCTGACAAACAGTAAAGTTTGTCGATCGAAGTATAAATTTATTTGATTATTTTAAGTGTACCTATCCTTATTTGAATTTTTAACATGATTTTCACACTCCTAGAAAAAAAAAAACACAAGACTCGATCCTAGTTCATGGTTACATTTTTACGCCAAGAATTCACGAATTAGATGTACCCACTCTTCGTATTAATACCAAATTATAAATTTATTAAATAAAATCGCTCGACACTGAGGGTATTATTATGTTCCTGTAAAGTTTACAGTTCTAAATCTACTGCATGACTGCAGTGTCCTAGCGATGATTTTCATTTTGGAACTATGATTGTATATGCACCGTTAATCTGATTAACTAGGCGTTTGGAGCAATACAGTAATGCCTCTTCATAAGCTTGTACTTAGATCGTACGTACGTGAACGATATTCGGTAAATACGACGTGTTACTACCGTCTAGGTCGTATATATCTAAACTAAGCCATCCTTCTGCAAATCTGCAGTCTGAATTAGGTAATACATTGCAGCGAACTGTACTGCCTGGCACCTCAGAAATCCGGGCTTGTAAAGTTTAAGAAGAGTCTGTAATAAACAGTAGCTATGCGGGCCACTCTGTTTCATCTGCTTAATTACGTTATTTTGCGCTTAATTGTAATTGTATTAAATTTTGTGAAATTAAACCAGTGCGCGCCTTGGAATTCCAAGTTAACTTGTTGGTTTTCCGTTTGCTTAGAAAATATTGTACTTAATTAAAAATTAAAATTCTGTTAATCAAGACCACCATATTATTTGCATTTGGAAAACAAATATATATGCTATAAGTTGAAATACGTAAGTTTAATTTGAAATCATTATTTTTGGTTTTAAATATATAGAAATTATTTCGCATAAGCTAGGTATAGATGATTTAGATTGTTACTTTAGACAAAGGGCTATTATTGACGGATGGACAACGAATAATAATTATTATCCCTATTGCCTAAATTGTGCTGCCTGTCAAAGATATATTAACCAGGAAGTCGGCGCGTCACATTGTTTCAATAATTGGATCACCGGCTTACTACCTGCCAAAATGGTTGAGTGAGGAGTTCATCTACTGAAAGATTTAATCAATAAGGTCAATAATATTTAGGTGCAAAGGGGTGAAATTTTGATATTCTTCGGTGCTTATTTACTTCATTTGTTGTTAACAAATCTTGATCTATCTCAAGACTTAATTAAATCTGTTGATCTTAACCGAGTAGTACAGAAAAAATGTTACTATTGATTTTGCTTTAAACAAAATTGACGATTCACTAGGATCATCAACCTTGTTACTAATCATTATATTAGGCAAATATTGTCCAATTTTTGAAAATGTGAACATATTTACGCACCATTTATTTAAGTACGGTCCACCTGCGTTTCACAATTTTTTTTTATCCCATTTTTCTCAGATTGAACATTTTTTTTAAAAGAAAGTTTTTGCTAAACTTTTTAGGACAACCTGTATACTATAAAGTAAATTTTGTTTGCTTTATTGTGTGGTAGAAATCATGGTAATGAAATATAAAGCAGGAAAAGGACTCAATGATGTCAGGCGAGCTCTATTACTTCCGTCATCCCGAGAGGACTAAGTTATCAATATTTTGCAATACTGATATATCATTTCCTTATCCATATATTGGCATTGCACCAATAACAAATCATGGATGTTTCCTAAACATTATACTACTTCTAGATCCAATATATCTCTAAGGGATTCCGTAAAATTGATGAGAAGTTTTTACTAAGAAGCAATCCATAATAAAATATTTTTATGTGACCAAGATTGTTATGAATTTTTTTATATTAAAATTAAACAGAAATAAAATTGGATTACTGAAATTGGAATTACAGAGATATTCTTAAAATGTAATGAAACATGCGACACAAATAATAAATAGTTAGGCCTTAAAAGGCGAGGTTTAGTCTAAGCCACTCAACAATGTAATTAAAAATTTTCAGTACCTATTGCTGAATATAATTTTTTCGATACATGTATTTTTATTAAAAATATATATATATATATATATATATATATATATATATATATATATATATATATATATATATATATATATATATATATATATATTGTGCATGCAGGAATGTGACATATTGTTATTGAGCTTTCTTTTGAATGGAAAAATAAATTGTGGTCATTGTTGCGGTAATGATAATTTTAATGATACATTTTTTGTATTCAGCTACTAAATTATTTCTTTGCGTGCCACATTCATTGGTATGTTCCTTGCGATTTATGTATTTTGAATGTTTTCACATTAAAATATACATAACTCATATGCAGGGTCGTATTTAAAATTTCAAAATGAAACTTCAGTATAAGTAATACGATTAGAGAACATTAACGTCAGCAAAAGGTCAAAACATTTAAAACATATGTATTCATTATGTGTCTCTAATATTTGGCTTAGGTTAATGCGTTATGGGGATTTTTTAAAATACACCAACTATAAATTATGGAATACCGTAAAAATAACTACATTTGGCGCCCTATTTTAATTTGTGCTTAGAAACGTCACGAGAGTTAACTTAATTTTTTTCAGTTTTAATGAAAAAGAAAAATAAAGAAAAATCACGTGTCTCTTATTTTTGTCTCTAGTTTTCTATTTTCAAATAAAAAAAAAATAAAAATACTCCATTAACTAAATTTAGAGCATGTACACCTTCATGTTTTTATATTATATGATTATATGAATATCCTCAAAAGGATCCTCAGATTCGACAATATTGTCTTTATCGCTTTCTTTAAAGATCTCAGTTTCTCTTCTGAGAGATATCTTCCAGCCATAATATTCGTTACAAGACAAAACTGCAGACATACTTTCTTGAGAACACAAGAGTTGTTTGCGTTGCGTCTAGTTGACGTTATATTTACTTTACTTCAGGATGCTGAACATGACAATAACAATGAAAATTCTTATTTAGGGAGAGTTCTTGACCTTTAGATAATTTAATTTATTGATGTGCGCAAATAGCAACATCGTAACTCAGTTTATGGCAGATTTATGTGTTGTAGAAGAAAGTGCTTTCTTTTTAATTAAGGCTATTGCCATTTTTTCGCAGACATGATTTACTACTAACAAAAATATCTTCGTCTAATTTTTGATCCACTTCATTTGTACTTAAAACCGATATTAATTTTAATCATTCCACCGAATACTCAAAATGTTTTCATCTTATCTTTTACTGGAAATGTTAAAAAGTGATATGTAGAGTTGGCAAGTCGTGCGGCTATTCAGTGGTACAACAGCAGGTAGATAGATATCTGGTGAGGTCATGATCGGCTGGCAGACAAATCGAAGCGTGCCGCGAGATTAGTGCATTTTTGTATGTCATAGTGTTTACACGCTAATTTATTCCTCTCCCTTGTATTTTATGTCACTGTATTGTTGATAATTTTATTTGTTGTATTTTATTGTTGATATTAATTTAATATTAAAATATGTTGGACGAGCGCAAGAATTAAAACGGTCATACGCTGAGTGAAAGTTTTTCTTAGTGTTTAAAAGTACTCGCCAGTCGTATAAAATATACAATTTTTTAGAAACATTTTTCCCCCTATAACATAAATTTTTTTAAAAATGTTCATAATGGTTCGAGAAGAGGAATTTAACTGAAAATTATTGTGGCTTCAATTTTGTGTTTTTTGCATCATTTTTATGCGCCATTATAGAAGAATAATTAGTTTCATTTTATCTCCCAAAGTTAAAAATTAAGAAAAAATGTATTAACAATCTAGATGAAGAATGGATATATCCTTCATCTGAACTGTCACTAAATTTTTGTTAATTTTTAACTTTGAAGAAGGTAAAATTTTTAAATATATGTATTTTTTTTAGCTGGCAAAGGTAAATAAACTGAAATAATCTGGTTTACGTGATTTATTTAATAGTTCAGTTTTATCATCCCTTATTTTGTGATTATTAATGTGTCATTAGTGAAATGTGTTCGATGTTATTTAACTGAAATATCCCATAATTAACATTTGATAATGCCCCATTGTGATTATGGCATGAGATGGTAATCGGTAATTTCTAATGAAAAATTGCTTTTATCGTCGTTTTATATCAACATTAACAGTTAGTAATGGTAAGTACATCGGAGTCGATGGATTTTACTAATTCGGACCCATTAACCTAAAATGAGGCATACTTTAGTATTAATACGTTTTACTGTCAACAGCCTGGCTGTATTCAAATAGTTTTTAACCAAAAAGTCATTTGCTTTCTAATTATATATTTAGATAAAATATGAAATATCAGAACTCGGCCTCGTCGTAAATCCTCAGAAACTGCTGCCTCTTTGTTTATGATTCATCATCTAACTCTCACAAAAATTTTTTCCATCATTTACTAGAGAGCCAATATTTTTAAGACACGGCAGAAACGACTTTATAAAATACTTTTATATAACTTATTACATCCTAAAAATCAGTACAAGAACATTAGTCTCCCAAGTTGAATTTGTAAATGTGCTACAACTTTCTTGAAACATCCAAAATTTCAAGATCTAGTAATTTTAACGTTAATGAATTGGTGGTACGCCATGTAATTTTTTTATTAACCTCGTTGGCTTTAAATTTCCAGTGAGTTTCGAAAAGTCTTTCTTCTTTTTCTGTCAAGAAATTAATAAACAACACTTTGCCGAAGTATGGACTTTTGGTTTTTGGTTGTTTAGAAAATAGTTTCGGATACAGTTGTCTATTACTTCGTTTTGTTTATTAATACAAAAGTATTGATTGCTTTCGATTTGTAGACCGGATTTATTGGCAAATTAACCGTCCAGATTTGCTGGGTAAGCTGTAATTTATAATTTCTTCAATTAACAACCACGTGCTCGAAGGTTAACTTGAATAATTTTTGTTCATACTTTATTTTAAACGTTTTTAGTACAGTTTTTTGGTACAGTTTTTTGGTACAGTATAAAAGCTTATGTTTTATTTTTGGATTGTAATTTTGAATTTTGAAAATTTGGCGAGTTAAATGGTAACCGATCTTGGAGATTATATTATACTGCATACGCCTAGTACTGAACTCGTAAAACTATTGTGTCTTGGAAAATTTTACATGACGCTTATTCAGTCAAGGAAATCCTAGGGAAGATTTTCGTAATCTACGGTAGTTGTGTTTTGTCAAGTTAGCTCAAACAAGTATCTTTGGGCACTGGAGTTGCCAATGCTGTTGTATTTTAAAATGCATTATAAATTGATTATTTGATAAATCATTTGATATTTTGATATTTTGTATTCTATAGTTTATAATTAAATATATTTTACCTTTCAGTTACCCTAATAATTTTCTATATATCTTTTTGCTTAGTTCTAATTCATAATTTTTTAAATCACTTGTTCAATCAATTTAATTTTTTGTAAATTCAAGTACATCTTTAAATTTGTTAGTAATTAAATAATTATAGTAATTTTAAACCCTGGACAACATTATACTGATTTCTAAGAATTTTTTTGATTTTTTTTCCTTAATTTTAATTTTCTTGACTATTTATTTTCTCACACATCAAGAAGTATCTTTAAGGCCTTTGGGATCTTTTAGTAATTAAATCTTATACTGACGTTTAAAATTATAATAAACGAGAAATAACTGAATACGACACATTTATTTAGACAGCTAATATGAATATATATATAATTAGACTGCACTAATAAATTCATTTAAGTTCAAGTAATATTATAGCAGTTGGATTATTGATTAATTATAATGTAGTCTTTTTAAGTTAAACACTGTCTAATAAAATTTCTGTAGACATTATCTACTAGCAGCTAGCATAAAAGTTTTGATTTTAGGGATGTTTCAGCTTAATGATAAATGTGCAAAAACGTTTCGTTTAAGATATTCCTAGACTTAAAATTTCACTGAGCATGTTAAATAGAAGTAGGATTGGTTTAATTCCAATTTTTCGACATTTCGCTAGAAATAAAATTTAGCTATAGCTATAGGTATCAATGATAATCAAATTAAATTTATTCTTGTTAATGACAAAGTTAGCCAGATAGTCAAATGAAGTTATCAGTATCTAAGAGAAAACCGGCGACTTCGCCACTTTCTCGAAACAGTGCATGAGCTTATACAAGGTGTTTCTCATTTAAATAGCATTCGACTTGTAGAAAAGTAATTCTACGCAATACAGTTTTTATGATGTACGTTCTGAAATAATGTTATAATACATAATAAGTGTTAACACCTGGTAAAACAGTCATTTATTTCTGACTCTTCATTGGCACAGAAACGAGAGGCTGACTCCATATATGTGTCTACAAATGTTACGTTACTGGATGAAATTTAAAATGACATCGATTTTTCCACTCAGTCTTTTTCAAAAAATAATATACCCCCTTTAATTTTTTCCGATGGAAATCCATAATAGATTACCTACAGAAAATGATGCTGGATGTAGAAATAAATTGATTTTAAATTCTTAAATTCTTGAAGGAAACAGTACTCTAGGAAGCTCGCTTCAATCGATGTTTTCTTCAGCCTAATATACCTTTAGTTTTCTTTTCCAAATTGGCAGTTTTGAAGTTGCTTTGAAATTCGCAAGGAATGTCGTCATTTTTTGACATAAAATAAATTGACTCCGTGAATATATATAACAAGAGAGACGAACAAAGTACGTGGCACCCGATTTTTGAGGACATGTTTTTTATTATTATTTTATTTGGAGATTAGCAAAAAAGTTAGTTTGGCAATTTTGAGATATGTTAGAATGGTCCATTTGTAAAACACATGAAGAAGAAAGAGTTAGTTTGACGTTTTGACAATAAACTGCTAATTTCCCTACAGTTGTATATAATATATTATATAGTTAGCTTTAACGGTGCCGGGTTAAAAAAGTTAATAGAACATTGTCTATTATAAAAATTAGCACCACATCCTTAAAACATAATCTCGTTAAAAAATTCCTATTTTACATGATATTATAGTCGGTTGGTCTTTATAATATGATGGTAATGGTCTCGAATCTGGAATCGGGCCAAGCAAACCAAGCGTCAGTCGTTTCTTTTAACTATAATATTCAATTATTTCCTATTTGCATTGTTTGAGTAATTATTATAAACGAAAATTTAATGCATTACTCACAGAAAAAAATACATTCGTATTGAAAACTCAACGCAATCTGTTTTAACCAGGTGGATCTTTGTAATGCTTATATTGTATTTCTTAATTCTCTGCTTTGTCTTCTATTTGAACATTTTCACCTTACTTCACTAAGTTTCTAATAATTTTATGAAGTAGTGGATGTCATGCTGAGGATTATAAACTCTATTTGTTATTTATTTAAAGTAAATTTTATATTTCTTGCTAATGGACGGAATTTAACCGATTAGTTTATTAAAAAGGCAACAGAAAATTAACAAAACATTAATTATTAAACAGTTATAGCAGCTACACAATCGCATATGACGAACTGCCAGGGCCGAGCTCAATCAGCTACTCGTAATCTGTTAATGTTAATGGAGTCATATATAATGTATAACAGAATATGTCTAGGTCAGATTTAAATTTGACAGGCAAAGCCTGCAAAAAATGGATCACCGTTTAATGTTTTATCGGATATGTAAATTATTTTTAAATATACAGTATGTCCACAGTTAGAGTGGATAAGAGGGTAAACTTGTTATTTCTCATTTTACGCGGAAAATTTATTCTTCATAACATGGTTTGCTTTTGTTAAAAATATGACGTAAGTTAACATGTCATGTACAGGGCGTTCATAAAATTAAAAAATATGAAAATTATGTAAGAGTAAACTACGTTCAATTTTAACGATATAAAAAACTGTTACTAAGAAAAGTTGTTTAGAATTAAAATTTGTCAGAATTCCAATTTGTGAGTAGATTTACCTAATTCAATTTATTTAAAAATTTTATCAAGTGGTATAAAAATTAGAAACTGTATAACTGAGGAGTTGGCTTGTAGTTGACAGTGACATTTATTTATCTTCGATTTGTCATTTTACTGTACTACATCATTTTCTACTTCATTATTAATAACTATTTTAAAAATGCTAACTTTACAGCAACAAATTTATCCAATAGAGTATTATAGAATTGGTGAGTCTTGCTATCGGAAAGTAATCAAAGATTTTAATTTAAACTACCTAGGTGTGCGTGTTGCACAGTTGACTTGCCACAGAATAGTACAGACTGGTGCCGGGTTAAAAAAGTTAATAGAACATTGTCTATTATAAAAATTAGCACCACATCCTTAAAACATAATCTCGTTAAAAAATTCCTATTTTACATGATATTATAGTCGGTTGGTCTTTATAATATGATGGTAATGGTCTCGAATCTGGAATCGGGCCAAGCAAACCAAGCGTCAGTCGTTTCTTTTAACTATAATATTCAATTATTTCCTATTTGCATTGTTTGAGTAATTATTATAAACGAAAATTCAATGCATTATTCACAGAAAAAAATACATTCGTATTGAAAACTCAACGCAATCTGTTTTAACCAGGTGGATCTTTGTAATGCTTATATTGTATTTCTAAATTCTCTTTGTCTTCTACTTGAAAATTTTCACCGTACTTCACTAAGTTTCTAATAATTTTATGAAGTAGTGGATATGATGCTGAGGATTACAAACACATGTGTTATTTGAGGCTTCGCATAAATTACACTATCAACGAACGTACTTGACTCTATTATATATTTAAAGTAAATTTTATATTTCTTGCTAATGGACGGAATTTAACCGATTAGTTTATTAAAAAGGCAACAGAAAATTAACAAAACATTAATTATTAAACAGTTATAGCAGCTACACAATCGCATATGACGAACTGCCAGGGCCGAGCTCAATCAGCTACTCGTAATCTGTTAATGTTAATGGAGTCATATATAATGTATAACAGAATATGTCTAGGTCAGATTTAAATTTGACAGGCAAAGCCTGCAAAAAATGGATCACCGTTTAATGTTTTATCGGATATGTAAATTATTTTTAAATATACAGTATGTCCACGGTTAGAGTGGAAAAGAGGGTAAACTTTTTTATTTATCATTTTAAGCGGAAAATTTATTCTTCATAAAAAGATTTGCTTTTGCTAAAAATATGAAGTTAACATGTCATGTACAGGGCGTTCATAAGATTAAAAAATATGAAAATTATGTAAGAGTAAACTACGTTCAATTTTAACGATATAAAAAACTCTCACTAAGAAAAGTTGTTTAGAATTAAAATTTGTCAGAATTCCAATTTGTGAGTAAATTTACCTAATTCGGTTTATTTAAAAATTTTATCAAGTGGTATAATAATTAAAAACTATAACTGAGGAGTTGGCTTGTAGTTGACAGTGACATTTATTTATCTTCGATTTGTCATTTTACTGTACTACATCATTTTCTACTTCATTATTAATAACTATTTTAAAAATACTAACTTGACAGCAACAAATTTATCCAATACAGTATTACAGAACTGATGAGTCTTGCTATTGGAAAGTAATCAAAGATTTTAATTTAAAATACCTAGGCGTGCATGTTGCACAGTTGACTTGCCACAAAATAGTACAAACTTTTTAAGAACTGGATCGTTGATGAAGATACCAAGACCTAAAAAAAATATGATGAAGATGATGCCAGCACTCTGTTAGTATTACAGCAGTAGCGGATCTAAGCAAGAGTGGGCCTCGGTGCGAGAAAAGCTTGTGGGCCCCTCTAACTTCAACATCAATATTTAATATATAACTGCACACATGGTTTGGGTTATTTAATTTATTCGTAAACTATTAATAACAAATATAAAATAAAAAATAGGTAGTTGCATATTTGTAGAAAAAATAAACAAACAGCTATATTCTAAATAGAACAAAATAAAAATATTTTTCTTAATTTAAACTATCAAGACCTAGAACTAGAAGACTAGTTTAGATTAATTTAATAATAATTTAATCTATACTAGCCTTCTAGGTCTAGGTCTAACGGTTTAAGTCCATGCTAGCCTTCTTTAATCTATATATACTAGCTATAAACCTAGTAAAGACTAGAAAGTATATTATTATAATATAGGAAGAGTAAAAAAATAAAACAAAAACCGTATAAACCTCGCAAAAATCTGCTTCCATAAACTCATAATTCTTAATAATAAATTCAAAAAGTTGTCTTATTGACATATCTTCTTTAAGGTCATGTTTCATTAAATCTAAAATCATATGAAACTGATTTACAAAACGATGAGATAAAACTTTCGGATATTTTTCACATAATTCTTCACATCTGTGTAATATTTCTTCTGTTGAGCTTACAATTAAATATCGCGGTTCCAAAAATTCAAAAGTTTGTTTCACGGCGAGCATAGCAGAAAATCTTCTAGTAATCTGATTGCGAATTATGTCAACAACAAAGTAATCAGCATTAACCTTAAAAAACTCTTCTCTGTTTTCGAAACGATGATCAAAAGAAAGTTCATCAAAGTGTATTTTTTACTTTTCGTTGCCTCTTTGCCTGAAATGTCGGTTCAGTACTCCGTTTCGTGGCCAGATCTATGGCGTCAGATTTTATATTGTCGTAAGATTGTAGGTCTCTAAGAGTAGATATATGCTTACCTGCACGGTCTAAAACTGTCGTTGCTTGATTCAAATCAATGTCAACTTTTTGTAAAGTTTTTGGGCTGTCAGGGGCCCCCAGAGGCTCGGGGTCCCTGTGCACCGCACCGAACTGCCCGGTGATATGTCCGCCCCTGTATTACAGTAAGTAGAGGAACATCCCAGACTGTCATTAAGAAGACGAGCGGAATATTTGGAAGTGGTTAAGAAATCTCAGAATCAAAAATTTTTAAAACACAATAAAACCAAGATTTTCAACCACACCTTAGAGACAGGCGACGAAGCAAATGTTTTTATTTTTGTTTGTGGATTGGAAGCATGAGTAGAAAGTTTCATAAAAAAATTATCTGGGGGAGGGAAACAGATTGGTTTTCCAAAACGTTAGATAATTATACTGTTATTTTTGTGTCTCATATTAGTTGTCAAAAAAATACCCTCTGACTAATCTTTTGACGTAAAATCACAAGCGCAGTCGTTTTTTTTTCCAGTAACATACTGGGTAACTAACTATATTTTATAGATAACGGAAGAATTATTCATGTGGTAGTAAGTCCCAAAAAAGAGAAAGAAAAAATTAGAGAATGTCACAAATAACAGACAATACAGTAATTATATTGAATTATTATTATTGCAAGCTACATTTTATTATATTATAGTTACATATAATTCAGCAATTACAAGGTTCGTTATGTTATAACAATTTCCGGTATAATTTAACAGAATTGAAATATGCAACTTTGTCGCCTCAGAGCTAATAAATAATAAATGTAATAATCATAGAAACCCCGGCAATTTCACGGAATATAACTTAGATTACCTAGTTCGGTGTTTAAATGTAATTAGCGTTACATATTCGGTGTGCGTGAATAAGTACCTGTCACTTCTGAAGCTCCATTTTGGCTTAATCCTACCCCAAAGATTTGTTATAATCATTGCGGATGCGTATACCTACCCTCTACTTAATATTAATTTCGTAAATATGTAACACATACTCCGGTCTCAAAAATGTACCCTATCGAGTAAGCGGGAATAGCTCATTCATTTTTCATTCACTTTTTGCGAATGGCTAGCAGCAGGGTTATTTTTTTTTTCATTTTTATATGTTAAAATTTTTAAGAAACTATATCAAATTTGAATATTCTTTATCCAAATACAAAGAAATCGCTATACAGGGTGTTTCAAACACTTGCGTCGAATTACTGATGGGGATTCATATCTAACAATGCTACGAAACGTTCTTATGAACATGAGTCAGGTGATACTGAGTGTTAAAGTTTTATTTTGTTTTAAATTTTTTTTCAAAATAATTCTGAAATTATTTAACTGTTTATTTGCAATTTCTGTTTAAAATTTGTTTGAAAAAAAATATGTACGCCACTGACACTTTTTTATATCCTAGTTGTGACGCCAGTTAAAAGCTTGCATCTTGGCTCTTTTTCAGTTTGAGATGATAATTTTTTTTAAATTTAATAGTGAAATAAAATTGCTTTGAAACTACATGAACGCATTTTTTTTAATTTGATTTTTTTTAAATACCCTGTATATTATAATGAAACAAACAAACATCCAAACTATTTCCTTTTGTAATTTGTCTTATTCTCGTAAAACGTTGTGTGCGTTTGCGACTCTTGAGTAGAATTTGTGTGTTGATATAATAAATACAAATATGTTTCTATGCCAAAAAAAATCTTATCATAATAAGACAACAATGCAGAAATTCCCTCCTTTTATAAATCCTCTTACTCATGTTATAAATAGATACGCGTGGCAGCCTTGAACGCAATTATTTACATATATGGATTTTCACATTTTTTGGCATAAAAAAATGTATAAATTAAATGTCTTCCGGGAAATAAACTATATGTTAATAAGTATTGATCTAAATTAATAAAATACATCTCACTTATGTAGTTACTACATATTCTAAATTGAAAGGATACATTTTTTATAGCTCTACCGGGTGAGCTACATATATTGCACATGCCTAACTTTCTCGATTCTCATTTTGTAAAAATGTAACAAGCCATACATATTTCCGTAGACTCGTTTCTTTTTTTTTTCTGTTGTATCTGTTGTATCTTAAAATGACAATTATATTGAACGATTGCTTCCTGACCACTCAAGCGAGAAGGTATGCATGCATTCGTAAAAAATTTTAAAGAGGTTACTGTATTTCTGGATAAATTTCGACGTATTATGATTAGAATTGAGTATAACGTTGCTCATACAGCAGCGTCACGATAAAACATGGAGTACATCTTTGCGTCACACACGCTCCAGCAGCGACACCAACACAGCTCTTGGAATTTTACAACATCCTAAATGACGTGGTAGTAGTATTAAAAGTAAATATATCCTTTATGCATGGCAGCTATATATGTTATTTAACATTTTTCATCTCTCAATAAAGTCACGTCGAATTTTTCGATGTAGCAGCGTTGGTACATTCAAGTTCCTTAAAAATTTTTCATGTGGTATATTATAAAACTCTTGAGGGAGGATTTTGGTTGTTCTTCGTTGTATTTTCGCAAGGAGGTCAATATCTTTTTGAAAGTAGGGCGATCATATTTGGAAAACAACCTCAAGGATAGGAGAAATAAATGACTTGTAGATCTTTATGAATAGTTCCAATGATATATGATAAAAGAATTTTGTAACGAGATATATTATAGAATTCGCATTTTTGGCAATATTAATGATGTGGCTATCCCATCTGAGATTATGCATTACATTATGCATTACCGTGATGTCAAGATCAATCTGTAGATCTGTATCGTACTGTTATTGAGTTGGTACTCCAGATGATGATTTAGGTTTATTAGAAACTTTTTTATCCAGTCATAGATTTTATTGAGATTATTTTGTATTTCATCTCTCATTTCAAGAAGGTTGTTAAATATTTTTGTGTCTTCTGCATATAAACTAATATAGGACGTAATTGATGTGGACAGGTCAATAGTAATAAATATAGTTTAAAAAAACTAAAAAACACGCTTTTAAAGCACATCAAACTAAAAAGTGAAAAATATTTTTTTAATATAAACTGAAAACAATAATGAACGAAAAAATACTAGTATTATTGTGAAAAAAAGCGTGGGTTGCTCGATGTACGAAAAATATGGCACAAAGCGCCCCACGCTTTTTTCACAATAATATTAGTATTTTTTGTTCATTATTGTTTTCAGTTTATATTATTTAATAATTATTTTTCACTTTTTTAGTTTGATGTGCTTTAAAAGCGTGTTTTTTAGTTTTTTTAAACTATTTATTTTTCACTTTTTTAGGTTGATGTGCTATGAAAGCGTGTTTTTTAGTTTTTTTAAACTATATTTTTATTGTTTATTGATGCTGATATTATAACATATTACAATCCAACAGATACTTCTGAAAAAAAAAATTATTATTTTTTTCAGCAATAGACGGGATTTGAACTCGCGCCCGAGGAGTCCGTCGTTTCGCGTCGACTAAGACTTGCGCCTTAGCCCGCTCGGCCAACGAACGAACTGAGAATAACGGAATGTACTAACAGTAATAAGCCACTTGCTCTCACGCAGAGGATACGTGAGGAAATTATTTAATTTTGGCGATCCTGATCAGGATAATGATATAAACTTATCAAATTATTGTATTGTTATCGGTTCTTCGTAAGTGTACAAAGTTTCAATTAAATCTGTCCGTTTAAAGTGGGTCAAAATCGAGTCCAAAGAGTCGGTTACAAACAAACAAACTCACAAACATACAGGTGAAGCTAATAAAAGCGTGTTAAAATTGGTAAATAGAGATTGAATGTATAAATTTAATTAAATATTCAGTCTGCTATCAGGAAATGAAAATCTTATTTCTTTCATACCAACTGTTAGACCCCTTCAAATTTAATAATTTGCACAAAATTTTGATGTGGATGGTTACTTAAACTTTAAAAAAAATAAGAAAAGAATTTGCCAATTTGGACGTGCAGAATTGTAAATATTTATGATATATCAGCAATAAACGTATACTAAGAGTCGAAAAATTGTAAAAGTTGTATCTACAAAGTTTTATAAATCACCGTGCTATAATTTGTTTAAAAAAATTCTTACTAAACAATTGCCTAATGTATAAATATATCTTTGAGTACATGTCCAATATGTATATACCACACATGGGTTTCTTTCGCGTAGATCTTGGAAGATGATTTGAATTTGTGAAAGAAATTACGAAATTATAGATTCTGTGTGCAGTATAAGATAACCCTGTAAAATATTTTCAAATGAGAAATAAACATATAATTAATGATTGGAAACACCTTTTTACAGTAATTGCTACAACAGTATAGCCCCTTCGTCGTCAAATAGTGTTATCTTCTCTTCTAGCAAATATAATTTGTTTTTACACCAACATAACGGCACCATCACCTGGTGTTCTCCGGAAATTGAAACAAGTTTTAAAACTTGCAGGAAAGACAAATAGAATTTCCAAGTTATAATATGGGCAGAATGTGAAAACAAACCCCCGACTACCTAGCGGTAGCAAGTATAAGCGGGGTACGTATATAATGAGTTGGGTAAATGCTCGACAGTACGCTAGCAGCTTCCAGACTACGATTTAATGAGCATGAAATCCAAATGGTAATTTGATTTGAACTTAATTAACGCCGCACGAAGTCGAAAGACTCGAAGCAGTTTTCGTACAACGAGCAGTAATAGGCAGGAGGCTTCTCTTTTCCCTAAAATTAGTCAGTATGCATTTGCTTAACTAACCTATGAAGAAAATGTTTTCTTCGTTACTATTGGCATAGACTATGACAACATGTAGTGTGTTCGATTTATTGTTCTACAACCCAAGTTGTATTACTTTCGTAAGCTCCGACTGTTGTTTTCAAAAAACAAATCATGAAAAATAAATATATTTTATAATTTAAACCGCTGCCAATTATTTGGGGATCAGAACTTCCTCACCGTAGTAAAACTCGACGTGTGGTGGAGTTTATAATAAAACTTTTGACGTTTCAAAAAAATCACATTTTTGACATTTTAGGTCACATTTTGACGTTTCAAAAAAGTCACATTGGTGGAATGTCACTAATATTTTTTTTTAGACATTGGGACCGATTTTGCTCATCAATGAACTCATTATCTTCCTTGACTTCTAGAATGTGTGTACCAAATTTGAAAGCTTTATCACAAAAACTGTAGCTGCTATCGCGATCCACACAGACAGACATACAGACAGAACATTTTTTTTGTCTGAAATTTTGTGCATCGTCATAATTCGTGGAAATTCGTCCAGAAATGCAATAAGAATTTTCAAAATTTTTTTTTACGAATACATCCTCACTGAGGTCAGGAAATAAAATTAACTTTTAAATTTAAACATATCTTGACAATAAACTTTTATATATATGATGGAAACAGTTTATTATTAGTAGCGATAAATTCTAGAGGTGACTGAAGTAGATGTAATATTATAATATTATAAACACCTAATGAAACAATCCCAAACAATATGAAATGATAAAATATTCTTATATGCAACCTGTTTTCTTCATAAAAATGTGAACAAAAAAAATTAAAGATTCTCATCAGGTAATTGGACAGCTTGAAGCTGTAAAAACAATTACCTACCAACCGTCGCGTCGTCGTCTTGACAGGAATGCTCGTTATGGTCGAGTGTACAATAGCAATACGAATTTATCTTAGTGAATGAAAACATTTCGAGATGAAGAACGATACATTTATCCAAATTGGTATGCCATTTGTGTGTCTGTCTGTGAGTCTGTGTGATTGTGTGTCTATATTTCTTTCGTCTACGGCGTGATATTTTTTTTCTCGAACACGGTTCAACGTGGGAATTTGAACCTTTAATATAAAAACTGAGGTATCTAACATAGAACTAACCCTATTAAATATTAGTGATATTATAGGACACATAAGTATTAATATAATTATATGGGATGATGAGAAAGTACTGTCCAGATGCATTTAGTCTAAATCGATTTTTTTTTTATGTTCATAATATAAGATGCAGTTAATATGTTAAAACTAAAAATAGAGAGTGCAAAAAAATAATAAAACTTTAATCTCTCAGTTGGTTAAAAAAATTATATACTGTAGAAAGCAATGTCTATATATGGACATACGAATATTTAGTTTATTTACATGTTGCCGGTGAATAAAAATAGATCCCGGACTAAAATCTGAAATGAATCAAAACAAGTATAACGTGATTTACTTCTTTTGGTTTTTCCGTAATCACGCAATTAGTTTCACATAACTAAAAAAAGAAAATAAAATAATTAGGCTAATTAGGGAACAAAATATAATTGCTATTGGTTTTTAACTAATAGACTAATTAGAAGATAATTTAGTATACAGGGTGAGTCAGTTTTTTGTAGACAAACTTTAACAGGAGATAGAACACATGTTTTTAAAAAGAAAAGTTCCTATAAACATATATCGTAGAACGCTTCGTTTCCGAGATACAGGGTGTTGAATATAATTTTTTTTTCTCGAATTTTCATTATAACTTATAAACGAAATGCTTAGATTTTTTCCATGTTTGGAGCATAAGACAAGCGATAAGAATGTTCAAAAACTTGCACAGTGGCGGAGTGGAGGGGGTGCTCAACCCCTTTTTTAAACAGAACTTCTACACCAATGACTATTTTTTAAAAAAACTGTTATTTTCATTATCTACATACAGTTTAACAAAAATAATGTCCCTCTTATATTTCGAAATTCCTGTGCGTTTCCGAGTTATTTTGATTTTTAGTGTATGATGTGGTACTAACACAGAGACATCTAGGATGTCGGTCGGATAGTAGCATTTAGACCATATGAGAAGTTTCATACCTCTCACCACTATTCACTTCACCTTAGTTAGTATATAACTAGCAGGTTGGCCACTGTAATTTGTCTGTTCCATAACCTATAGCATACTGAAGAGAACAAATAAGTTCGAAATCGATCTATGTCTGGTTAGGAATTGACAAATGATATTGGCTTTCCATCTATCATGATTTGAAGGTGTAATTCAATGCAGGTCGGGGTATTTGCCCGCTGAGTAGTTGTTTCCTTCAAATCATATTTAATAACATTAGTTTAGTCCACCTGGGCTAGGGGTCGCCGCTCTCGGTACTTGCTGTGATGCAAGTCCCTATCCGCCACAGAGACATCTAGGATGTCGGTCGGATAGTAGCATTCAGACCATATGAGAAGTTTCATACCTCTCACCACTATTCACTTCACCTTAGTTAGTATATAACTAGCAGGTTGGCCACTATCATTTGTCTGTTCCATAACCTATGGCATACTGAAGAGAACAAATAAGTTCGAAATCGATCTATGTCTGGTTAGGAATTGACAAATGATATTGGCTTTCCATCTATCATGATTTGAAGGTGTAATATATATATATATATATATATATATATATATATATATATATATATATATATATATATATATATATATATATATATATATGTGTTATTAAATATGATTTGAAGGAAACAACTACTCAGCGGGCAAATACCCCGACCTGCATTGAATTACTCCTTCAAATCATGATAGATGGAAAGCCAATATCATTTGTCAATTCCTAACCAGACATAGATCGATTTCGAACTTATTTGTTCTCTTCAGTATGCCATAGGTTATGGAACAGACAAATGATAGTGGCCAACCTGCTAGTTATATACTAACTAAGGTGAAGTGAATAGTAGTGAGAGGTATGAAACTTCTCATATGGTCTGAATGCTACTATCCGACCGACATCCTAGATGTCTCTGTGGCGGATAGGGACTTGCATCACAGCAAGTACCGAGAGCGGCGACCCCTAGCCCAGGTGGACTAAACTAATGTTATTAAATATGATTTGAAGGAAACAACTACTCAGCGGGCAAATACCCCGACCTGCATTGAATTACACCTTCAAATCATGATAGATGGAAAGCCAACATAGATCGATTTCGAACTTATTTGTTGGGCTGGGCTAGGGGTCGCCGCTCTCGGTACTTGCTGTGATGCAAGTCGCTATCCGCCACAGAGACATCTAGAATGAGAACAATTTGTTAAATGGCTAGTATATATATAAGAAAAAAAAGTAAAAATTCTTAAGTGGTATGTTAGTTGTGAATTCTGTTTGTACCTACTACTGTTTATGGCGGTTTATGAAATTCGACCGATTATCTCAATTCGAGCATATCCCTTTGCTATTTGTGGCGGTCTGTGAGATCGAGTTTCATACCCAATCGATGAAAACTGATTTGTTGACTACTCCTATGCTTATCTTATCCTTTTAAAACGCAATCTTATTATCGTTCTCGCACTCATTGTCAGTATTAATTGTAAATACCAAGATGAGGAATTACTCTACTCAATTCAGTTAGACAAATTGACGTAGTGGAGTTGATCTAACCGAACATATTTTTATTTTCGATTTTCATATTTTGGTGTGGTAAAATATAAAGTTAAACAATTCAAAACAAAAAAGAGCAAACTTGTTAATTACGGTTATAAATTACATATATAAGTTCGTCGGTTTCTTAAAGAATAAACTATTTTAGAAAGTTTACTCTTAAAGATTGTGATGTAAGATTGAGCAAAGTTAAAATTGAATTGTAAACACTAGCAGGTTTTATCTTGTATATTTTTCTCTCATAATTAGGATATCTTTAAGAAATAATTGCCGTTTTCTTTATCCTCAAAATGGGATTCACAAATGTTAGGGTTACTAGAAGAAATTTGCAATTGCATGCGTATGTGATGTGATGATGACTAATGAATACAAAAAAGTCATTTACTACCAAGCAAGGTCTAGGATCCGCTTTGTAAAATTAACCAACGTTTACTTGATTATTTATCGTTTACGGAGAAAATATTGCTCTAAATTATTACAATTTTGAGGTATGTTGAAAACATGTTATATAATTTTTAAATTTTATGTATAAATCCCCTTCGTGGGTGAAATTAGATTAACCTCCGCGCTTTCAATTAAGTCAAACTCCAAGCAAATACACACTCGAAAACTGTTATATTCCGTTGAAATTAGTTTATTATAGTTGTAAGAATAAGCCAAGTTTGGTTCGTTTGAGTTGGAGTTTGAGTAGGTTCTCCTTGGCGGCAGTTAATTCGCCTCATTTCAAATGCTCTTCACATAATATGTTAACGATGCGTGCAGAAGTGTGCCGATAGCGTTGAGAATTACTGGAAATGAACCCCCCAGGGATGACTGGAGACGGCCTAGAGTTTCAACAGATGGCACTAAAGATTAGCCGTTGTTGCGTTTTAAAGAAATTATGCCGAGGTTATGGACCGAAATTGCTTAATAAGTGCCCTAATATTTCAAAAATACTCTAGCATTTCATTTTATATATTTCATCATTATTACTGCAAAATTACTTTTTTTTATAGTATAGATCAATATAAAAATATTCCAGCTGTAAAATTTATTTCAAAAAGAGGAATCCGGCTTTAATTTGGCGTATCTGTCTTACTTGTACGAGTAATCAATTGGTTTTATCATTAATTGTAAATCAAGAATTTTTACAAATTTTGAGTTTTAGTTATGAGCCGTCAAAACTTGCAGTCTGGAATTCTAAGAAAAAATGCAATTTGATGTTTTACGATAGTGGTACATCTTCTGCCCCTTAAAAATGACGTAAATTTAAAATTTTAAGCTTATAGGAAACATTAGTTTGAACATAATTCGTATTGTTTTTATATCATGTATGGGCCCAATTAACATTTCCAAGATCACTAAGACATGATTGCATGCGAAACGTATATTATGAACTTTTGCAAAAAATCACTACTCATTGGATATTTCAGCAAATTTAAAAAATATGTTACTGTCTTGTTTCCGCGGCTCCTTTCGCTTCTAATTTTATTTATCTGTTGATGTTTCCAATGCAACGGTTCACGTATGAAGGCTGTATTTACTAAAAAGGTGTGATTTCTTGAGAGAATAAAATTGGCGACACCTCATAGAAGAACAACAGTGTGATAAATACATTTCTTAATTCAAGAACCCGATTCTTCTTTATAGGCTACACAATACCTTCTTCTGATTTTGCAAAGGATATCTTTGAAAGTTTTTCCCACTTTTTTGAAAAACTCTACAACTTGAAAGATCTAGTAGCGGTACGATGCGACGCGACAGTACAGTCGTCAGTGCAGGATTAGAGACGGGAGTTAGAAGAAAAAGTTCTAAAGGACTTATCTGGAATCGAAGTTGAACCATCTTTAGAACGATTAATTTGCCAATTTCATGTCAACGAACTGTTCTTGAGACATATTTTTTTAATGGTGAGTCAACTGGTCCTCCTCAATTTTTAGATTTATTCCCGATAGCTTACTTTGACAAATCGCATTTTACGGTTTTCTATAGGAACAGAGATGTCCAGTTCAAATTTGGAAGAAATAAATTTTATGTGGGTCCAGATAAAATTGATCTCCTCATGTAAAAATGGAGCAAACCGTGTTTGACAAACGCACATACTAAACTTATGTGAAAATTTAAAAAATATTGTAGATCTTGTGATTTAACGGAATGCTTTTTGCACATCCGGAAAATATCCTTGTATATATATACTATACTAGCCGATACTTGCATATCGTCGTATTCTAAATGCGAAGAAAATACGGCATTTATCCGTTCCTTTACCCTAACAGAATTAAAGTTTCAGTTCAATTCAATTTAGTTCAAAACAATTTTATTAACAATTAAACAGAACAATGTATATGACCCTCGCCGGATATCCGGTCCGTTACCGACTTAGCATCCCCACATATAGTGGCGACGAAACGGAGCAATTATAGGTCGGGCGGAGCAGGGCCATGCAAAAGCATGCGCAGTTGATATAGAAACTTTAAAACAATGCAAACAGAATGTATAAAATTGTATAAATTTGTGTATAATAATTTTGATTTTGACGAGCCAAACTGTCACAGTAAAAAGCTCGCCTTTAAACAATACTGAATTGGAAAGCGGGAATGTCCAACTTCCCTTATTTTTGAGTTTAATGATATTTTGTGTATTTATAATGTGCCGCAATTTATTGATGGTTAGCTTATAATTTAGAATAGTAATTAAATTTTGATGTATACTGACCTTACTGCAAAAAAATAAATTACCTCTCCCCTATTAGTTCACATTCTAGAACGAGATAAAACAATTAACTGAAGGCACTTCTGATGAAATGGTAGAGATAAATGTATTTCCTTGTCATATCCAAGCAATAGAAATGTCTGTGAAATTAGTAACTGAGGCTTCCTTGTCAGTTGTTTGTCCAGAGAAACGAGATGGTTTTATTAAAGCAAAAAGGACTACAAACCATAAAATTTTTTGCAGAGGGAAGATAGAATGAAACTCGTCGAGCAAATATAGAAAATAAGCGAAGATTTACCGGTGGTCTTCCATTTTGCTAATTAAGTTGAAATATTATTAAAGGCAATGTTTTTCAATTCTCAATTTTTCTGAGGGCAGAAGATGTAACACTATCGAAAAATCTCAAATAATTTTTTTTCTTGAAAAATCAAAAGGCAAGTTTTGACGACTATTTCAAAGCGAAATTCCAACTTTCGTTTTTTTTTTTGGCCCATCCTAATTTAATGTACCTATAATTACACCTTTTTTAGAGTTTGCCCGAATACTCTTTGTTGTATATATATTTTTTTATATTTTGGATTTCCATACATAATATCCAAATTTTTATTATATCATCATCATAGTTTCAACAGCGTTAATGCCCAACTCCAGACTTTATATGTAAACAAGAGGATTTTTCAAAAAAAAAGAACAGTTTCAGATTTTCAAGATACTAGTTTATATTGCGGTCACACACTTCTTCATCTTCGAAAAAATCCAAACTGGTTAGAAAAATTGTACTTATATAAAAACATTACAAATATAATAAATAATTATTCTGGTAAATAATTTGATGTCCTACAGACTCCTCTTCATATGTTTTAATTGGCAGGTTGTGTGTTTATGTTTGTGTCGAAATAGCGACATGAAAACTGCATGAATCGTAATTCAGACAGTCCTTTTTCTAGCATGTCTATTTCGTACATGGATGTTCAATTGATTATTTCATTTCTCAAATTATTGGTAACCTCCTCATGAACAAAATCTCTTTGTGAGTAAAGAGGGCTGTATTACTTGTGGTGTTAATTTTATTTAATTGTTTTAATAATTGATAGGGATCTTTAATATACGGATAGAAACAATGCAAATATCTGTACCAAAATTGAGCTTTATTATATTTAATTTATTGATATTACCAGAATATAATATTGAGTGGAACGGTATTTGTAATGGAAATTTACTCACTAGCTAGGTTCATCTATATCTAAAGACATTACTCATGTAAATATCATTGATAGAGATAATGAGTGTTAATTAATATCGTTTTCGATTACCTCGCTGTGCCGTTCCATGCAAACCATTTTAAATTAAAGGAAAGAAATTATGTGATAGCCCTTTCCTGGTGCTCAAACAAGACGCACTGGAAGTTACCAAAGGTTCGTATTTAGATTACGCAGAGGAACACGTTATGGGAGGAGTTCCTTTGATACAGTTCAGTAAAGATTCATTGTGCATAGGGGCACGGTTGGGTTGGAAGGCAACATGAGAGATATAAATAAAAAATCGTATTTTTTGCAAAATGCGTATTACATAGACACATATGTGTGCGTGTACATAAACTACATAAAACATTAATATTTCATAAATTGATTTATTTGTAAGCCATGTGCTGAATGTGTCTCAGTCTGTGGTCTCTAGACTCTGGAAACGGCATCAAGAGACAGTACTTGTCACAAGAAGACCTGCTCAAGGCCATCACAGGGCCACAACTACTCCCGATGGCAGATTTCTTAGACTGAAGAGTTCAGGTTTTCAGATTTTGACCAAAATACCATAATTTTAGAAAAACCTCTTAAAGTTTTAACTTATGATCCTTCTTTACTCACTTGTTTTGGATAGTGGATATAAAGTCGATTCAGTTTTTATTGTCGAAACTAAAAATTGGGTTTCGCGTTGTCAAATTGGCAATTATTTTTTAAATTAAGTATTGTCATAATGGTATGACATAAATAAAACAATAATAATAAATAATTAACAATAACAATTCTTATTGTCATATTTTTCTTATAAAATCACAAAAAGAGATACTACCACCATAAAACTATGGTGGTAGTACCCCTTTTTGTGATTTTATAAAAAAAATATTCACCATTCACAAATATAATTATTAAGAGTTCCGTCTTCAAAGCACATAATTATTGTGTGCGTAAATTATGATAAAAACACTGGACCGGGAGGTCGACCTTACCACCCAGCTAGCGTCTCGGCTATTGGTCAATGTCACGTACTATTATCTCTAAGTTTTATTCAGGGTCGGATTCGAGTTTATGGTGATTTATAGTGAATTCGCCAATATCGTGAGAGAATTATTATTTATTATGTTTTGTGTATACATACTATTTTGTGAATTAATCAATATTGAGAACATGAATTTTAAATGACAAAAAAAAGGCCTAGACTGAGAATAAGTGTTCCTAAAAATTGGGTTTTGCAGTGACGAAGAATAAATGTCGTAAATTATGACAACAATTTAGAAGAGCGGTCAAGTTAATTCGATTTAATGATCATAATTAGGGCTTGTATAACTGGACAAACATTACAAGGCATAGATATGCGCGAGGCGCCAAAATGTATTGCACCTAAATTCACAAAACACTGAACTAGAAAATACAAAAAATTTCTGAAAGTTACTTTTTTGCAACATCGTACCGATGTAAACACTAATACAAACTTTATTCGAATGACGGTCCCCATTCTAAACAACCCTGGCTTTTGCGCGCTCCGCGTTCATGGATCGAACATGAAACTCCAGGGTGAGAGGCAAGTGTCCTTACCACTGGACCACGAAGCCACATTTATCACAGTTACCTTAGGAGATTCTTTTAGAACATTAACTTACAATCAAATAAATAATTATCCAGACATTTTTTTAAAAAAATATGAACGGTTAATAAATTACAGCCTTTTAAACAACTAAATAAAACAATATTTATATTATCTGCCGCGCATGATAACTCAATTAATATTTGATATTTTCGAAATCTTTTTTTCTGAGAGTGTGTACATTTTTTGTAATAAATAATTTTACCAAAATTTAAATATCTTGAAAAATAACAGAATGAGCACGTTTTTGAAAACTCCAAATAAGAAATTATAAAAAAAGCCAGTGTATGAAAAAAGCTGTATTTTATCGATAACTAACATTTTATTTAGGTAGGTTGCTCATTTTCTGAGACAACGGATTAAATACTGGCATGGTCAAAATATTCTTAAAAAATGGGAAATTTTTAACTTAGCAAATCCTTAAAACTAGTCAACGTAAGTTATTCAAATTTTAATGAGGTGTGTTCAGTCTACAAAAAAAAAAAAATAGAGGAAATATATAATAATTATAAAATTTAAGGATTCTTTTAGTAGTACTTTCTTTATTTATGAGGCAAATATATATTTTTTAAGTCGCCTCAATGGACTCTCTTAAATTATCGAAGAATGCACAGTGTAAAATTTAAAGAAAACATATATTTTTGATCAACCTGTATATAAAAACCACTGAAAAATATATGAGAAGAACGTTTTATGTGACTTAACCTGTACATACAAAACAAAATATAAAAAATTATGTGTACGATGACGTTTTTCTTTTTTTATTGAATATTGCTGAATTAAGTATTCCTAGTGCGAATGGCATCAATTAATTCACTTGGCATATGTACTGTTAGTGTTCTTACTAGAATACTAGTAGTAAACGAGGCCATAAATCAAACTGAATCCACGTAGAGTTGACCGTGCGACTATACTGTAGAGGGCGCCTGCTCCTTGTATACCAAAATCGGAAAAAGAGTCAGGCAATTAAAAATATTTAGAGTTGAAATAATTTTAAAAAAATTTGTTTGGTGGTGTATGTAATTATATTCTATGTCGCTGTGTTTTTAGTTTTTCAATTTTCATATTTTGAAATTTTGAAAAATGGTAGAAAAAATCTAACGTTTTTTTTCAAAAAATCCCACGCAGTGACATAGATTGAACGTTTATCTATATGTACTCCAAATTTCATATTCATATCGTCTCTAATACCGTCACAGTTATCCGACTACAAATTCATGTTTTTCACGGTCCCAGACGGAACTCTTAAAGGTGTTGATCTAGGTCTAGATTTGTACCACAAGCTGAGAATTTTCGTTTTCATGCTGTTGCTGATCATCACAAAGCTGACTACAATGTGCTGTCTAATCCATACCAACACTCATCTATTTGAGAGTATCTAAAAACCCTTCCTAATTTTTAACCAAAAAAAAGGATAAATATTATTCGAGGCCAAAAATTTAGAAACTCATGCAAAAGGCCCGAAGAAATATAGTATCTTATGCGGTTTATGCTTTGGAAACGCAGTGTGCCAAAATGATTATTGCATCAAATTCAAATTCTGACTCTGACTATAAAATGTCAAAACCAGAGTCAGAACGATGATGGGGGAAAGGTTTTTAAAGTTGTCAACCCCCATCAATTTTTCCAGTCCATTAAATGTTCACAATGCTTAATTGAGTTAATCCACATATCCGGAGGTCGTAAAAATAGACATAGCCTTCCGCTATAAAATCGAAGAGGGCTCCTCATTTATGTGCTTGTTTAATAAGTCTTAGTCACCCCTAGGCCCTAGTATTATATTGACAGTGGTATAGGGGCAGCCTAAGAATTTCATGGCCGTGTTTGCGTAACACTTTAGATACTTTTTGCCCTCTACATGCTGAAAGATATATTTTGTTTTATCAAAAACTCCTGCATTGTTTTTTATTAGACTTGGTGGTTTATGGATAAGCATTGAATGATACAGCGCGTTATCCATAACCACCACACATTGCCCATCTAATTTGGAGAATTTAGATACTGAAGGTATTGTCTCAGAAATTTCAGTCTGGAGCTGTTGGAACATGTTTTTGTTAACTGGTTTATATTTGTAACCCTCTGATTTCAAAAGATTTTATAACGTAGTTCCCCCACTCGTGTAATCTTTTTTCGCGTAATCCAAAATCTTATTTAAACCAAAATGAACGTTTTTGGAATGTAACTCCCGAATCTTTCTTTGAAGATATTTCTTAAATAAGTCACTTCAATAGAGTCTAGCCTTTCGATATCTTGCAAAATTGGTAGAGCTTAGATCAGCAAAATTCCTATTAATAATACGTTGTTCGTTTTTTATTTTGGAGGCTAAAGTAAAAAAAAACGGTCATGTGCTTTACTATTTAACCCAAACTAAGTTAATTTGTATAGTTGGTTTCTAAGTGCAAGCTTCTTTTTGACAGGCATTTAAACTTTTATTATGGAGAAAGAAACATTTTTAATCTTTCGTTTAATTTTAATAAAATAATTCAATTTCTTTTAAGTATCTCGCATTTTACTTTATTATTCATTTTACCTAAATATCATTAGACTATACTTAAAATCCGTGAATCATTTTAAATTTTTACATATAATTAACTAAATATGACAAAATATTTGTTTTTCTTAATACGATTCTGATTTAGATCGTTATCATTAAGCCTGGCCAAGGTCATTAATCCTACAGAGACGTACTGGGTATGCATCATATCATAATACTTGAATAAGTACAATAATAAAAACAAAAATATTTTATATATTGTAATGTATGTTTTTGTACTATTTCGTTCGCTTTAAATTGTTTTTTATGTATTTCCTTATATTTTGTAAGCTTGGTGCTGCACATTATTATTAAACTGTTAAATGACGTTCACACATGTACATTGTATATCTAAGTGATAACTAATAATAAATAAATAAATAAATAAAATAAATGGAAATAAATTTTATTAATACTTGTACATTTTATAAAAATATGTACAAAAGTCACCTTCTTCAGCAGATTTATGAAGTAGCTTGGTTGTCGTTATCACAAACTGTAGCACTTCTATAATAACTGTGTAGCAACAGATATGTTTCTACAGTTGTCTCAGTAAGCGATGTTCGCTGTGGTGAAAAAAATATGTTTGTATTTTGAAAAAGACCGTTAGACATCTACGGAAGTAATACAGGCATAAGTAAAACACTCTGTGAACTCACTTAACGCAGCTGTAGATGCACCATCACAAATTTGTCTTAATTTGGTAAAATCAGGATCTTTCCGTAATACACTCTCGAATTTTTCAATAACGGGCTTATTTTTTGCATCATTTATAGTCTGTAGCTGTGGATTTACGTCGTCCACTATTTGCAGCGATTCCACTAACGACAACAAAGTATTTTCAATTTTTCTATTGCGTCGTGTAGTCCTCTATAATTGTTATAAATAGTTTTTAAATCTGTTTCAAGCGAAACATCTTGAAAGCTTGTCTAGCTTTCCTTAATAGCTGCAGCCTTGTTAGGGTTGAATTGTAGTATCACAGCTTTTATTAGTTGAAAATATTCAGCATAATAAAAAGCTACCTTCAACCACGTTCCCCAACGTGTAAGAATCGGCTCTGGTGGTTCCGGAATACCAGGATACAGTATGTGAAATGCTCGAAGCCGTTTAGGAGATTTGAGAAATACTTTTTTTGTATTTGCTATTAATGCATCTACCTCTGGAAAATATTTTCGAATCGTTTCTGCTACAAGATGGAACGCATGCACTTTTCACGTAAATGTAAAAACCTACAATCGTCTCTTTGAATAAAACGGTCCACCAAACGCATTGTCGCAGTACCGTCGGTCACAAACATCAACACTTGACTTGTTGAGAGGTCAAATTTTTCGAAAGTCTCCAACATCATCCGCGTAATTGTTTCGCCAGTACACGCAGTTAGTCTTTTGCTAGCTAGTAAAAGTGGAAATGTTGTTTTACAAGGTCGAGTACACGTACTATAACATTTAAAATAGAATTTTTTTTTACAATCTGTCGTCTCGTCAACACATAACCACAGCCGTGTATTTTTTTAATGCACATTTAATCCTATTTACGATGTCTTCAGGAACACTTGGTACATATCTATGTAACGATGAACGACTTGGTAAATTCACCTGGGGATTGTATTTATTCCAAAACTCCAGAAATGCTGGTTTATCCAATATGCACATGGGAACATCACAGGCAATCAGCATTAACAGTAAATCAAACATAAACTGAGGTTCCAAAGAAGACACGCCATTTTTTTATTTTTATGCCGGTTACTATTGACATTAATTTTGCAGCCGTATTTATTCCAGCACATTAAGTCACAAACTTTACAAATTATTTCACATCCATCATAGAATAAATCCGGAAATTCACCGATAAATTTATTCACTTTATCAGCGTACGGTCGTTTTCTACTCTTTACGCTCAACATTATTTATTATTTATTAGTTCTGTATGCATCGACCGACAGATAACAACTGAAGTGTGTCGTGTCATCGTCATCGTAAACAAGCGCGCGATGGCATTGGTATTGCGCCCGACCCTGAATATACCATCGCTTGGCCAGGCTTAGTTATCATCGAATACTTTTTCGGCCTAGTTTTTGTTTTCGATTATTAAAAGTCTAATAGCACGCTGGAAGGAGCTTATATCTAAGAATTAACTAATAAAGTAAGTACTATAAGACTTACGGTAAATACTTCGGATACAATTTATGAAATTTTGGCTTTTCCTTTATTTTTTTAATACCGACAACTTTGTATAATATGAAAGCACTAATTTTCGTGCGTATTTTTGGCTTTTGAGCATAACTGCATCAAATAAATCTGTCATCGAGTCTAATTTGTGTCAATAAAATTCTAATTTTCCATAGATTACGTCGAGTCAAAAGCATCTGGACTATAATATATATGCACTAAAACAAGGACACTACCGCCTCGAATAATAAACGCGGATACTTTGTCGTATCCTAAATTTTGGTTTAACCTTTGTGAGGGTTTTAATAGCATAATTCCCGGTTAAATACACAAGTTTCAACATATCAGGTTTTAAACAATATTGACGCCTGATGCTGAGGGGTGCCAAATTAATGAGAACCCTGTCGCTTGTCCCAAGGTTTCTTTGTTTGCGTAAGCTGGAAGCTTCCTTTAGTCTGTATAAGGAGAGCATTGTATAAGAATCAAGCATGCTTATTTAGAAATCTCAGAAGTGTAAAGTGATGGAAGTTAATTACATGCTTATTTGAGTTATTCTTTCAGGTGCATTTAGAGTTCCAGCCATAATATTGCGAACTAAAAAATAGGGACATAATAATAATATTAACAATAATAATGTATCTTTATTAGCTAAAAAAACTACAATTGAATTACAAAAATATATATATATATATAAACAAGTACAGTATACATTTTCTATCTTATGTCAAATCTAAATATATAATAACTATAAATAATTACAAATATCTTTGTATCCTAACCTAACTTAGCGTAATATTACCTAACCTAACCGTAAATAATCAGAATTGTTGCTTAACATAACTAATACACAGTTTAGTAAAGACATTATATTTTTCGCAGTATTTTATTTCATTTGGTAAGCCATTAAATATTTCTATACCAGTACAGAACAAAGATTTTGATTCCTTTAAATTGTCATATCTCTCTACTACTATATCATTTACACTACGAGTATTATAACTATGAATATCTCGAACGAAATTTAATTTCTCACGTAAATATATCGGAGCCATGCCATTTTTTATTTTAAATATAAATTGCATTGCTTTCAAAAGTATACGTTGTCTAACATTTAAAAAATTTAAAACATTTAACATTGTGTCAATGGGAGTATATTTGTTACATTTTAAAATTATCCTCATAACTTTATTTTGCATCTTTTGTAACTTTTGAATTTCATTGTTATTTAAATATAGCTGTAGAGTTGCACAATATTCGAAATGTGGAGCTATTATAGATTTATATACTAATATTCTTGAAAACATTGATAAATAATTTGAAATTCTTCGTAAAAAATAAACCTTTTTTGCAACTTTTTTAATGATGTAATCACTGTTACATTTGAAGGTCAAGGATTCATCTATTATAAACCCAAGGTATTTAATTTCAGAAACTTTTTCTAATATTCTATTATTTAATACAATATTTTCTTCCACCTGTAGATGATTTAGTATATGTTTTTTACCGAGAATCATATATTTACATTTATCAGTGTTTACTTTTAAGTTGTTGTCACATAACCAAATAAATATTTCTTTTAAATCTTGATTAATAACATTAATAACATCATTTATATTTTCACCATATACATAAATTAATGTGTCATCTGCAAATAGATGTACCTTGCATTTTTTGATTGATTTACCTATATCATTTATGAACAGCACAAATAATAATGGTCCCAGCACTGATCCCTGTGGCACACCAAAGTCATTATCTATTACATTAGATACACTATTTCCGTATCTCATTTTTTGTCTTCTTCCAGTTAAGTAATAATAGATGTAAAGGAGAAGTATTAAAACGGTATTATAATACTATGGAAAGAATTAAATAACACTACAAAAAGAGAATTTCATAAATTGTTAAATTTCAGGTCCGTGTATACACAATTCCACTGTCGAATTTGAAAAACCCATACACAAAATTTAATATCAACTTACTGATCTAAGAATTACATTAAATAATCTCACTAGTCTAAAACAAATTAACAAATACCAGGCGATTAAAATTAGACAGACACAGAAAATTTACATATTTACCAGCCAACCAACGTCATAAAGTACGTTCTTAAAAAAAAGCATACATAAAAAATAAACAACGTAATAAAAATAATCTAATACAGTTATATTGTTTGGCATTCTATTTTACTGTTATTACAAGAAGTATTAAAAAGTATGAAATTATTCCTTCTGTCTAAAGTTTATAATAATTTCGTAATTTGTAATAAACACAACCTTGTTTTTATAGTCAATATTATAATATGTTAATCATCTAGTTTAATTGTTAATGAACTTTTACATCCTTATGTTTTGCGCTATGGCTAACGTTCCGACTTGGGATCTATGTAAGTTCGGTCCCGATTGACGTTATAAGATGACACAACTTAAGCGTGGAGGGGTTATTATCTCCACCCCCTCGCGGATTTCTAATTCGCTCCCAGCCTGCATGTAAACAATCAGTCATATTACCGCTTTGGTCACAGTCTATATCTAGATCTCTTTCTTTATATACTCTGAAAGCATTGTTTATTTTATGGTTTTGTTTTGTTGATTAGATGAATAAAGTTACATTTTACTACGTAATTTAACTTTTTATTGGTTTTATCACAAACAAATATGCTAATATGCATCAGGCTGGATCAAACTCGGACCCCGCTTCGGGACCGAATCTTAATCCCGACAACATCGTATAATACCATATGGTAACATCATTCGGGACCGAATTAGAATTCCAGGTGTCTTTGTTTTTATTCTTAACTAATTTGTAGATATATCATAAATTATAAGTAGAGATCGGTAGGTAGCGATAAATTTCAGAGACGGCTTATGTAGATATAATATTATATAGTAAACACGTAATGAAACATTCCCAAACAATATAAAATGATAAAATATTCCTATGTACTATGCAATAAATTTGTTTTCTTTATGAAAATGAGAACTGAAAACTTAAAGGTTTTTATCAGCTATAAAAACACATACTTTTCGTAATCTTAACGAGGATGCTTGTTATTGTCGAGTGTCCAATAGCAATGTGAATGCATAAATAGATACAGACGGATTCGCCTTAGCTGCCCACTGTTGAATACACTCTAAATATGTAGTATTCATAAAGCGTCTATGTGAATAACATGTAGATACATAAACAGTGCCAAATTAAAGAAAACAGAAGTTAACTTTTTAAAATGTCGTGTTCAATTCCATCAGAGGATAAAGTGAACTTGTAGATTAGTGATTTCCCGGAGTTACATTTTAACGGCACGGAATTATACTGCACAAACTGTAAGAGAGTTCTTTCGTGCAACGTCAAAGCAAACATTAAGAGACACATTTCCTCAGATGGTCATAAAAATGTGCATGAGGGGTAATATTACAGACAATCCACCATAGACAATGATTCCAAAAGTGTATTAGTGGGTAGTATAGCAATGTTCAAGTGCCATCGGAGACGACATTAAGAAAAAAAATGTTTATCGTAGAGATGTGACAGTATTAAACAAGAATATTATTTTGAACTAAATGCCAAATATGTTTGTATTAGTGTGGATGAAACCACCAGTGTAATAACGTATTTTTGCTTTTTTGGTCGCTACTTAAAAATAATTAAGTGTGTTTGTGTATCATTCACCAATACTTTCAGCTCTTTTCGTATTAACTTTGGATGTTACCGAACTTACCAAAATAACCACATGGTAAGATAATATGTGCATGAACATATTTACTCGGTGACAACCTATCTAGTGTCAACCCTAGAATTGACGTCATATATCTCTATATTTGGATCTCTAATTTTATAAGGTGTATATTATAATTCTTCTAGACAATGCAAAATTATAAATATTTTTTTGAGCTTTTAGAATATATCACCAGATTCAGTTGTGGTTGGGTAATGATTTACCACCTGAAAAATTTAGTTGGAAAACATAAGGCGCATTATATCGTATTCCAATGACAGTATTCCTGAAAATTAAACCGTGTTCATGAAAACTGGGTACTAGAAAATTTCATTGTGTTTGTTCAAGTGTAGGTTAATGTTCAGCTTTTTGTTCCAACTGTGATGGATTTAATTGTAGATCTGCAAATATTATAGACAGTGAGATGCTAATTAGCGGAACATGTTTTTTAAATATAGAGTTTTTCTATCGGTAGTTCATAAATATTTGAATAACATTCTCCTTGCATTTAATTATACATATGTTTCTGTACTCCACTGGCAGCAAAAAAACAAAACCATTTTCAATTGCGTGTTTCGTGTTGTCAATAATTCTCTATATTTTAGGAAGTAGGTATTATGACAAGTGAATTTCAATTTGCGTGATTTTTTATTGGTAATAAAAAAATAGCAAATATCAGAAGGAAATGAAGTCCTTTTTACGGTTTTTCATAGGAAACTACCTTGACTAGCTTTATTGCATATTCGTTCAAGAGCACATAAAAAAGATTTGAAAAACTAGCTAACAGTTTTTCAGTTATAGTTATTTTTAAGAAATGTATGTGTTGGAACCATTTTTTCAGTATGACGGACTTATATGTAATTTCTAAATCGGTTGAACTAACTTTTTGTGCATTCTCTTCTAAACGCAATAAAAAAATAAAGAGTATAGCAGGGTAAGCATGGGGCGGATATACCTCGGGAATCTTGGGCTGATATTTTTACCTTGAAATCACACTACTAAGAGAAAATATTTTGTAAGTTATCACACCTCTGCGCACGTTGGTTTTTGAAATAAATTAAGTATTCGAATTTTGAAAAAAAAAATTGTCGTTTAATAATGTAAAAAATATTTATTTTGCATTCTGTATGTGCTAGATACGGCAAAGAAGTATTAAATTAAATATTATTGATTATTTCAGTGAGTAATATACTAAAGTCTTCCAAATTAAAAAGTTTTAAACATATAAAATGACACGTATATTGAGAAACACCATCACGGAATTTTTTTTTTAATGCCCCTTACTATGCTCTATATCATATATTTTGTTCAAAATTTTTGGAAGGGTAGAACAGTGTTAAAAAAATTATAATTACCACCTATATATAAATATTAAGGAGGCTAAGCATATAATTGTACTCCAATTTTTTATGATGTAATTTTAATAATAATAATAATTTTAATATTCCAAATATACTAACTCTATAATAATAATTAAAATATAAGTATAATTATAATATTGTAACGAAATTATTAACTTTATATTTATTCTTCAAATTTCCTATATGTAACCACATAGTATTATAATAGTAGTATGAGCATAATGATAAAAACTTATCGTTAAAAAATTGTAGGGACACTAAACAGTTGATTTAACTCTATATTTTTTTTATATCCATATTGCTTATATGTGGCAAGGGCATTGAAGGCAAGGATAACGAGCGCCTGCTTTATACGTAATATATGTATCTAGCATATACAGAAGGCAAAACAAAGATTTTTTTGCATTATTAAAGAAAAAATTTTTTTTTCAAATTTCGAATAATTAATTTATTACAAAAACCAGTGTGCGCAGAGGTGTGATAAATTAAAAAATATTTTCTCTTAGTGCTGTGATTTCAATATAAAAATATTAGCCCAACATTCCCGAGGGTCATCCGGCCCATGCTTACCCTGCTATAAATACTCTCTCAAATTCATCAAGTAGTTGTTCGTTTTAGAGAACAATGTACACATGTCGGCCATTATTTCAATATGGTAACTAAAGCTGGCAAGAGGTTTGATTGAACTTTTGTTTACTCAATGATTTCATGAAGAAGTATTAAGTGCAGCAAAAAAATTTGTCCCTGAAAATTGCCTAGATATTTTGCTACTTGATTAATTATACTATTTGTTGTAGACTATATTCTATAGTCTTGAGGGTGACTTAATATAAATCGGAACGTTTCCGGCTTCAATAATAGAATTTTCCTAACTTCCTGACCTATTACCACCAATTCAGCATTAGATTCCAACAAAATTATTTATCTAATTAAAAATTATGATTTAAGGATTCAGTTTGGTAGTATACTTATTTATTAATGATTATAGTATCTGAATAAAACATTTCTAGTGAAATTTTTGTCTGTTAAATAATAAATATCATAGACGTGTCTCAAAAGAGGAGCGCCTCTGAACTTCATTTCGTCCCCTCGATGTTTGTTTGTCAAGCAAACAATCATTTCAAACTAGCTTCTGCTCAGAGTACTATATTAGCACCTCTGAAGGAACGCTAGGGCGCTCATTAAAATATGTCAATGTTTATACGAAACAAAGATTTATTTGCGAGAGAAACAAGTAAATAAATATGTATATACAGGGTGTCCCAGATTTAACGTAATATAGAGCAATGGGAGATAGAGCACAATTAGCTGAGTTCAAAACACCCCCAAACTCACCTTTGAATGTTAACCGTTTTTATGGTTTTTGACTAAAACTGTAGTCGGACATATTTCTGAAACGGCTTTAAATATATCAATTATATTTGGTACAAATACTCTTTTAGTCCAATCAAAACCATAATTCACTTTGTAAATTTTCAGGACCGGACTCAATTTTTATAATGTTGCTATTAGTATCAGTAAAATCACCCTGTGTATCATAATGTCATAATATTTGATGGCACGTTTAAAGTTATTCTCCAATAAATTTTCAAAAAAATATATTTTTTTAAATCATTTATTTAACCTGGGCCTATATCCGCTACAAGGGCCAATCACCGACGCCAGAAGATGGGCTACCCCCCTAATCTAGAAATTTTGCTGAACTCCTCTGTCGAAAAGTAGGGATTTTTTACTTGCCTAATATTTATTAGACAAGAGCCCAACTGCTTTACATCCCTTCCGAAGGATGGTATATCACCTATACAACCCTAGCCTAGGATTGCATAGCTTCTGCGTATACGTTGATACACAAACCGCTAGAATACTGGACGAAGTTGCCAAGTTTCTGTCACAAGTACAAGGTTTTAATTTGTGTTTTTTGAATGCCTGTGAGTTTATTTCTCCCTAGCTGGGTTATTATATTAAGTTTGGCGTCACGTGACTTACTGTCACGAAAAATAATCTTAGTTTTGATGACTTGGTATTTGATCGTAGGAATGGAATTTTCTCAACGTCGAAATTTTGTGATACGGCGAGGTAAGGTAGCCTGTTCTTATCCTCGTTGAATATTATTGTGTGCCTTTGGCTACTCTAGCAGAGCTGAGCAAGACTACAGCAATTCCTCTTTGGCGGTCCTGACTTAAGAGACCTGTTTCTACCTCGGATTTTGTAGCTGAAGGATTTAATCAAGCGGCGTATGCTTTTTGTCTATTTAAGTAGGGAAGCAAAAATTTGCACAGGAGGTCCCTGACAATTTGGCTTTTTTCTAGGCTGAAAATGACGTTATGAATACTGAAAATATTTTTTTCAATCGGTTTTGATGCAAAAATAAAATTGAACAGGGGGTTTCTGCAAAAATGGTTTTTTGCTTCCCTGTAAGTGCTTTTTGAATTATGAAATTTATTTTCTGTCGCTGAGGACCAAAAAAAATTTGAATAGAGGGTTCCTTACAAAATTGAATTTTACTGACGAGATCAGGTGTTTTGTGAAAGTGTAAAATTTTTTGACTGTCGTTAAGACCACAAATAAAATTAGAAAAACGTAAAATTCACAATCACAAAACACTTCTGAAAAATTTCTTGAAAAATTGTTGAAATTCAACAGACTGGATAGCAAGTTGACCTACAACTCGGATACTACTAGCCTGTCAAAAAGTTCGCGTAAAACTTCACGACTTTTCTTGATAATGATCGATTGGTAAAATCAAAAAAAAAAAATGTTTATTAAAATTGTTTAAGTCGGTTTCGGAAAAAAAATTGTTTGAGCAGTGTATCTTTTTAAGCTTAATTTGGTTTTATTAAAATTAAAATAATTTTGAAAAATTATTTTCAAACGAAGTCTGAAGTTATAAAAAATTTAAAATGAATTTTTTCTATGTCCTGGTGGACTGCAAACTGTTTTATGGAAATTATTTTTTTGTAAAAATTTTGGCTGCCGATTCTTAAAACTCAAAAAATTTCAATAAATTCTGTAACTTTTATGGCAGCCTAGTAAACACCCGGGAAATTTAGAACTAACCAAATTTTGTTAACGAAATAAATTTTAATTCGAATTGAGCTTCTGTTTTAAAACAAAGTAATATTTTAATGTAAAATGCGGTTAGAGAACTTTTCTCATAAGCCTAGCCTCGCAAATTATAATTTTGAAAATGATTCTAAGTCTCGGAGTATGCAAGTCACTTACTTACCTGTCCTCGGAGATCTCAGATGAATATGTTTTTTTCAATATCGTTTGATTTTTAATTTTTTTGTTAGTAGACAGCCTACGTCCGTAGGGGCCTGCTTTGGGTTTTCTAATTTTAATAAATAAAAAACAAAGTAGAGTTTTACAATAAAACCTATTGACGGAAGACTCCTCAAGCCAAAATTCACGAATGATAAAAGCTGTCGAAGAAGTGCTTCTGGTTGTCTGCGGTGAATGTTGTAGAAATATTTTATATGTGGTGGACACCGTCTTCGTATCTCGGATACCAAAAAATAACCCATCCTCGCGCGTGGAGCAATTCCTTAGTGCCTATCTTAAGACTTCTAGGGCCCGCTGAGATCTAGTTACCTATGATACTGTCAACGAAAGACTGCTTTTAGGGCTTTAGATCAGTTAGTGGTAATTAATAGGGTTCACAACCGGTTTTAGATTTATTAGTTATCGTTCTCAAAGGGACGTCAAGTCTGTTTTAATGCAAAAGTTAAAAATTTATACTTTAAAAATGATTTTACTATTACAATGTACTCACGTGGCTGCTGGGTGGAGAATCGTCTCAACTTGTCTGAAGTTTTTATATTTATAAGGGTTGTGTCGTCATCCACTGCGATGTTAGCATGATGTCATGTTTTGTTGATTTGTCCTTGCAAAAAACCTTTTCGATGCACGTGCGACTAACATCGTTTAAAATTTATTCGGTACAAAATCTGAAATCTGACTTTTACGATTTTAAAATTTTGTAGGGCCTCTCGGGGTGCAATCAAGTCGTTCAGATCTATTTTTTGATTGTTGTTTATGAATTTCTCTAGGAGTTCTGGTCATTTTTAGTTCTTCGAATGCGTGGCGACGCCTGCCGTCGTATTTATACTGCGGAGCGGTTTTTTAATGAAAATTAATTTTACTATTTTGACTTTTAAAAATCGGAGAATTGAGATAAAAAATTGCGGCTTGAAGTTTTGAATATGGTTTTTTATTCTTTATCTAATTTTCTGAAAAAAAAGTAAAGTGACATTTTGTACTTTGAGCCCTTGTAGTCTCTGTCTCGGGCATTTTTTAAATGTTTCTTATGGCCTTTTTATGTGATTTGGGTGATTTTTTAATAATATTACTTTTTTTTAATTTGGTAAGTTTTTTGTAAAATTTTGGTTCTACAACATTTCACTTGAGTTGTCATCAAATTACTGATTGACTACCGTTGCTTAACTTTCGTATCGAATACGAGTACTGTTAAGGCAGATCTACGCTCGCTCCTTCAAAAATATTGATTGACCAAATTATAAATTCTATAAATTAGGCAATCAACTAAGGTCATTATTGAATTAATTTTATTTAAATACCCTACACTAATACACTAATTAAGCATATTAATTTTTTTGGACAAGAAATACACATTTATTGAAAAATTAATTGTTCGTAGAGGGTTGGACTCTCTTAAAATTCCGTGATTAAGTACATTTTATTTAAATTTGTTATTCACATGATTTACATCAGTTTTGAATACATTAATATGAAATTTTCCATGTTCATTACTAAATTGGAATACCCTTGAAAATGTCGTATGATTTGGTATACGGCCATTTGGACAACGTCTATGCTCTTTTTTGCAACTCTCCCATTTCCCTTGCTAAAACCCTACACAAAAATATTATCTTAACCACAAAATAACACCATGAGAAAGGCTAGAAGTTTATTTAAATTTTCTTAGGCGTTCTGCCAGATTTATTACAAGGCATTAATTCTAGGAGCATGTGATTTCAGCATGATGGTGCTGGGCCCCATTTTTCTGTACCGGTCAGAGATCATATGATTCAGCATTAACCCAACAGATTGATCGATCGAAGAGTTTCGGTTAACTGAGCCACCGAGTTCTCCTGATCTTAGATCTCTGGACTATTTCTTTATAGTTCCAACCCAAGTCAGAGATGTATAACGAGAAATTCGATATACGGGAACATTTTCTAGAAAAAAATGTTTGTACCCGGAAATGATTGATAGATCAGTGAAAAACCTTTTAAAGCGTTTTAAAAAATATATCGACGGTATTGTAATTCTAATTAATTGCATCGTTCTGTTAATTAATTTGTTTTTTTTTTTTTAGTTGTAAGTGTTGTAAGTTATTGCTTAATAAATTCCATTTTGACTTTATTTTGTCAAAACAAAATTGCCAACCTTCATCTTTAATCTTTTTATATTTTTTCTATAGGTGTTTAAAAACTGATTTTAATTGGACTTGTTCATACAAGTCTCATTATTAACATTAATTTTGTTTTGATAAAAGAAATGGAATGTACTATATTTTGAATGGGAATATTAAATTTAAAAAAACTTAGGAACGCTGTATATAAAAAAAAACAAATAACAAGCTCTTCTTATTAGTATTACCTTTTTTAGTCTCCTATTATTGAATTTCAAAAATTACATAATGTGAATAAAAAATTTAAATAAAATATACTTAATCATAGAATTTTAAGCGAGTCCAGTCCTGCACGAGCCATTAATTTTCCAATAAATGTGTGTTTCTTGTCAACAATAATGAAGATGCTTAATTCGTGTAGGGTATTTAAAGAAAATTTATAAAATAGTGATGTTAATTGATTGCCTAGTTTATAGTATTTGAAATTTGGTCAAACAATATTATTGAAAATTTATTGGAAAATAACCATAAACATACCATCAAATATGACATTATTTTATACACTAATCCATTGACTTTTTAAACTTTTACTAATATTTGTCTAAAAATGATATACATACAGGGTGATCTTACGGGCACTGAGAGCAACAGTATAAAAATTGAGTTCGGTCCTGGAATTTTTTCAAAGTAAATTATGATTTTGATTTAACTAAAAGAATATAATATTTACACCAAATTTTAATCAAATATTTAAAGCCGTTCCAGAAATATGTCCGATTACAGTTGAATTCAAAAACTATAATACGTTCTGTATCTCAAAAATGGTTAACATTTAAGGATGTTTGGGGGTGTTTTGGTTTCAGCTAAGTGTGCTTTATCTTCCATTACTCCGTTGCTTTATGTCTGGGACACTTTATATATTTGTGTATTATTTGATAGTGGTTCTTGGGATTTTGGGTTTGATATACATATAATTTTTTTTATTTTTCTAACGTTTCAGTTTATTAAACCATCATCAGGGAACCTTTATAAGACATTTTTTTTAGATAATTTTAGCTGATTAAACTTTATTTTGTACGTACACTATTAGGTATTTATCTTAATTGTCTTAAATATTTAAGACAATTAAAATAAATACCTAATAGTGTATGTATATATTTGATGTTGTTTGTGTATTTTAACGTTGGTGAGAGTGTCAGCAACCACCACTTTGTTTACACGAAAATAACATGCACTATTAGTTATCGGTTTAGAGTCCAACAAAAACTTAAATGTTTGATTAGACAACTGATATGTGTAAAGTGTATGCATCCGAGCAATTTGAATGCCTCTTTAAAATGTAAAGAAGCTGTGTAGGGAACTAAAAGTCTTGCAATTCGACCTACATTTCCGGAATTATTGTGTAAAGTTGGCAGCATTGTGACTGCTACAGTCGTGTCTCTTGTTAAGTATTCACACAACCGGTAGATTTCCCACCACCTCCCCGTCAAGTTGGCTTGCTTTCAAATATTAATTCTGCAATTACCGGTTTTATTCAAACATAGAAATCTTCTTGTGTCTGTCTTAAGAGCTCGCTTTATGTGCCAGGGCATTATACTAACTAATATTGTTTTGTGTTACATGTTTTCCGGACATAATATTATGTGATGTATCTTATTAGCTTAAATTACTTTGTGTACTTTGCAAGAAGGTTTAAAGTTATCTAAATTTGTCGATAGTTTAAAAAGTGTGCAAACAATTTTAAATTGTTTAATATTTTTCAAGCCTCTTTTGGCGATAATTAGAGACCGGGAGGTAGTAATAAATGACGACAATTCCTGCGTTGACGCTAGGTGACGTGTGTCATTGTGTAAATTTGTTCATGCACATATGACACAATAGGGGTTTACGAAAATATACCCTGAGCGACCAGATTACTACCTCTGTCTTTGATGTTCTTATAGTTTTAGAGAAAGAGAACGATATTTTCAAATCGCTCAGAGTGAATTTTCGTAAACGCCTACTATGTGCTTTCATTTTACCCACCAGTCTTAGCTATCTTACAGTTTATTTTAAACTTATTTGCAACAAATACGTTCGGCCGCTTTGTTCCCTTTACCGCCATCAAAGAAGCCGACGTTGTCTATGTTGCAAATACGTTTGAAATTAGCTATAAGTTGTTTTCCAGTTAGGGAGGCTATATCAAGAGCAATTATTATTTTATTTTCACAGTGCAACCATAAAACAATTTAGTTTAGCTAAAATTGGTGGTAGAAAGAAAACAGTTATTATCTTACCTTATGGTTATTTTGGCGAGTTCGGTAACATCACGTTTTTAACAGATATCAAAACTTTTTTTTTGTTATTTGTAATTTATGAATGGATGTTGTTTCTATTAAAATTTTTGTAATACAGTAAATTATCTATTTAAAATATGACGTAATATCTCGAAAACGGTTGATTTTAGCGACTTCAGATATATACATTTTTGACTTAGAATTCGTGAATACATCATAATTTCAATTAAAATGTCCGTACAGCTGATCTAAAAAATAGATCACATTTTTATCATTTAGTGCTTTGTATTGGACGTTTTGTATAACTTAGGTCAAAACAAATACGAAATTATAATTTGTCACCACAAGAAACCTACTTATCCCGATTTTCAACTTAATCCTCAAGTAGTTTTTGAGTTGCACCCAAAAGATAATAAAAAAAATTGTTCCGGCACCCTATCACGACTAAGCACATTTTATTTAAAGGTTTTTTGTTAAATCTTAATATTTTTAGACAATGATTTCTAGTTACTCAATGGCTCATTCCCTATAACTCGTCCTGTATATATGGAATTTTTATTTGAAATGTTATTACATCTCAAATGTCAACACAACGTTGTTGAATTGGTGGTTACAACGTGAGTCGTATTATGTTTTGTTAACCACGTTGGCTTTAAATAACCAGAGTTTCGAAAAAGTCCTTCTTTGCTGTCAAGAAATTAATAAAGAGCATTTGGTGTTGTCGAAGAATAGACTTTTTGTTAAAGCGCATTTGGTTTTTGTTTGCTTCGAAATAGTTTCGGATGAAATTGTCTATTACTTCATTTGTTAATTAATACAGAATTATTGATTGCTTTTGATTTGTAAATCGGATTTATTGGCAAAGTAAACGTCCTGATTTGCTGAGTAAACATTTTTGACACCGTGCATTTTTGGCACCGTGCACTTTGGAACTTACATTTTATACCTGCCGTTTTTTTTGGTAAAGTTTTTTTGTACAATATAAAATTTGACGAATTAATGGTAGTTAATTTTTGGAGATTATATTATACTGCTTGTCCCTAATATAGAACTCATATAAAAATATTGTCTTGGAAACTTTTATATAGTATTCACTTATTGGAACAATCACGAGGAAATTCTAGCGGATACTCACCTTAGTTGATTTTTGTCAAACCAGCTTGAGCAGAATACTTTGGGTCCTCGAGCTGCCTGCGTTGCTATATTCTAAGATAAGTGTTTTGGATTGTTTATTTGAAGATCATTTGCATTTTTTTTTGTTTATAATTAAAGATGTTTTATTTTACAACTAACGTAGTGGTTTTATATATATTTATTCTTTTGAGTTAGTTCTCATTCTTAATTTTGTACAACTACTTTTTGCTATCATTCATTTTTTTTTTCATTAAATTCTATTACAGCCATAAACTTATTAGTAATTAGATAATCTTAGTACTTTTGAACCCTTAACATTTTATATTACTATATTGTATGAATTTTTGTAGTTTTTGCCTAACTGTAATTTTATTAATAAATTTATTTATATTTGAATTGTCTTGGCCAGTTATTTGTTTTTTACACATCAAGAAGGATCTGTAAGACTTTCGGGACCAAATTCAGTAATAACGATTTTCGATTTGCCGCAATTTTTTTTCGGGCCCTCATGAGAAGTGCCCGTGGTGTATCAATTTTACTGATACTCAGTACAATTCTTCCTTGGAAATCTCAGTTATGTATAAAAGTTTCAGATTTTCATGTTGAGACATGTTTGATAAAATCATATCACAGCGAAGACAGTCGGAATTTTTTTTTTAATTTTCTTGTCTCAAAACGTCCCTTTTAATCATAATCTGGAATTAGATTTTTTTATATTTTTTTAGTCTATATTATTGGATCGTGAAGTTTATTAGGAGAAATATTCAAATATGGATTTCGAAATGTGGACCATTTGGACCATGAATTCTATTTTAGACAATGAATTTGTTTCACTATAGTATTCATATGATATTCATTTATTCCTTTTGTTATATGACATATTTCAGGTGTGTTATTTAAGAATACTGATTACTGCGCATTTTAATCTGTAATATTCTGAGACGGTTTCCTTTCCTATCTGAATTTAGATATGAAGGCTAACCGCTAAACCTATCTCGTATCTATGGATGGTGCCAGATTAGATATTCCATAATGCTTAAAGATAAAATCGTTCAATACGAACTGTATTGAATACACTATGATGTGTCTTTAACGAATTTTTCGACTCCCGCAATGAGGATAAGTAGTGTCACAGCCGACAAAGGAATGCCTGTGGTTGCCGTCAAACCTCATATACAAACACTAGATAATCCTGCAATTCATAACATTTCACAGCTTAGTGAATGTAAAACACGTGTCTAGGATGTTTTGGAGGGCACGCGTTAATAGGGCTGAGTAGAGATGATTAAAATTCCGACTTAGAAGTCTTTTCTAACACTGATGATAATATAGTATATACACAATGATTGAAGTGTGGATTATTCTTGCTTAGGGAATTGATTTTATTTGTAATTCATTTATTTTACAAAAAACAAAAGAAATAGAAAAACAAATTTAAAAATAAAAAAAGTTTACCCATTTATAGTAAGAGTTTTATTATTGGGAGAAAAGGCTGTCTAGGAGGAGTTAATGGTGAAAAACTGACAGAAAGTTAAAGCATCAATAGCATTTTTATTTCTATTAGTATCATAGACACTAGATTGACTTTACCACGAAATGCTGTATATTTTACTTTTTAAAATTTCGCTATATTAGTCCACCCACGGAATCAGCTGACAGATTCGTCCAAGAGATTTGTACAAACTGAAACTGTGCGTTTAATTTAACATGGCCTGCTACAAATTTTGTTAGCGCGCTTTGTTGAAAGTACATAAAAAGAACTAACAACTCAGATTCTTACAGATTTGTTTAGTCAGAAAAATTGCATCTCTTGATGTGTGCGGTGTGTGTGGTTGTGAACAGTAGTGTACGTATTTATAAAAGATAGTTGATAGTTTTAGGCATATTTCCTTATCTCCTGAAAAGACTTTTCAGTCCGCTTGCTATAAAGTTATCGGGTCCTCAATAATTAAAGTTTTCAAAATTCAAATCAAACAATTTTTTCTAGTTCCAGTTCTTGCCGTAAAGGGTCAATATCTGTATGAGAACTGACGTTCTTATTCATAACCACAAATTCGTCAGTGTATCTGAGGAATATTACAGTTCCCAATACAGTACCTTTTTGCATTTATGACAAATTTGTAAACAACGTATTTCATATAACTCCAGTGTTTTCAAATATAGTTTCATGAGAAAATCTGTATGTCTTCATCTCTATATTTTTCTGGAAAACTGAACTGTTTATAGCAATAATTCTCAAAGACAGTCTATTACCTCCTCACCCCTCAAAGTGAGGAAGGTGTGTATTCGTGAGAAAAATTTTGAAAATTTTTATTACATTTCTGGACGAATTATGACGATACACAACATTTCAGACAAAAAAAAAATTTCTGTCTGTGTGTCTGTCTGTCTGTCTGTGTGGTTCGTGATAGCAGCTACAGTTTTTGAGATAAAGCATTCAAATTTGGTACACACATTCTAGAGGTCAAGGAAGAGATTGAGTTCGTTGATGAGAAAAATCGATTCTTAAAATTAGAAATGTCGAAAAAAAATATTAGTTACATTTTTGAAACGTCAATTTGAAATGTCAAAATTTTTTTTGACATTTAAAATTTTAAAATATTAGGGACATTCCACCAATGTAACCTTTTTGAAACGTCAATTTGAAATGTCAAAAAAAAAAATTAGTGACATTCCACCAATGTGACTTTTTTGAAACGTTAAAAATTACTCTTATTACAAACTCCACCACACATCGAGTTTGAAACGTCAAAAAATGTGACTGTTGAAACGTCAAAACTTACTTTTATTATAAACACACGGCGAGTTTTCCTACGGTGATGACGTTCTGATCCCCAAATAATTGGTAGCGGATTTTTTATTATTTAAAGTTATTAGCAATTTTTAGATATTTATCAATTAATAGTTAATTAAATTATTTCTATTATCAATTTGAGTTCGTTAATGTACCCTAACAATAAAATATCAATTTAGCCCACGGTTTATAGTATCGCATTTAATGTCAAATAAATGGATATTTTAAAGGCGAATTCCCAGTAGGCTATACACAATCCACTTAAGGTAATATTATTGTTTGAGAGATAATTTAATATTTATTCGATTTCGATGAAAACGAACGTTGTGGAGATTAGCCGGCGTTTCTATTAATATGTTAACAATTCCTTCGACTGATCCACATTTCGCACTAAAACTGTTATAGAACAAAATTAGGATTACACTTGTATTCCATAAATTTATATTAAAATTAATCCAGTCATGGCCGGCTGCATTTGCTGCTATTATAAATAAGAATTTCGTTTAATCCTGCACAAAGGATTAAGGTGTATAATGGGGTCCGCTTGTGGCAGTACTAATTAGTTTTGTATTGTTTTAATAAGTGTTTCAACATTGTTTGCGAGAACGTTTAACAGCAAACGTTTGATTATTACTAACCGCCCTGATTTATTTCTACGGTTTGTGCACAATTTGATGCGTATAATTAAGCAGTTTTGTTATTGGACAATTAACTTTAATAGCTTTCAAATACCATCATCGGCGTATATAGGATTTTGCAGTAATATTTGTAGTTTCAATAACCACAATAAGTTTTCATTCAGCGCATTGACGACCTAAAGCAAATAACGTAGAATGGATTTATACAGGGTTGGTTATTGGTAGAGCTCGGGCAGAGGTATCGGTTTCCAGTGACGGCGTGTATGTAGATCATGATAAAAAAAATTTTATTCCATGTTAAATTGTTAATATGTAAACTCGTTTTATTGGAGAACTTATGAAAAAAACAAAAGAGTGATAATTTTCTTACACACAGTATGCTTTTTCTTGTATAATAATGATTTATATGTAAATATTCTAAATATATTTTCATAGGAAATAATTGTAAATTAAACAGCATTCACAATTCATTAAATATATCGATAAATAATAACACTGGAGAAAGTTACCGCAAATTTCATTATGAATAAAATGTCAAAGAAATGTCACTTTTTATGTAGAATAGGATCATCTTTTAGTATACATATATATATATATATATATATATATATATGTATATAAATATATATATATATATATATATATATATATATATATATATATATATATATATATACATATATATATATATATACATATATATATATATATATATATATATATATATATAAATATATATATATATATATATATATATATATATATATATATATATATATATATATATATATATATATATATATATATATATATATATATATATATATATATATATATATATATATATAAATATATATATATATATATATAAATATATATATATATATATATATATATATATATATATATATATATATATATATATATATATATATATATATATATATATATATATTATACTTAGCACTGATTGCGCCTAATTTAGAATTTTGTTCAACAGTTTCATTCAATATAAGTCAAAATCAAATACAACAAATACAAACAATTCAAAACCGAGCAATAAGAATTATACTTAGATGTAATAAATATATACCTATAAGATTAATGTTAGAAGTTTTAAACTTTATGAATGTATATCACAATATCTAAAACTTTAATTTTTATCTATAAAATGAAAAACAAAATGTTATTAGCCTGTCTATATGATAGATTAAAGTATAATCATAATATGTAGGATTCTATCCACTGCAAAAAACTTCCTCTATTACTAATATTGTACAGTTTTGTTACTATAAATTCAATATTAACAGTTTCAAATGCACGAGAAAGATCAAACATTAGTGACATTACATACAATCTTTGATCCAGGTTTTTTGTAAACGGTATCTAGCATATGATAGGAAGCAGTTACAATCGATTTATTAAATATAAAACCATATTCGTAGGGTGAAGTGATATTATGCATATTTAAAAATGTTGCTACCATGTTATGGACCAACTTCTCAGTTAACTTTAAAAATATACCCAAATGTGAAATTTGTTGATAATTGGCTGTATCAAATGGATCATCTTTTTTATAAAGTGGTATGATATACGCAGTTTTAGGAACATCTGAAAAAATTCCACTTTCTACTGATTTATTAATTAGGTATTCTAATGGTTTACTTAATATATCGCTGCTAAGTTTTAATAATCTCATGATAATTTCATCTATACCTGCTGATTTTTTATTATTCAATTTTGTAACCTCACATTAAATCGTATACTCGTCTATATAGCTCACATATAAAGTTTGTGGTTGTATATCTACTGACGTATATGGCAGAGAGAGGTTTTCTCCAAAATGTTCGATCAGATTAATATTAGCTGGTATACTGAAATAGTTAGCAACATTATTAACTATTTATGATGAGTGGAATATTATCTCTTCGTTTACCATTAACTGTATTGGATTTACTTTTTTTATTTTTTTGACCATGTTTGCTATTTATTATTCTGCAGGTTTCCCTACTTTTATTACCAGAATTGTTGATTTTGTTATTGTAATATTCAATTTTAGTAATTCTAATGCTCTTTTTGTACTCTTTCTTTTTATTTAAATAATATTTTACTATTTTCACATTTTGTTGAATTTAATAGCCAATATTAAACCAAATAGCAAGATAACCACTGCGTCAGGGGAAGATTTTGTAGGTGAATGCACTGAGCTTCTTGAAATTGATAGAAAGGTCGTCCAACGCCTATTAAGAATGTGCACTACGCTTCTGGTCTCAAATACAACTTGATTTCCTGCAAGCAACTCGGAAAAAAGGGAATAATCACAACGTTTGAGGATGAACAAAGATGCACTATGATTGAACGAAGTTCTGGAAATCTTCTGGCAGTTGCAATATCCATAGATGGTGAGCTGTATAAATTAAAATGTTCAAATCATAATCAGATAGTTTTTCATACCGAAGTTAAGACTATCTCATATGAAACCGACATCGAAGGTTAGGCCATTTAAATTCTGGTGGTCTAACAAGTTTAAAAAATGGTATGGCAAATGACATCAGTTTTGAAAAACCACAGACAAGTAGTATATGTACGGACTGTTTAAAAGGAAAGCAGCATCGCTTACCGTTTCCCATAAGAAAATCGCAGAGGGCTAAAGAAGTCTTGCAATTCATTCATTCTGACTTGTGGGCCTATGTCAAACCAGTCAATTCAAGGATAACGTTATTTGCTGACCTTCACAAATGACTTCACAAGTCCTTTGTTTATTTTCTGAAGAATAAAAGTGAAGTTTCAACTAAATTTAAAGAATTTAAAGAACGGGTGGAAAATGAATGTGATAGAAATATTAAAATTTTCCGAACTGATAATGGCACCGAGTACGTAAATAATGAGTTAGGAAACTTGAAATGACAGAAAATGGAATTCAGCATCAAACAAGTACCGAGTATACCCCAGAACAGAATGGAGTGGCGGAACGTATTAATCGGACACTGATTGAAAAGGCTCGCTCTATATTGTTTGATTTACAACTCCTTAAAGAATACTGGGCTGAAACTTTAAATACGGCAAATTATTTAAGAAATCTAAGCCCTACTGTAGCCGTATCAGTTAAAACACCCGAAGGGGTTTGGAGCGGTATTAAACCTGACCTTAGAAACATGAGAGTTTTTGGATCGAACGCATACATTCATATACCAAAAGAGAAAGGGAAGAAATGGGACGCGAAGTTGCACGAACTTATATTAGTTGGCCATTGTGATGATTCAAAAACATATCGGGTGATTAATCATAAAACAAAAAGAATTACAAAATCAAGAGACGTTTGATGAATTGAAACAAATATCAGATGTTGAAAATCATGATAGAAGTACTTATTTCGATGAAATGAAACTGCAGTACCTTTATAACGATGAAAGAACCCACGAAGAACCTGAGAGTGAAGAGACATCGTGCGATCTGTCAATATCTGACATGTCTTTTAACATTGTGAATCCAAACATTCAGGAAGACGAAAACGAGACAAAGCAGCAGGTTAAGCAAGAAGGTCAAGTGAGTAAGGAAGTATCAGAAGAGTCACATGGCCGCCCCTAACGTGAATGAAAACACTGCATATATTCGGAGATACGTTCTCCATGTAGCAGCTGAAACAGATTCAGTAAGTGACCGCAAAACACTTAAAAAAGCTTTTTCAAGAAGCGACGCAGATGAATGGAAAATAGCTTTGCAGGAGGAATACGAGTCACTAAAGAAAAATAAAACGTGAGAACTTGTTAATTTCCCGAATGGACGAAAAGCGATTACTTGCAAGTGGGTTTTGAAAAGAAAGATAAATTCAAATGGAACTCCAAGCAGGTATAAGGCTCGTTTGGTGATCCGAGGTTGTTCCCAGACATATGGTGTTGATTATGAAGAAACATTTTTACCAGTGGTAAGAGGAACTACTCTTCGCTTATTGATTTCTATGGCAGCGGAATTTAATTGGGATATAGACCAGATGGACGCTGTTACGGCTTTTCTTCAACCAGATATAGATGAAGAAGTCTACATGACACAACCTGAATTTTTTGAGAACTCAGAGGCCTTGGGTAAGGTGTGTAGGCTTAAAAAGGTCCTTTATGAGCTTAAGCAATCAGGAAGGCTTTGGGACCATAAATTGGATGAAGTTCTTCGCAACATTGGTCTCACTCAAGCGGAATATGATCCTCGTGTATTCTACAGATTTCAGAATAAGAACAGAGTCACTGTGGCTGTATATGTAGATGACCTACATTTGTTCACTAGTTGTGAAGAAGGCAAATTATGGTTCAATCAAAAACTTATGAGCGGCTTGGAGATGAAGGATCTAAGGCAAGCAATTAACTAAGGGAGTACCTATATAGAGGCTATGTTACGTCGATTCAATATGTCCAATGCTAAGCCAGTGTCGAGGCCAATTAAACACGGAAAAAACTATAAGCGATTATGTGTCCAACAAATGAAAACGAAAAAGAAGAAATGATTCATGTACCATATTAAATGGCGATAGGAAGCTTGTTGTATGCAGCTCAATCAATTCGGCCTGACAGCATTTGCAGTGGGGGTACTGAGTAAGTTTGATGCAAACCCAGGAGAAGACCACTGGGGTGGTGTAAAGAGATTCTTCAGGTATCTGAAAGGAACTGCAAATGCTCAATTACTGTTTACGAAGAATATCAGCAACCAGCTTTATGGCTATGCAGATGCCGATTACGCTGATGATATCGATGACAGGAAGTCAGACAGTGGGTACGTTTTTAAATATGGAGATTGCTTGATAGTTAGTCAGCAAAAAGCAGCCAACTGTTGCCTGCTCCACCACCGAGGCTGAGTATGGCACTGGGACAACTCAAGAAGCCATATGGCTTCGATCAATGTTAGCCGAATTAAAGAAACATGAATGTGAAATTACAACTATATATAGTGATAATAAGAGCGCGATCGATTTATCCAAAAATTCAGCCCATCATTCCAGAACAAAACATATTGATGTCCAACATCATCTCGTTCGCAATGCAGTCAAAGAATTTAAGGTGAAGGTCATGAAAGTATCAACATAGGAAATGGTGATCGATTCTCTGACAAAAGCTGTGGACCGAAGGAAGCATGAGTGGTGTGCGCAACAAATGGGACTGGTGTTTTTAAATTGACCCCAATCAAGTGGAGGTGTTGAATTATTGTATTTTGATTATAAAGTGACAGAATATTTTCTAATTACTTCTCCTTTTGAATAAACAATATTCATCAAATATTCGAACACACGTATTTTTAACTAGCGGTCACAACAGTAAATGTATATTACTAATATTTGTTGTAAATGATCCAGAGTTAATATCTGACGCCTCTCATTAAAAATCCATTTGTATTATGAGAAGGGCCATTCAACGTCGAAAGATATAATTGGCGCATTCTTAAAATATGTGAACTTTTTCAGAGACTCCACATGTATGTCTTGTGCAGAAATGTCTACTTCTTTGCCATTTAAAAGAGCACCTGCCACCCCGTAGATCGATGCTGCGGGAAATTCAAAAACAAGAAAAAATTTTGAAAAATCTTTAAAAGGTAGAATAGATGTTAAATATGTAAAACATAAACTGACGAAACGTTTATATTGTATAAAGATTAAAGAATATTTGTGTTTGCGTGTATGCACTTCATAAATGATTTAAAATTGTGTACTATTCTTATTTTTCATAATTAAATTAAAGTTGTCCACATATTTTTCATCATAACTATAACTTAATTACAAAATAGTTTATACGTATTTCTCATCTATGTGACTGATAATTCTAATTTTGTGTTACTCTATATATGACAAACGTTTGTAGGTGTATGTGTAAGTTACTATTTTAGTAGAGAGAATTATAGGTCAAAACTAAGAGCAAGTTCGTTAATGGGTAATGTCGGACAGGAAAAGGGGTGTAATCGGGGTGTGACTATCTTATTATTGATTTCTCAGAAAATGTTATTCTACCAATAACCTTTTTAAATGGCACAAGGTATTATGTGATATTCTGCATATAATATTAATTAACTATTTTTCCAAATAAAGTCTAAACTCAGAATGGTCTGAGGAAATTATGTATTAGGAGAGGAGATATATATTAAAACTGTCAGAATTATTACGGTGACTAAAAGTCATTCTGGATTTAATATGTGGTTATGAATTTGAAATATTTTTTTTTGTTAGAAAATTTAGCATCTTTCCCCTAAATTTTAAAACTAATTCATGTACAGCTTCAATTTTGCTTATAGTGGCCGCCTAAATACGCATATTAAAGATCATAGTCTAGGCAAATAAGGAGTTCGCCACTATATTGGGAAAGTTTCCATCAAAATAAATATTTTTTTTGAGGTATTTGAGCATATGCTTGCATAACTTGAAAACGGCCGAACCAATTATGACGAAAACTTTTGTATTATCAGCATCTGTTCGGTCAGTTTAATAGGCTATTATAATCAATAATTATCCCTTCCCGCTTTGCTAAGCGGAAACAATTATTTTTGTGTTTCGCAGAATTATGCAGTTGGTACAGATTGATTTCATATTAGAAGGAAATCCAAATCCCCATAAATTTTGACCAAGTGGTAAGAAATAGGGATGAAAGTTCTGTATTACCTTCCAGTGTCATGTACGTTGCATCAGCTACTCTTGAATATGTGGTAATAAACTCATAATTAAGCCTGGCCAAGGTCATTAATCCTACAGAGACGTACTGGGTATGCATCATATCATAATACTTGAATAAATACAATAATAAAACAAAAATGTTTTATATATTATGATGTTTTTGTACTATTTCGTTCCCTTTAAATTCTTTTTTTATGTATTTCCTTATATTTTGTAAGCTTAGTGCTGCATATTATTATTAAACTGTTAAATGACGTTCACACATGTACATTGTATATCTAAGTAATAACTAATAATAAATAAATAAATAAATAAATAAAATAAATGGAAATAAATTTTATTAATACTGGTACACTTTATAAAAATATGTACAAAACACACCTTCTTAAGCAAATTTATGAAGTAGCTTGGTTGTCGTTATCACAAACTGGAGCACATATATAATAACTGTGTAGCGTCAGATATGTTTCTACAGTTATCTCAGTAAGCGATGTTCGCTGTGGGGAAAAAATATGTTTGTATTTAGAAAAAGACGGTTTGACATTTACGGAAGTAATACAGGCATAAGTAAAACACTCTGTTAACTCACTTAACGCAGCTGTAGATGCACCATCACAAATTTGTCTTAATTTGGTAAAATCAGGATCTTTCCGTAATTCACTCTCGAATTTTTCAATAACGGGCTTATTTTTTGCGTCATTTATAGTCTAGCTGTGTATTTACGTCTTCCACTATTTGCAGCGATTCCACTAACGACAACGAAGTATTTTGCAATTTTTCTATTGCGTCGTGTAGTCCTCTATAATTGTTTTTATTTGTTGGAAATATTCAGCATAATAAAAATCTGCCTTCCCCAACGTGTAAGAATCGGTTCTGCTGGTTTCCTGAATACCAAGACACAGTGTGTGAAATGCTCGAAGCCGTTTAGGAGATTTGAGAAATACTTTTTTTGTGTTGGCTATTAATGCATCTACCTCTGGAAAACATTTTCGAATCGTTGCTGCTACAAGATGGAACGCGTGCATTTTACACGTAAAATGTAAAAATCTACAATCATCTCTTTGAAGAAAACGGCCCACCAAACGCATTGTCGCAGCACCGTCGGCCACAAACATCAACACTTGACTTATTGACAGTTCAAATTTTTCGAAAGTCTCCAACACCACCCGCGTAATTGTTTCGCCAATACACGCAGTTAGTCTTTTGCTAGCTAGTAAAAGTGGAAATGTTGGTTTAACAGGGTCGAGCACACGTACTATAACATTTAAAATAGAATTTTTTTTACAATCTGTCGTCTCGTCAACACATAACCACAGCCGTATATTTTTAATGCACATTTAATCCTATTTGCAATGTCTTCACGAATATTTGGTACATATCTACATAACGATGAACGACTTGGTAAATTCACCTGGGGATTGTATTTATTCCAGAACTCCCGAAATGCTGGTTTATCCAATATGCGCAGGGGAACATCACAGGCAATCAGCATTCTGTTAATGCTGATTGCCTGTGTGTAAATCAAACATAAACTGAGGTTCCAAAGAAGACACGCCATTTTTTAAATTTTTATGCCGGTTACTATTGACATGAATTTTGCAGCCGTATTTATTCCAGCACATTAAGCCTTGATCACAAACTTTACAAATTATTTTACATCCAGAATAAATCCGGAAATTCACCGATAAATTTATTCACTTTATCAGCGTACGGTCGTTTTCTACTCTTTACGATCAACATTATATATTATTTATTAGTACTCTATGCATCAACCGACAGATAACAACTGAAGTGTGTCGTGTCATCGTCATCGTAAACAAGCGCGCGATGGCATTGGTATTGCGCCCGACCCTGAATCTACCATCTCTTGGCTAGGCTTACTCATAATGTGTGCGCTTTGACTCTCCCCACTTTATGCCTCTCAGAATGGCTAAACCGGATCGGATATCGAGTCGAGAATCCTCAGACAAGTATCTAAGATGATGCTGTAGTGCTAACAAGACTAACTGCATGCGTTATGTCACTTTTTAGGCCATATTCAAAAATAGTGCGACCAAAAACCAAAGTCTGGCTTTCTATTTTCAGCACCGTTTTATAACGTGAAAAGAAATTTTGCGATATTAAAGTTGTTACACGTCAAAGCAATCACATTTTGATCTATACTTACCACCTAAATTTGAAATTAATCCGGTTTATAATTCCAGAGTTACAATGGTGTACTCATATTAAACTTGTTACGTCAAAACAATCACATTTTGAGTCACTTACCACCTAAATTTGAAATTAACCTGGTTTATAATTCCAGAGATACAATGGTGTACTTATAAAAAGTGAATCATGGTGTATACCTACCAATTTGAAGTCAGCGCAGAAATGTGATTTCATAAGTACGTTTGGTTGCGTCAACGTCAAGCTGACAGACAACGGTGTTGAACCGAACAAACGTATTTATGACATTACACATTCTTGCACCGATTGATGGATAGTAAGGTACGTTTCCTTATTGGCTTACAATGTAGCTAGACAGGGCTTTTTAGGAACTCACCGAGCTCGGTAGTGCAGTAGGTTAGAGCGCTGAATGGCGAACATAGCTGGTTTTACTGCCTGCCGACTCTTGGGTTCAAATCCCGGCTTCGCCTCTGACAAAGCCGAAGGGAGTGGTTGTGCAGCTCCTACTGTGCATTTGGAGGTTATCTAATTTGTGTTGTATTTTATGTATTTTTTATTTCGTGTCACTTTTTAGAGGTCTTTTTTTGTTTTTCTGTATTTAAATCGAATAAACCACGTAGATTTTAAAACTGTTACATTTATGTATAAAAACACCTTTTTTACACCATTTTCATCACATAAATGAGCTACTTATATAATATCGTTTTTGCCAATTAATTTATTCAAGTATTATGACATGCTACACCGCTATTGAGAATCATTTGTAAAACTCAGGAGTTGCTATAATATATCAATAGTGCCCTAAGTCGTGATGATCTAGAGTTCTGAAGGATAGATAAAAAACATCATGTTCGGTATTGATTTTGTTACGAAAATGAATGAAGGAAGTTTACGCCTATACGGGATGAATAATGCCTATACAACGTGTTCCAGTTATCTTGACGTTATTTCGTTGAAATATCATATTCGGAAATGATGGCTGAAATGATATTATTTTTAGTTAACACATTATTTATTAATGTAACCGAAAATAAATGTAAATCATAAATTTTAAGTATTTAATTTCTGACAAAGTAAATGAATATCAATGAAAAATTTTTGTTGTATACAGGATGTCTCTGAAAGGTATGTACAAAAAACTTCCAAATATACTTTAGACCAAAAAAAGGACGATTGAATCAAACTTATCTATAGAATAGCTTCTTTAAAAGTTACTGTTGAGGGTTAAAGTTCTTAGGAAAATTAAAGGTTTTTAAAAACAAAAGAATGCTTTTAGCGATTTTAATCAAATCTTGCCCACAACGCGTTGTGAGTGTTAAAATTTACCCACAATGCATTGTGAGTTAATTTTTACAGACAGTGAGTAAAATAAAGTAGCCACGACGCGATGCAGATAAATTAAGACACCACAACACGAAGTTGAAGTTCACACATTTTCATTTCGTTCTTACCCAAAACCTAACTTATCCTTAATCTATAAGTTTACTTACTACGTATTTTCAAAATACTCTCTTATTTCAGCATTTGTTCTTTAATCCTTCCAACTTCGCCTGCCTAATACAGTCACGATGACATTGCAGCCAAGGTGGCTTTTTGTATCTTTCCCTGGTTACCTATACCGTTCCGGTGATTCCTGCGTTGTTGATTAACCGATACCGTTCTATAGCCGGTCGGTGTGCAAGTACTCTCGGATCCTTTTTTATTTCCCCAAAACTGTTTTGTCTTTTGAGGACCAGCGCTTCGCATTGACAAAGTATGTGTTACGCTGTTTTCGGCGCTTCTCCGCAGAGCCTGTGACCCAGGTTAACATCATAGAGCCTAATTTTTTTGTAGATTGTTCCTTCACTGGTGTATGAGCTGTCAGTAACCCTGTTACAATTCTCAGCTGGCTCCTGCTTAACGTAAGCAGTTGCTGAGCTCTTTTTTATACACGGTTGGGTTATGAATACTTTACTTTGTCTTTGCCCTGATATGGTTCGCCAGTATCTATTGTGTTTTTTACCCAATTTGACACGCACATCCTTGCAGTGTACTTTGGTACTGCAATTACTGGTTCCGAGTCAAGGATTACTGTAGTTGATCCTTGTTTGGCAAGTTCGTCAGCTTTGTCACTTTCTAGTACCCCATTGTATCGTAGCCCTGGCCCTGAGTTCTTCTAGTGTTTCCCATACTAGTGTTGACGTCAATTTACAGCATTTTAGTGCTTTAAATGCCACCTGACTCTGAGACAATCGGAATCTGCTTGTTTGTGTAAGCGATTATATTGTAGAATTGGGTATATTTCGGCTTGGAATACTGTGCTGTGGTTCCCATGTGCATGGCTAAGGCTTGCTCTTGGGATTTCACTATGTATACCAGACCCTGTCCTTCTTTCCATTCTGGACCCGTCTGTTTACCAGATCAGACCTCTGTTAAGGAAGTCTCGTGTGCCTCCCTTCCATAGCTCTCGATCTGGTATGATCACCTTGAAAGGATTGTGGAAGGAGTATTTCGGGCCATGTGGTCTGACAACATCTCAAGGATGGGGTCTGACACAGTCTCTGTTCAGCATAGTCTGCATCATATTCTTTGGGTGTAACTGTTCTCCCATCGCAGTGTTGGCCGTATTCTTGGACTCTCCCATTTTGCGCATTCGAACAGTGTGTGTTCCATCGTATCCTCTTCAATATACAGAAATTTCGCGTTCTCTCTTGTTTATTTTTTTAAAGATACTTTTTTGAAGCATATATGCCCAATAAGGGCTTGGGTTACATAGTAGTCAATCTTTACATGTTTTTTGTATTTATGTTTCTTTATTTTTAAATCGTGAAACAAAATAAAATACAACCTAGTGTTCCGATATACTTATTAATAGCCAAGTAAAGGCCCATACTGGGAAGTAAACACCAAAGTATGGGCCTTTACTTAGCCTTTACCGGGCCTTTACTGAAAATGCTAGCCCAATAAAGGCCTAGTAAAGGCCCATACCTTGATGTTTACTGGGTTACCCGCATCGTATTGTGTCTATTTTGTTTTACCCACTGTCCTCAAAAACATGAACTCTTAACGCATTGTGAGGAAATTTTAACAGCCACAACGCGTTTTTTGCAAAAAAATTCGTCCACTGACCAATTTTGGCTGTTGCAAAAAACATGTGCATTTAATTTTCCCATTTAACATATCTGCTGTCTTCAAAATTAAATTAAATTAATATTAAATTCGGTCACTGGCATAATATATGCATTTGATTTTCCCATTTAGCATGTCTCATCTCTTCGCCCTGGGCATTGTGTATACTTTCTTTAATAAAGATGTTTATTATTATTATTTTTTTTTTTTCGGTTTCCCGATGCCGGTCAGTCCTCCCGTGGCCTCCGACGCCTCACGGGAGTCGCGCCGGCGCATCAACTACAGCCACTCCCCACATCCCGCAGGGTTAGTGACTGTAGATACCAGAATCGTGTGCCCTAAGCAGACGGAGAGAACCCAGAATGACCGCCTTCTGCATTTAGCCTGCCAGCCACTCAGCTGATTTTTGGCATTATTATTATTTTTTTTTTTTTTTTTTCGGTTTCCCGATGCCGGTCAGTCCTCCCGTGGCCTCCGACGCCTCACGGGAGTCGCGCCGGCGCATCAACTACAGCCACTCCCCACATCCCGCAGGGTTAGTGACTGTAGATACCAGAATCGTGTGCCCTAAGCAGACGGAGAGAACCCAGAATGACCGCCTTCTGCATTTGACCTGCCAGCCACTCGGCTGGTTTTTGGCAGGCCGGTATGATCTTCAGTTCCGAGAGCAGCGTAGGCTTTATCCCTCCGAGTACACCGATAATAAGGACGACCATTTTGACCGAGTAGCCTGGGTACAGCACTTGGAGCTCGTACCGGAGATCGCGATATTTGGTCCGTTTCTCCTCCTCCTTCAAGGTGATGTTTTTCTCCGCAGGTGCCGAGAACTCGATGACATACATCACCTTGAGTTGATGGTCGAGGAGGACTATGTCAGGCTTGTTGGCTTGGATTAGCCTGACAGTCGGGAACGAGTAGTTCCAGTAAATCCGGCATTTCTCATTCTCGACAACGGACTCAATATCTCCGGGGACGTAAGGCAGCACTGGTGTCTGGTCTACCCCGTACGAGTGCCTTAGATGGTAGTATAGCACTCGTAACGCCGCATTATGCCGGTGGATGTAGGCCGAAATCGCATATATAGGGCATGCAGATAGTAAGTGCATGAGCGATTCCGGCGCCTGATGGCAGGTCCTGCAGTTGATATCAGGAACCTCTACACGCCACACGCGGCTACGGTAGACCAAGGTATTATTATTATTATTATTATTATTATTATTATTATTATTATTAATATTACTATGGTCCCCATATTGTACAGTAAAACTGGTTCTAAAATATCTGAATATCCCTATTTGTTTATAAATTACTTGATGGCTATAATTATAAAGAAAATAATTAAAATCTAGCGTTCCCATAATATACTATTTTTAATTCAATAAATTTAGCTTAAAAAGTCTACTTTTAAAACCGGTCGTAGAAAATGCTATTTTGTATTGTTGTTAAAGTGACATTGAAAACTGTCATACTTATTTGATTTGATTTTTAAAATATAAAATTTAATACATTTCTTTAAATTTTCTAATTATTATCACTGTCGGAGGAAAAATTGTGTATTAAGTACGTGTTAAAAGTGATTTTATTTTGTTCGTGAGACTTTCTCATTCACAAAATAAAATGGCACTTTCAGCACGTATCATAAATAGCCATTATTTACTACATTTATTTGTCAGTCATCAGTGTCATCATTAAACACATTTTAAATTATAGCTTTTTTGTTTTTCATGTCTATTGTTTATTTTGAGCGATTATTACGTTGTTGTTGATGAGCAATATTTCATCAATAATCCAAATTCATCGACCGGTGGCAGCAGTATAGTTGGGATTCATGAATCCTTTTACAAAATATTAATATTCACCGCAATAATAGTAAAATTATTATGCATGTAAACCCTCTAGGAAACAACTGAATTCAGCTCGCGGCAAACTGCGATAGTTTCACTTGTGAGATATCTTGCAGCTTTTAGATCAAGTGGCGGAACATCGAGCACCCCTACTCCTGGCACAGCCACCCGCGTCTTTTCAACGTACAACCTCAATCTTAAACGTGACCTGCATCCGCTTCCTTGCGACCTTGAGTGGTTTTTTTCGTGTTTTGCCTGTTTGTTTCTTTCTGCTGGAGCCATCTGTCGTATTTCCTACTTGCAATGGGAATACAGCGACACTCTACAGACATTTATATTTCACTTAGATTTCATTGGATTATCTCGGATGGGAAAAGTGGAGATTTGTGGACGTTTTTTTTCGCTTCCACGACTGGAGCTGTTTCTGTTTCTCTGCCACAAGTGTACTGAATGGAGAAAAGAACAACGGTTCTTGAAGCGCTTCGCCTCACATTATGCGCCTTAGAAAGCTCAAGGCTGTAATTTATGTATATTTGGCTCGGGAGCAATGGATTCCACCCTTATTTATTGTTATCAACAATATTTTTATGTTGCAGAGGATAAAAACGTAATGTCTATTGTTTTATAACTTCACTTAGATAATTAAAATGAAACGGTTTTATGTTTTAGCTTCTGTCTAAAATGTATGAAGGTATATTAATCGAAAAAATACTTTAATAAATCTTCATTTATGTTTACTCATCCTTCTGCTTATAAAAGTAAGAAATTACAATTTATCCAATTTACAAAATACCGCTGTTAATTTAGCGATCAAAGTTACTTCATCGCGTTATATACGTACATATTTTTGACTTTCAAATGTTAAGTTTTTCCGAATATTTCATGATGTTAAACATTTGAAGTAGTAAACATTTGAGTAAAATATTTTATTGAGAAAACGTGATAGGTTCCGATTTGTAATCTTTCATTAAAAATACTTTTTTTTGTAAAGTTAAAAATAAAAACATAGGGCTGAACATAATGTAAATTATTACACTAGACATATTTTCTAGCACGAATAATAGTTAGCATTTATTTAAGTTAAAAATAAAAACATAGGGCTGAACATAATGTAAATTATTACACTAAACATATTTTCTAGCACGGATAATAGTTAGCATTTATTCCGATTTGGAAATTAATTTTATCCACTCTGTTGGAATGCTGTGGTATATTAATTTTTATTATACATTTGTTAGTGGAGCCCGTATCTTGGATGACATTTTCAGAGAGTAACTCAGAATTACATGATCTCAATAGATGTTTACGTTTCTCAATAGATAAAAAAGGGTCCCTGACCCTCCAGACAGTTAAAAAGATAATTAGTCATATTATGTAATACAATTTATGCTCTGGTTTAATGTTTATAGCAAAATTTAATGAAGGGCAATGTAAAGTAAGGTACCAATTTATGTGCAAGTATTGTAAATCCTAAATATTATTTTTTTGCCATCTTTGGCCTATATCCGATCTCTACTTTTACTTAATTAGTTGTTTACCCACGACTTCATTCGCGTTGAATTTGGGACAATATATTAAAATTTTTGTAAAAAACGTGCCCCACTCCTGTCTTTCATAGGAGCTGAGATACTTAACATGTATTAAAAATTAGTGATAAAAGTACAAAAAATATATTTTATTTGCATATAGTTGGTTGGAATTTGTTTTATTGGCCAGGGAAAATCCTACCTGACACAATTATGGTATAGCATTTATGATTTAAGAATTGTCCGATTTCGCTCAAGTTCTTCGATGCCTCTCGTCGATTTAACAATCATCTGATTTCGCTCACTTTTTTGCGGTGCCCAAAGTTTTTAGACATTTATATGAGTTACATTTGGAAGCAAAATCCAAATCCATATCTCATTGCGCCTAAGAGATATGGAAGAATCCGTAAAAATACGTTTTACCCATTTCTACCCCCTTAGGGGTCGTAGCAATATCGACAGTGATACACCCATTACTTCGTATAATCGCCTCCAGTTGATAACCAATTAACCACAAAAAGAAGTAAGAATTTTTATAGTTTCGTACTACCCTCTCGTACCGCTCCCTTTTACGTCAATGTGATCTGAGATACGAACTCTATTTATTAGTAAAGATCGCTTTGTCGAAGCATTTTTCCAATTTATTACATTGCGATTGACATTGGTAGATGGAGTTACCAACTACTCGTTGGTACTCTGCTTTCACGTAGAGACATATGATTCTGAAATCTTCCTTGTTGACGTAACGTGTACCTACTTCGCACTGACCAAGGAAATAACCAGAAACCGGTCTGCGAATAGTATACGCGACGACCACAAGAATGATTTCCATTTATTTGGTGAAAATCTTTTACTAATGGATAATTGCAATTAAAACTTAATCACTTGCCCTTGTATGATACAAATTTATAAATCATCAAGAAATATGTGTGGCAATTTTAGTTAATCCTCAATTAAATAAAGTGGGAGGAGTACGACTTTAGTACTTTATTTATATATTATTTTTAATATTTATTTCAATGTAAATATCATTTTATTTTCTCATCTATCAATAGAGAGAGCATTGGGGTCGCAAAAAAAAACAATTTCAGATTATGATGAAAATGGACGCTTTGAGGCCCGAAAATAGTAAATTTGTCTGAATGGCATGTGTGTTTGGATGCATCCACAAACTGCCGAAGGAAATTCCTGTTAAACAAAATGTTTTATTCGAAAAAGCTGTCAAATAACAAAGTTTAATACCTTATTTCTTTATTTTTTTATCGTCTTTCACCAAGTTAATGGCAACTGCTATTGAAAGACATAAGTCAGTGGCGTGGAAAACCTTAAAAAATTAAACTTTAACACCCTGTATCTCGGTTATAGGTTCATAGGAACTTCGTTTCTCAAAATCATATTTTTTATCAATGGTTACAGTGTGTCGGTTTAAAACTGGGACACCCTGTACATACGTTTTACTTACTGTTTCGTAATTTTGCTAACAGATCTACATAAACCACTGTATCATAAAACAACTTAAATAGTTGGTTCACCTCAAGTAACTTGAAGAAAAATGAGAATCTTTTTATTAAGTTGTTTGAATACCGGTTTTAAAACGACTATTACTTTTACCAACATTTTTCGCCACCTTTAATTTAATTTAACAGGTCTTAAAAATAAAAATCCAGATAAATAACTGTTGGAATTAGAAGACCGTCAGTATGTAATATTTAAATTAAAATTAAGAGAGTTTCGGCAATATTTTAGATTGTTTATTTTATTTTAGCTATTAAAGATTCTTTTTTTAGATTTTTTAAGAAGTTTTTTAGGGGATGGAAAATGGCACTAGAATTTGTATATCTCTTATTAGTTGTATCACCCTCGTATACCTTTAACACAGTGATTTAAGTTAGTAACGCCGCCTTATCTGAATATCCATTTATTCATACACAGAAATTCCTCCACTCCGGAAAACATCTTGAAAAAATCTGAATTTCAAAAAATGGGTGTCTTGTCTTTCTGTTCTATACATGTCATTAAATTTCAATTCCATGTTTCAGAAACACTTTGTATAGAATTTTTATATTATAAAGTCAAAACTGATGTTTACTATAAAAAATAAAACACATTTTTGACATTTTATCCTTGTAAAAAAAATGTAACATGGCACATAAGTGTTAATTGAAATTTTGTCACTATAATCTAAGTTTTAAATTACTTATTCAATTTGACAACACATTTGTTCTTAATATGCTAAATTAACATTAAATATAAATAATTTAGTTAGTTTTTACCAACACCATCATCGTATTCAAGACTAGGTCACTAGTTTTAGTTAGCTGCAAAATAAATTCATAGCAAGTACCTAATCCTGCATCATTCTAAACCTTTTACTTTAGTGGGTTTTTGGTGTAGTAGGACTTGATAGTGAGAGCGAAGGAGACAGATGGCTCAGCACCAGATGTTCTGTTAAATTCCTTTATAATCGCCACCGGCTTGGAACACGCCAAGGCTGCAAATCAAGATGGCACCACACATCTACACCGACCCAAGATTTACACTGGCAATAATTATTGGATTCATTGCCTCGATTTAGTTTATGGCTCCAACAAACATAAAAAGCGAAGATAAATACTTGTCGGTTATTTAGTTAGTTCAATGAGCATGTTTTTTTTTTACTTTCAATAAATGAATAAACTTTATTTTTGTTTAAAAGTTGCGTACACGTCAGACTTAAACTAATATCTCAGTTAATTTAATTAAAATACATCCTTATAGCATATAGCCATAGTTACAACTGAATTTAAAGGGTGATTTTAAAAGGTGCTACCGAATTTAAAACCACTAGAAAAAAAAATTAAAAACAGAACTTTTTTTAACGTAGATAGGTTGATCCCATATGAGTAATTATTCATGATAAAGGAAACAGAAAAATTCTCATAAAATTCCTTTATTAATGTGACCGGTTTCGTGAACAAATTAATTACTTCACATCATCATTCCTGTGTCTGATGATGTGAAGTAATTAATTTGTTCACGAAACCGGTCACATTAATAAAGGAATTTTATGAGAATTTTTCTGTTTCCTTTATCATGAGAACTTTTTTTGTTTTCTGCATGCGCTTAGAATTCGTTTAAAAATCTTTTAGAATTACGTTGAATATTTATTTATGTAAAATATGCCGCAAATATTGCATATACAACATTAGTATTTTAAAAATTCAAGTTTTCTTTACAAATAAGTTAGTATCAATAAAATAGTAAATTACAGAAGTTTCGAGTGTATTTAGTTGCAACCTTTAATTTTTTTTTAATTTGAACGATTTTAGAAAAACATATTGTACGACAATATATAGGCTGTTAATGGACATAGGTAGGTTGTTTCTAAATACGTAAATATGAGACGTAAATCTAGGAGACGCTGTATTATGGCATACTGTGTTTTTGCAGACAAGTATTTCCTTAGAAAATGTTTTTGCAGAATTATAAATCAGCAGAATAGGCTTTCACCTTTCACCAAACAATAATTTTATAGACAATACTTAGTTAGAAGTGTTTTACAAACACTACTTCGTTAGACAATACAGGATCGGCTTTTCTATTGAGCACATGAGAACAGACTTGTTATATATCGCATTTTTTGCAAACAGTGTTTTCTCGGATAAATTGTGCAACAAAATACACTTTTCGCAAATAGTACTTTTACAGACCTGAAGGTAAGGAGTAAGTAACCGAAAACACAATGGAATATCATTTCTGTCTGTAAAAATACTGTCTGCGGCAGATCGGCCCTCATCAGTTTAACGAAATACTAACTTCATACTATTTTTAAAATTTGTAATTTCCTAGCTTTTAAATGCATCCAGCTGTCTACTATTTGTTGCATTCCTAATTAATCATAAATTGCTAATATCTATTTTATGCACTGAGAAAACTCAACTTATTAAAGTGTCGATCCTAATTAAATTATTAAAAAAATTGTAACTATTATTGCAAATCTAATATTTACAACATACAAAATTCTAAGATTAATTAAAATCATTTTCCTAAAACAGTTTTATTATTACTAAGCCTGGCCAAGGTCATTAATCCTACAGAGACGTACTGGGTATGCATCATATCATAATACTTGAATAAGTACAATAATAAAAACAAAAATATTTTATATATTGTGATGTATGTTTTTGTACCATTTCGTTCGCTTTAAATTCTTTTTTATGTATTTCCTTATATTTTGTAAGCTTTGCAGCGATTCCACTAATGACAACGAAGTATTTTGCAATTTTTCTATTGCGTCGTGTAGTCCTCTATAATTGTTATAAATAGTTTTTAAATCTGTTTCAAGGGAAACATCTTGAAAGCTTGTCTGGCTTTCCTTAATAGCTGCAGCAGCTTGTCTGGCTTTCCTTAATAGCTGCAGCCTCGTTATGGTTGAACTGTAGTATCACAGCTTTTATTTGTTGAAAATATTCAGCATAATAAAAAGCTGCCTTCAACCACGTTCACCAACGTGTAAGAATCGGCTCTGGTGGTTCCGGAATACCAGGACACAGTGTGTGAAATGCTCGAAGCCATTTAGGAGATTTGAAAAATAGTTTTTTTGTATTTGCTATTAATGCATCTACCTCTGGAAAACATTTTCGAATCGTTTCTGCTACAAGATGGAACGCATGCACTTTACACGTAACATGTAAAAACCTACAATTATCTCTTTGAAGAAAACGGCCCACCAAACGCATTGTCGCAGCACCGTCGGTCACAAACATCAACACTTGACTTGTTGACAGTTCAAATTTTTCGAAAGTCTCCAACACCACCCGCGTAATTGTTTCGCTAGTACACGCAGTTAGTCTTTTGCTAGCTAGTAAAAGTGGAAATGTTGGTTTAACAGGGTCGAGTACACGTACTATAACATTTAAAATAGATTTTCTTTTACGAACACTTGGTACATATCTACGTAACGATGAACGACCTGGTAAATTCACCTGGGGATTGTATTTATTCCAGAACTCCCGAAATGCTGCTTTATCTAATATGCGCAGGGGAACATCACAGGCAATCAGCATTAACAGTAAATCAAACATAAACTGAGGTTCCAAAGAAGACACGCCATTTTTTTTATTTTTATGCCGGTTACTATTGACATGAATTTTGCAGCCGTATTTATTCCAGCACATTAAGTCTTGATCACAAACTTTACAAATTATTTTACATCCATCATAGAATAAATCCGGAAATTCACCGATAAATTTATTCACTTTATCAGCGTACGGTCGTTTGCTACTCTTTACGCTCAACATTATTTATTATTTATTAGTACTCTGTGCATCGACCTACAGATAACAACTGAAGTGTGTCGTGTCATCGTCATCGTAAACAAGCGCACGATGGCATTGGTATTGCGCCCGACTCTTATCTACCATCGCTTGGCCAGGCTTATATTACCATCGGTTCTACAGCTACTACAAATAATATATCCTATTAGAGTAAGTCCGTATTAAAAAAAAAAACAAATTGCTGCTGGTTTTTTCTATCATAATAATCCATATTACCCATCTAACAATCATTATTAACGTGGTATATTAAAATACTCCCTAATTACTCTCATTAGTCGCGTCACTAAGAGTAATAAGGTGTACTATTTACCTCTAATGCGGACCGAATCAGCATTGAGTTTTTAGTAGAATTAGCATTATTAAAGTCTTTTGTTTTTACTGTTTTCTTGTTATTTGGGAAATGTTTATTATCGAAAAATATTCAGTACTAATCATCTAATTGTGTAGTTGCGTTAGATTGCAACGATACATGATGTGATTGATTTGTGTACGAGAAAGTGAAAAACATCTTCATTTCCACTTGGGACTTGGGAATTTTTATAACCATCATTTAAGACATATTTAAGTATGTCCTATTTTTTGATTTGTTATAGGTGTTTGTTCTTATAGAAGTTTATTTATGTTTTTCTTTAAAGTGAGTATTTATATTTTCGTCGATAAATACTGTTTGTAGTACCTATTTGTATTCGTCACAAAAACTATTCTTTTCCAAAATCAGCTTCTGTTACATTCCAAAAATTTTTTGCCTTGAAATATACTCATCTGTTTTCTGAATTATTAAATGTACCCGGATTCACTGCAATATGGGTATGTATGACAAATATTTTCGAGTCGAAATATAATGTTTCGGGATGCAGGTCTATTTTCTTAGAAAGTAGTTTGTGTTTTATTTTTATTCTTGAAGAATCAAGTAGACTTCGAGAGGATCCAAGAATGTATTTTCTGTGTAGGTAACGTGCATTTTTTCTTAAGAGATATCGAAACATTTTACTTAAAGAAGTCCTTTGGAATTTAAAATTATGATAGTGTACCAAATTTCAAATCAGCAAGCCTACTTTAACCTTTTTCCCTTTCTATGTAGGCAAAATACCTTCATAAGAGATAACGAAACATTTTTTTACTTAAGAGAGTTGTTCAGAATTAACTTTGTGCTAAATTTTTAAATTGGCTATATCTTACGAAAAAGGTACTTTATGCCTACACCAAAAAAAGGATCAAAATCAAAGTAGGCTTGTTGAAATTTATCATACTGTCACAATTTTAAAATCTAAGCGACTTCTTCAAGTATAACATTTATATCGATATCACTTAAGGAAAATGCACTTTAATACACAGAAAATAAATTTTTTGATCCTGTCCTGATCCACTTAACCTTTTAAAAAGAAAAGTAAGTTACAACTACGCCAAACATCAAATTTTAAGCGAAAATTTTTTGACATTCACACCCATATTGTAGTCAATACGGTGATACCCTTTACATTTGTATTAACTATTCTTGCTATGGTAAATAGAGTGTATTAATAAAGATTATTAAAGTCGCTAGTAGCCATTGTTTATTAACTAATAACTGTAGTTAGGTACTTCAGTTAAATCCATTAAATTCATCTAGTAACAATTACTGTAATGTTATCACTAGAGCTGTCCGAGGTGGCTGGAGTACAGCCACGGTCTTGCGATGGCGTCACACGTGCCGATTTAGAAGTGATTTACGCAGCAGTCTTATTTGAAAGGTTGATGCGTGAGGTTGTACCTATAAATTATACATAATGTCAAACGCGCCAAAGGGTAAAAAACGACCGTACGCGGACACAGTGAATAAATTTATCTGTGAATTTCCGGATTTATTCTATGACGGATGCAAAATAATTTGTAAAGTTTGTAATCAAGACTTAATGTGCTGGCACAAAACAGATTGTCGTCGTCATATCAACACCGTGCAACATCAAAATAAAAAAAATGGCATGCCTTTGACAACTCAGTTTATGTTTGATTTATTGTTAATGTTAATAGCCTGTAATATTCCGCTACACATACTGGATAAACAACCATTTCGGAAGTTTTGGAATAAATACAATCCCCAGGTGAACTTACCAAGTCGTACATCGTTACGTAGATATATTCCAGCTGTTCGTGAAGACATTGTAAATAGGATTAAATGTAGATTAAAAAATACACGGCTCTGGTTATGTATTGACGAGACGACAGACTGTAAAAAAAATTCTATTTTAAATATTATAGTACGTGTACTGGGCCCTCTTAAACTAACATTTCCACTTTTACTAGCTAGTAAAAGACTAACTGCGTGTACTGGCGAAATAATTACGCGTGGGGTGTTGGAGACATTCGAAAAATTTGAACTTTCAACAAGTCAAGTATTGATGTTTGTGACTGATGGTGCTGCGACAATGCGCATGGTAGGCCGTTCTTTTCAAAGAGACAATTGTAGGTTTTTACATGTTACGTGTAAAGTGCATGCGTTACATCTTGTGGCAGAAACGATTCGAAAATGTTTTCCAGAGGTAGATGCATTAATAGCAAATACAAAAAAAGTTTTTCTCAAATCTCCTAAACGGCTTCGAGCATTTCACAGACAGTGTCCTGGTATCCCTGAACCACCGGAGCCGATTCTTACACGTTGGAGAACGTGGTTGAAAGCGGCTTTTTATTATGCTGAATATTTTCAACAAATAAAAGCTGTGATACTACAGTTCAACCCTAACGAGGCTGCAGCTATTAGGGAAAGCCAGACAAGCTTTCAAGACGTTTCCCTTGAAACAGATTTAAAAACTATTAATAACAATTATAGAGGACTACACGACGAAATAGAAAAATTGCAAAATAGTTCGTTGTTGTTAGTGGAATCGCTGCAAATAGTGGACAACGTAAATACACAGCTACAGGCTATAAATGACTCAAAAAATAATCGCGTTAGTGAAAAATTCGAGAGTGTATTACAGAAAGATCCTGATTTTAGCAAATTAAGACAAATTTGTGATGGTGCATCTACAACTTCGTTAAGTGAGTTCACAGATTGTTTCACTTATGCCTGTATTACATCCGTAGATGTCGAATGGTCATTTTCCAAATGCAAAACATATTTTTTCACCAAAGCGAACATCGCTGACGGAGACAGCTGTAGAAACATACCTGATGCTATTATACTATAGATCTTCCCCACTTTGTGATGACGACAACCAAACTACTTCATAAATCTGCTTAAAAGGGTGTTTTATACAAATTTTTATAAAATGTAACATTATTGTTAAAATTTATTTCCATTTACTGTACTTATTCAAGTAATATGATATGATGTAAACAGTAAACATACGAGTCATATGACGGCTCTGTCGGCCAAGTGACCTCGGACAGCTCTAGTTATCACTAATATTGTAGTGCTTACAAGAGAGTTTGTTACCCCTGTAATTTTTGCATATACATGCTGTTAAAGGGGTCTAATGACTATAGCAAAATTCACAAGTAATGGGAGGACAAACGTCATTGTAGGAGATATTTATTTATTTTTAGTAATCATTATTAGAGCTTTTTATGAAAATGACTTTAATAATTGCAGCAAATGACGTTGGCTGTCCACTATTTAATTGAAGTTTTATACAGCAGTAATTAAATTTTTAATAACGTCTAATAGATTTTCCTCTCAGTGTGGTTGTTTTCAAACGCATGTTGGGCAACACTAGACTTATCTGTTCTCCCATGTTTGAGATGAGCCATATTATCCTTAGATTAGATTATATTATAAGGGAGGAGCTGGCTGGTTGGCTTTGACCACCGCGACCCCCTGTGCGTCTATTGTGGAGCTCCTATTCATTTCCTTAGAGCTCCTTATCCAGCTTTGTCCTTTGTATCAGACTCTACAGCCTTGATAAGGGGTTCTTAGTGTAGCTGTCAGCTCTTGGTTTTTGTTCCCCAAGTAGTTGGAACCTAAGTCTAGCGAGGCCTTCACAGTGGCACAACACATGAACTGAGGATTCCTCTTCCTCTTTGCAGAATCTGCATGTTGCATCCTGTACACATTATCCTTGAGTCTAGTTTAAACTGATCGTCTAGTTTGTCCTACATACTTCTGATTATAGTCCTTACAGCTAATTTCGTAAATCTCCGATTTTTCGTTTCTTTCAATTTTGTCTTTTGAATTACCTAAAAGTTGTAGTTAATTTCCCGATTAACGAACCACTGTAATACTTATATCTTTAAACATCTTACCAATACCACGGGCGAATTGAGGATCGTATGGAATCAACAGAAATTTCGGATTTTCTTTTTCATTTTGAATGGTGGAAGAATTTCGAAATGCCTCGTTAATTACGTTTCCTAATTATTTTATCAACTAATCTTATAGAATATCCATTACTGACAGCTATATCCTTAATCAACGCCTTTTTTCCTTCAAACAACTCCTTATTGAGAAGTTTAATAATAACTAGAAAATTATATCTCGGCATTTTGTGTTGAGCACAATAGTGAGAGTTCTCAGAGATTTATCTTAAAGTACTGGCATCTTTCTGTAAATGTCAAATTCTAACTTATTTTTCACTATTTTTAATTATTTATACATCTAGAAATGGTAGTTGTCCACAGTTTTCAATTTCATATTCATTGATTGACGCGAAACGACTGTTTAATTTAGAAACAAAAGTATCATATCAGTGGCTTTTATATCAAACACTACAAGAATATCATCCACATATCTAAGCTAAATCTTGGGGAAAAACTCGAATTCTTCGTTTGCTTCTGTTTCGAATCTGTTCATTAAAAGACTGGTTATGAATGGTGACAAAGAGTTACACATTGCTCTCCTTCATGTTTATCGATGAAATACTTTTACAACATCTTGATTGAGATTGTTTGATTCGAGTTAAACATCAAGGTAGTCCTAGGTCTGTGGCATTGAAACACTTGGAAATAATGAACAAACGTTGAAGGAGATCAAAACTTCACCTTCTTGCATCTGGATATTTTTCACCTTATTAATGAAATCATTGGAATTAATCACAGCACCTGTGGTTTATCGCTCTTAGGTACAGAACTAAAATTGAATATACACACCTTTCAATACCAGTATTGGCCATGAGTATTAAAATTATCGCGCTTTAGAGGCATATCAAAAATGAACCCGTATGGCAAACTTTGTATTTCTTTGTAATAAATATTTGATTACAAAAACACACTAAACAACGAAATGCTTTTACTTTTTTCGCAAACATTAATTCATGTTCTTTGTTTCACGGCTAGCGGCTGAGAACATTAAATATCCCTAATAAGCACGCTTGTCACAGCATTATGCAGAAGCCAATACTTTTACGACCTGCATTCGCACCTCCCCAGTAGAGTAATTCACAGAGTAATGGAAATAAAGATGTAATGGATATATGAGCAGCAGTTACTAATTTCTCGATACGGCATCATGTAAAAGTCGTATTTGCCAGGTTTTATGCATTTTCCATTGTTTGATGGGCTTCATTGTCTTTCCAGTCGTTCACATTCACGCAGTTTGTGCGAAGTAAGCAAATGCAGGCTCTTAATAGAGGAACAGACGCCATACCTTTGCTCTTGTTTGCTCTGAATTCCGAGTTTTGAAGTATTGCTTTCTGTATAATCCTTAGCCGGGTTGACGGGAGTTAAAAGCAGCTTCTAGTCTGCCATTATATAGCCACCCATGCAGCCCAGATTGTGCATTAGGGTTAAACATGATCCCAAACAAAAGAACTTTTACCATATTGTCTTTTGAATTTATACGTCTTTCCTGCTTACGTGCAATTCTGGCTTTTGATGTAGGGAGATGTCTAAATGATACTGTTACAGTTATAAATTGGTATGTATGTAATATTAAATGTGGGAATTATGGAAAATTGTTTGCTTAATATAAAAATAATATTTCTTCAATAGCAAACCAAAATATATGACCTTTACAAAATCATGAAACCGAACCAATTTAAATACAAACACTGCTCAGTCCCATAAAAATTTAAAAAGATTGAATTAGGTTCATAACTGAAAAATAAAATGACAAATTTTGAGTTTCGTAGCATTTTTGAAAGAGTCACAATAGTTACAACTTATTACAGGATAAATTTTCAGAATTAAGAACGCTAAATTCGTGTAATATATCAAATTCATTACATAGATTGCAGTAAAATTTCTTTGTCAAACTATTCAACATTGTAAAAACAGAACAAAACACCACATGAAAAATATACAACGGCACTCAGTAAATATCTTAAAGGAACAAATCAAGTACAGGCACAAGCATTTACAATTCAATAAATGGCAAAATTATAGATTACCTCAGTAATATATATCAAAATCTACGGTCAAAGATTTTTAACACGCCAGATCAAACCATAAATTAAAAGTCATTAAGTCTGGTCCTGTTTTATTGTTTCCTGTTTACATTTATTTGGTACATTACTATTACAATATAAAGTACACATAATTCTTGCTGATGATCTCAATATTTGTTTCAATCGTTATTTTTATGAATATCGGTTAGCAGGACTGACGTCTTCATTCGTGCTATTAGAGCCTTCGCTTTGAAGCTGAAGGTGATTCATCTAAACTAGGCCAATTGGCAATGGCAGACTAGACAAATATCAATGCGATCCGAGTTCATTAATTCTGTATTTTTTGTGTCCTAACTCCCAATGTGCTCCTCTGGAGTAATTATCCCGACGAATAGCCAACAGCCTGATATGTACAATAGCTGTAACGCGAATGCACGTGGGTGACATGACTCATTTCAGTATGCAATATTCCGAATCATGTCTTTGAAAATTGTAGAGTGCGAACTACTTTACCTCATAGGAATATTGCACTGATAATCACGAAAGGTGCAGTGAATGAGAATGTTCGGTTATTATTAATTCCATGACTTTTTTTGGGGTGTATTTCAGTGAATTTTCGGGATGGTAACCGAGTGTCATAAACGGCACATCTATGGGATTACCTCACGCACATAATTTTTGCTTTATTGTCTTCCTTTTAGCATGTTTTAAGATCTCTTGGTGGGGACACCTCACCATTTTATTTTGGCCTAATGCAGATGAATATGTATATGTCTTACGTCATTTTACTAGTCATCCTTTCTTTCAGAAGTAACACAGTTATGGAATTCATTGACGAATTATATTTGTTCAATAAAAAACAGGTAAAGTGGTTTTGCTGAATTATATGTAAAAAAAACTTTATGCAAAAAACTTTTTATAATGAACTAACTATTCCATTAGAAATACAATTTTTCCTCGAAGGGTGGTGTCTCAAGTAACAAATACCAATGTCAGAAACATGACCAGACTTTTTTCTATTAAAATTAAATTAATTATTTGGGTATTACATAAACATCCTTTCAAACATTATAATAACAATAAACCACCTATACTTCCCATATTTTACACTGTCAGTCTTATTTGAATGAGCAGGTATAAAAAGTTTTTTTTTAGGATTCTGACGTAATACCCAAATAATTAGGTAATTTATTTTTTCTAGAAATACATAATACGAAGCAAACAAAATTTCAGATTTTTTAAAATGACCAAAGGTTGAGGAGAAAAACACTATTGGGCGAACGTATCGTTTATTTTGATTAATTAATAAATAAATATTTAGATGTATGTAAAAAAGGGCATCGAAGTTAGTTCGAATATTTTGTATAAATTGTTTTAGCCGCTGTATAGAAATACAATAACTTCGACTTTTTCATAAGTTTTTTTAACTACAACATTCGTATTGCTTCCTTTTCCCTACAATCATAAAAATAAAGTGGAAAGAAATTTGTGTTCTGAAATCTTAAAATTTTATTAACATCAGGAAGCAAACGCGACTTTTACAAGTAGATAAAAAAGTTTCATATTGCATTTCCCCTTCCTTTAGGCTATAAATAAAATCGATTCGTTTTCTACGAATCAGTACTTGGCGTTTCAGAAGAAAATTTGGCAATAATAGTATTGTAGCCATTGGGGTTGTGCCTATAATAATTGTGTAGCTCTTTCATTTTGTTCGTAGTTAAGGAAACAAAACGGATTGCTTGAATAAAGTGGATTTAATTTAATTTAATTGATTTTTTTAAAAGGCACATTGTTCAGTTTGACTGATAATATTTAATAATTAAACAAAAACACAGTGGGATCAAATTTCGAAAATATGGCCAACATTCTGAAACTGTCAGATTGAATGAATAATAGGAAGAAGTGTTTGGGAATAATACTAAAAAAAAAATAATAGTTGGTGGGGGATTAAATAGGGGATGATATACGAAAATAATTGAAATTAGTAATTTTTTAATTTTAATTTTAGTTACAGGGTTATTCATTATAAATTATCCACCCCATATCATCGTTATTATTGCCTATAGAAAAAAAAGTTATAAATAAAAGTTTCGTGGTTATGACTGAATTTTGTTAAAATGCTATCAACAGTACAGTAGCGTACAGATTTCAGGGGATATAAAACATTTGTATATTTTTTTAAATGGCATAATAATTTTAATAATAATAATAATAATTAAGTGGAGGGTAGATGAGCTGCGCCAATTAGACAGAGATACCCGCAAGATGATGAATATTCACAGAAGTATTCATCCTAGATCGTCCGTTCCTCGTGTGTACCTCCCACGTCAACGGGGGGGCCGAGGACTCTTGAGCTTGGAGTGTACACATGGCAGAGTAGTACTGAGTATGGCATGTAACATACTCAGGAGCTCAGATCCCCTCTTGCGGTTCGTAAAACATCACGAAACTGTAGGAGTGGGAGCAGGATTGTTCAAGGCAGCAAAAAGAGCCGCAGATGAACTCGGTCTCGCATTTGACATCAGGCGAGGAGGCCGGCGAGGTGCTGATGTTGAGTCAGTCACCGAGCTTCAGCCAAATTGTCTGAAAGCCCGAATTAGAGCTGCCGAACAGGAAAATCTGTTTCGGCAGCACGTCGATAAACCCCAGCATGGTGTCTTCAATAAGAACATCGAAACACTGGGTTTATCGACCAGGCTGACCTTCGCCTTTCTAAGGTCAGCAGGGCTTAAGTCGGAGACCGAGGGATTCACTATGGCCTGCCAAGATGGTGTTATCAACACCTTGGTCTATCGTAGCCGCGTGTGGCGTGTAGAGGTTCCTGATATCAACTGCAGGACCTGCCATCAGGCGCCGGAATCGCTCATGCATTTACTTTCTGCATGCCCCATATATGTGATTTCGGCCTACATCCACCGACATAACGCGGCCTTACGAGTGCTATACTACCATCTAAGTCACTCGTACGGGGTAGACCAGACACCAGTGCTGCCTTACGTCCCCGGAGATATTGAGTCCGTTGTCGAGAACGAGAAATGCCGGATTTACTGGAACTACTCGTTCCCGACTGTCAGGCTAATCCAAGCCAACAAGCCTGACATAGTCCTCCTCGACCATCAACTCAAGGTGATGTATGTCATCGAGTTCTCGGCACCTGCGGAGAAAAACATCACCTTGAAGGAGGAGGAGAAACGGACCAAATATCGCGATCTCCGGTACGAGCTCCAAGTGCTGTACCCAGGCTACTCGGTCAAAATGGTCGTCCTTATTATCGGTGTACTCGGAGGGATAAAGCCTACGCTGCTCTCGGAACTGAAGATCATACCGGCCTGCCAAAAACCAGCCGAGTGGCTGGCAGGTCAAATGCAGAAGGTGGTCATTCTGGGTTCTCTCCGTCTGCTTAGGGCACACGATTCTGGTATCTACAGTCACTAACCCTGCGGGATGTGGGGAGTGGCTGTAGTTGATGCGCCGGCGCGAATCCCGTGAGGCGTCGGAGGCCACGGGAGGACTGACCGGCATCGGGAAACCGAAAAAAAAAAATGTTTATTTAGAAATGATGAAATACAACTTTTTGAAACACAGGAAAATATAAAATATACAGTATTTACGAATTAAGTGTATTAATAGATGTGAATAATAAACATAGGGAAATCCACAGAGAAAAATCTGTTCGTGGACTATACTATACGATAAATCAAAGTATCTGTTAAACGTGTATTACAATGGTTTTAACAGCTGCACGTTTCCTCCACGAGTTTGTCATTTTTTGAGGTCTAGTCGAGAGCAAATATACAGAAGACGTTAAAAATCTTAACGAGGCATACATTTATTGTCTGAAAAAAATAATTGCAATTGTTAAATTGTCTCTGTATTGACTTATTCATATGTAAATGTAAATTAAAAATATGTATGTAATAATTTGCATTTTTTTTAATTCTATACGTACATCATAATTTTATATCTTGTAGTCCCCTGAGGATGGTAATAAAATTTACCAAAACGTCGGCAAGTTGATGAAGTAATTTTTCTTAAAATAAGGATCCTTCGTTACAAAACTTTTATAATATAAAGTTTTGTTTTGTGAAATTAGCTTTTGTGTTAGTATAACTGTTTTTTAAGTTACACTTGTTAAACGAACAGTAGTTAGTTACGTGAAATACCGTTGGTTTTAATTAGTTATTAAATTATATTAGAAAATACGTCAAGCAAGTCTTAAAATTTAAATAAATGTTTGCTGTATCTAGATATCTTTGTTTCCATTTCGCACGTATATTGTCACCCTTACTTAAGCATTAAATCTTAATCCGTAAACGGTTCTCTGGGTGTGCTTTTTGGTTTAAACATAATCCAGTTCTGAGGGCTTAAACTGCCATTGTAATACCGGTCCTTATGATTTATTGATTTTAATATCTCTATATATTAAGATTACAACTAACTATTGAGATAAGTTTTGGGATCTTTACTCAAACTATAACTGCTGTTATGTAAAGTATTTTATTCCGCAACCTAAGTAGCATAAATTATATTATTTTTAGTGTCTAACTGATAATTTTTGGTAGCTCTTACACAGGGTGCCTCATAATGTCACAAGCGTGTTCGGGAGGTCAAAAAAGTTAAAATAAATATATGTCTGATAATCGTTCATAAGTGAAACATCCTCACAAATATGATACCATAATATTTATTATAATTTAAAACAAATTAGGTATCCTCTTCTTGGTAAAAATTTAAAATGTAGAATGAAATGAAATATAATGGCGTTAAAATTTTTTTTATTTTTTATTTTTTTTTTTATTTATTTTTTTTGCTAATTTATTATTTTCTAACTTTTACAGAACTTATCACAGATAAGTATAACATATACCGTTTTAAACAATTTTTTCCCGACTATTTGCTAAAACACTTAAACTTGGATTATAAAAATGATAATAAACACATTATGTTCAGTACGACTGACTCAATAATGTTATTTTTAATCCTAACTATTCTGTTCAGTAAAACCAAAAATAACTAAAACAAAGGTAACTTTAATACATCCACCGACACGTGTTTCTGCATTTTTTGCATTGTCAAGGTAGCCCTTAGAAAGCCTCGAAAGTAACTATGAATCTTAGTAAATCCTAATGTATTAAATAATAATGGCTTCAAAGAACAGAATAATTGAAATTATATAATGGAAATTCTCCGTAGGTTAAAATAATTTAAAACAAATAAGATATCCTCTTTTTGGTAAAAGTTTAAAATGTAGTATGAAATGAAATATAATAACGCTAAAAATTTGGGGCTAAATATTATTTTCTAACTTTCACAAAACTTATCACAGATAAGTATGACATATATCTTTTTTAAACAATTATTCTCCTGAATATTTGCCAAAACGCTGAAACTTGGATTATAAAAAAGATAATATGCGCATTATGTTAAGTACGAGTGACTCAATAATGTTATTTTTTAATTCTAACTATTCTGTTCAGTAAAACCAAACAAAGTGTGTGATAAGTTTTGTAAAAGTTAGAAAATAATAATTAGCAAACAATTTTTAGCGTTAGTATAATTATTTCATTTATTTCTATATTTTAAATATTTACCAAGAGGAGGATACCTAATTTGTTTTAAATTATTCTAATCTACGGGGAATTTCCACTATATAATTTCAATTATTCTGTTCTTTGAAGTCATTATTATTTATTACATTAGGATTTCCTAAGATTCATAGTTACTTTTGAGGCTTTCTAAGGACTACCTTGACAACGCAAAAATGCAGAGGCATCTGAATTGAATATGTTGATTTGTTATTATATTACGTTTCTCTCTCTAGTATCTCACTTTCAGAATATCGGTTATTTTCTATTGTATTTTATTTACAATGATACAAACCTCGATTGAAAATTCGACGTGTTTCTAGTAGATTAGAAAAATAAATAATGTAAATATAAAGATTATATGAGGCTGTCTGTAATTACTTGAATTGTTCTCCCACTACGTATATTCTTAAATTCTGACTTTAAGTTTTTCAAAAATATATCAATTGTATGCAGTTATGATCATTCTTATTCGATTTTTTTCTCTATCATTGTATTATTCAGAAGTCTACATTTATTGTTTTAATTACCTACATTTATAGACTTGTTCAGATTTATCTAGTTTCGTTCTTGCAGCATGGCCATCATTTTGTGTAGGTAATCCTCACACTGATTTGTGGAAGTAGGACACTATTCTAATGCGATGTATACTTCAATACCATTTTATCTGTGTGAATTTCAACTTTACAACTTTAACTTGTAACCTCCTCGGTGGGTTTACATTTCCGCACTTCAAAAAAATTATTGTATCAGTAAACAAATTGTTTTTAAAAATATGGCGGACTAAAATATCTGTTATATATTTTGATTGAACCATAACATTTACAATAATTTTTATCTTGTAATTTGTTACTTATGCCATGTTTTTTTTTTTTCAGGTAAGACCATCATCTGAACAACCACATCAACATTGTGTGTACATACCAGTATTGTTGGTAAGAAGTCCATATAACAATATTAATGAACAGCAAGTTATGCTCTAAAAAAAGAAATCAGCAATTTAGTCATGTCTCGTAGTGCGCCTAGAATTTTGTATGTTTTTATGTATTTTTAACAGTATTAGTTTTATACACTAATTAATTTTTTCTATTTTATGAAATATAGACGTTTAATTATATAAGAAAGGGTGTTTTAGCACATTTTACTTATAATTTAAAAAAATCTTATCATTCTTTCGTTAGAATTTTCTGTATTTTTATATTTTATGTTGTGTATTTATTTGTTTGTGGATGTGGATTTTGAGAAATAGTTTTGTATTAATTCATTAATCTGTATTGACCCAAATTTTTTTGAAAAATAAAAATATGAGTACAAAATATCATAGTCGTATCATTTTAATAAACTATTAGCATACTCGGTAATTTTCTTTGTAGAACGAATTTAATAAACCGATCATTTACTTGGAGTGTCTTCGACAGAATGCTCTATGGTACTTCTAAATAAACTAAATAATAAAAGTAAAGATTTTCACTACATTTAAAGATTTTTTTTAAATTTTATGTTAAATGATGCAATGATGCAAAGATGCAACGTTTTTTGAAAATTGTATATTTTGTTTGTTAGCACAGTTAAACATACAGTATATAGGTACTAAACAAAAAAAATATAATGATCCACTATGGTATTGTGGTTGTAAGCCTATCCAAATTTAAATATTACATGTTCCCCAGGGGTCAGTTCTGGGGCCGCAATGTTTCAGTTTCTTTATTAATAACTTAGTTGTCTCTTTATCAGATAAATGCTGTTTTAAAAATATCTAAATTTTAAACTGTTTTAAAACTGTTGATTACCAGTACCTGGAACGTTGTACTAGATTGATACTTGACACTGTTTTAGCCTGGGAAATTTCCATTTTTCACTTTTCTTTATTAATTTAAAACATTTCTAATTGTTTACATGCAAACTGGCACACTTCAGAGTTACAGCGGCCTAAAAGGTGTGAAGGCAGGTTGATATTTTTATTTGTTAACCAAGAATTTTTTTGAAGTAATGTAATGAATGTCATTATTTCACCACAAAAATTTCTTGGTTATCATTGATAATAGACAATTACCAATATTCTTTCTAATATTCTTTCTTGGGTTTTTTTTATAAGGGAATCTTTTCTAATATAAAATAAAATTGTTAATTTTTTTTTTTGATATGGAGGAACAATTTCAAAAAAACAAATATTTCCTAATACTTATACACTAAATATACTTTGTAAAAAAATTTTACGGTAAATGATATATGTCACTATTAAAACACTCTCTTAAAAATGTGTTGTATAATAGTGTAACTTCAGAATTACTAAAGTTTATCTTATCAAGTATACCAAAATACGTGAGACAATAAAGAACATAAATGCCTCTTTGTTTTATTCTTGAATTGTACTTTCAAAAGCGAGATTGTCAGATAATAATTTACAACATCATCATTAACTTTACAAACTTTTGAACTAACAACAGATGTACTACAAACTAACTGACATTAGATGATTTAACTGCACCATCATTAAGAAAATATTTGTTAGATGTTTTGTACTTCAGCCATTTCTTCAAATATTTAAATTTGGAATGCGAGAAAATAGATGTATTTCAGTTTATCTGTGAACTTGAATATATATTGAGAAATGCGTATTATTGCCCATACTTAAAAAGATATTTGTTGAAATAAAATGATTTTATTACCTCAGTCATTATTAAAATTGTTCTTTTCCACACAAAATAAGCAGCTCTAGCTCGCTTGCGACGTAGAGCGCAATAATAATTACAGAATTTGCAGATGAATGGAAGGCGAATTCGCAGATGAATGAAAGACGAAAATAATTGACGAAAAAGTAGCGTTTCATTTCCTATCTGGCAAATCGCGCAGGCATGACCCCGCTTAATGTAATCATGCGAATATTCAAAATCGATATTTTCCAATCTTGAAGTTTTAGACTCCTCAATATTTATTAATTTATCGGATACCTCTACTATGTAATCAACTAGCCATATTTTTTAAACCGCTTATTTGTTTATCAATACAACGCTGCTGCTAAACGTACTATTATATTTTTTTCTAATACACCTAAGGTTTCCTGTAAATATTCGATAAAGGAAACGTATCAATACATTTCAAGTATATGAAAGCACTTTACGTCATGAGTCCAGTCGAGGCTGTCGATATTCTAGTACCTTGCTACATTACTGTGGCAATAGCAAAATTACGAGGATCAGGTGGCAAGTGAAGCCTAGCCCCCTCTATTTTATTTATATATCGAGATAAACAGTAGAAATTTTAATATTTGTTTACATATATGAAGCTATATTGTATGGTAAAAACTTCATTTTTTGCCTGAAATTACAGCAGTTGACATACCTATACAGGGGATTCATTGCTAAGCATACTTTCGGAAAAAAAATTATTCAAAATAAGCTAGTTAGTTCATAGAGATATGGGTCTAGAAAATTTTCCTTTCCGTTTCATTTTTATATTTCAGAACCGGAAATGAGGCGAAACGAAATGTATGTATTGCTCTTAAGTAATTATTATTCGTTAACCAGTGATGTTGCAGCTATGTTACAAGCCCACGTCTTAATAAAAATATCCAACTCTATAAACATTTACAGGGTATTCCATTCAAAATAAGAAAGTTGAGGTAAGTTCGAGCGAAACCGGAAACGCATAAACGTTGGAATTATGGGCGTATAAATGTAGTGTGTAACAACATGTTATTTCATCTAAATATCACAATAAATAAGGAAAATAGATGGTGTGAGTTTGGTTTCATTTACATCCGGTCTGGTATATATGCAACTCCTGAGACGAAGTATGTGAGAATGGATTATTTAGTTGTTTAGGAAAAACAGGCCATGTTATTCTTAATATTAGTCACGTATATACGAACTGCCATTTTCAGCCTTTTTACAATGCCCTACAAATCCCTTCTTTTCGAAGAAACAGTTACAGAAAAAAATATTCCAATGAAAATCTTTGGATGGCTTTTAATTTTAAGAAATAAATGTAGCCCTCAGCGAAACCGTATCAAATATTACAAATCTTGTTATTTAACAAAATATCTTTGCACAAGTTTTAAAAAATGACCATCAAACTTATGGTTGCTATTTTTAAGGAAAAACGTTAACAGTCATAAGATTTAAAATAGTATATGCTAGATTAAATAAAACAACCAACCAAAACGGGGTTATCCAATGAGACACGACTAATTTAATTTGATGTTAACAGTCCTTTAACAAATTTAAATCAACTTCCAAGGTTTGGACGAAACAAACCTAAAAACGTGTTACATATACATACTGGACAATGCGCATGTAGTAAAAGATATATTTATATAGTTTCTGTCAATTTCCTGTAGAACGCAGCACCTTCAGTCCAATTATGTCTAATTATAAAGTTTTTATTAGAAACATGTTCGGATTCCTTGGAAAAAACTTACAATTACGTGCTTAATTTTTTTATTTCAAAGATAAAGGCTAGAAATCGAGTAAGCAACTTAAATCGATCACCCTGTATAACTTTTTGAATTTGAAATTTTGCTTATCTCTAATAATTTTCGAAGACTGCAGTGAAACATAAACCTATGAAATATGTGAAATAGAGACAATTTTACTTTTATTTTAAATGTTTTAAAACTGATAGGTTTTCAATTTATTTTTCAGACCTCTCTCTATCGATACCTACTTTAAATATTTCTCTATATGTTAAGGGTACGGCCGCTTTAACGAAAAAAATATTTCACGTTTGAAATGTTTCCACAAACCCAGTTATTTCAAGCTTTTATTTATGTCATGTAATAGTAATAACCCTGAACTCTTTCTGATTGTTTAAACACTAATCACTGTTCATAAACATCTGCTGAGAAATTAGTCGATTTAAGGATTTAAACTTTTAAATCAATTTTAGTGCTGTTGATTTGTTAGGAAGTTGCGTTGCGTAAATTCCCTAAATCAAACTTTAAAATCAAACTTTGTTTCGGAGTCCAAAATGCGACCCGACATCAATCTCTAGGGTTTCAATTCTTAGAGGGAAGTGGAAAGACTTACGAAGTAGGCTTTGCGTAACTTTGTGAGTTATTAAGGTTAGGAAAATTACACTTTTTTGTTTTTTATTCCTGAACGTATGTTGAAAATTATTTTCAAGTGATTGCCGTGGCTAAAAAGAATATTATAGGAACACATATGCTTAACTGGTTTTTTGAATTTTTAATCTCTCACAATGAATAAATTGACTATGGAATGAAAGGTTATGTGTATTTGTTTCATTTACTATATGACTTTTAAAAAATTACGATAGATAATCAGTTACCTATGCCAAAAATAATAATTACAAGCATAAAATTTTTTTTATAATTTTAACTGAATATTTGGTTGCCTGTTATATATATATATATATATATATATATATATATATATATATATATATATATATATATATATATATATATATATATATATATGTACATATATATATATATATATATATATATATATATATATATATATATATCATTAGATTTGGTGGGATCGTGGCCAATAATTAAAACAACAAACTATTTTTAAAAAGTCGACGTTTCGAAATAATTTATTTCATCTTCAGGACACTGAATTTTGTATTTGAGATTCAAGATCAACAGTAGTTGTATTATGTTTTGTGTGTAATTTTTATCAGTTTAATGCTTTTACCTACTATTTTTATTATTTTGACAACAACAAACGACTTTAAATGTAAGTACAAATTGTTATTTATTCAAATACGTAATTAATATGCTTTTGTAAGTTTATGATTGCCTTTATTAAAATAAAAAATAAATAAATAAATAAATAAATGAATTTCATAATTTTTAGGTATTAATTCTATTTTAACCATTTTTATATTGCATTACTTTTTCCCAATTTCATTTAATTTTTATTGGTATATCATTTTTTTCTGTCAATGAATGTTGCGTGAATATAAATTTTTTTATTAATCTCCGTTCTGTGATAACGGAATATTATTACTGTATAATTTACTTTTATATGTACATGCTTTTTCCTCGTAAAATTACCACTGTGACTTATTTCAGTGTCCTGAAGACGAAATAAATTATTTCGAAACGTCGACTATTTTAAAAACAGTTTTTGTTTTAATTATTGGCCTCAATTCCACTGCGTCTAAAGAAAATTTTCATATAATAGGCAACCAAACAATCAGTTAAAATTATAAAATTGGACATTTGGCATAAGAATACATTGTATGACGTAATCAGATCTAACACTTCCGATTTAACCAGAAGTACTAGTGACTATTTTATTTTAAAAAGTATCCTTCATATTTCTTAATATTATCTAATAGAGATTTGAATTACCTTTACAATGTTTTTTTCAAAATTAAAGTCATAGTAGAAATAACCTTGAAAAATGAAATTGTATGTGATTACTAAGTGGTCATATTCATGACAATCATGTTATTTAAGTTTATAATACTTAATAAATAGTTGGGTATTTTTAAATATTTTTCACCCAAAGTAAAATGACTGTTTTGGCAATATAATTAATTTATGACTCTTTTTTATAAATATTTTATAAAAATAAACTTCCAGAACAGTTTTTTAAATAATACCCTGTATATTTTTTACCTGAATTCGGTAGAGTTTTAAATTAGCTTTCCAACTAAATTTAATTTTAAAATCAGCCCATAAATGTACTTGAAACTGCAATTTTAGGGTCGAGATGACGCAATGAATATTTAACATTTCTGTCAATAATTAACAAAAAACATAGTATGCTTTGAAATGTCTAAATAAAGAACAAAACGCCAAATCAAGGTTGCCTATGTAATAAACAATGACTTTTGACGTTTAATGCATTTGATTTTTAAAATAATTTAATAATAAAAAATAGTGTTCACGAGCTTAGAATTAATCCTTTAATTTAATTTAACAGGTCAAATAAATAGTAAGGAAAAAACAACAAAAATAAATACTAAACCAAACATCACAAACACAAATTTAAAAAAAATACAATTTTTTCATAAGATTAACAAATCTTTTAATACAGAAAGTTTTTATGAATATTGTTCAGAGCACTGGCCATTGATTAAAATATGTTTTTCTGCGCGTGTCATAATCGCTTTCATAATGTTATTTAGTTGAGTTTGGTCGTCTACTATACTATTTACAACTATTCTAACTCTGTTTTTCAAATCTTCTATGTAGTTAGTGGTGTCTCGTATACCTTATTTTAGATGTATGACGATAGTGCTAAATCAATGATCCGGAAATCGCGGAGGCCGTCTAGTTGGACCATGTAGTGCAAATCCAATGGTTTCCGAATCTGTCATTGAGGTATGTTTGAACTTCTTCTGAATTGTAAGGATGGTGCTTAGTCCTGGTGGTAATAAACCACACGCTCTAATTGGTCCAATTATCTGATTTCTCAAAATACCAAATCCACACGTTAAACCTGATTCTCTCTTGGAAATTTACTAATCGGGTATTTTCCTGTGCCCAATATGAAATTGTTTCTATTAAACATACCACGTGATTCATATGAATTATTATTAAAAATATTTAGTTTGAACATGCGATATAAAGTAGTAAGTCAAATATCTGACAATATTATGATGAAAGTTTTGGGCTGCTATTTTGCAATTTATTAACGAGGTACAAACTTTCTAATGTATGAATACAATCATCATATAACGCTTAATGCAAAGCATGAAAATACTGTGTATTGAGTAATATTCAGTTACCATTTAATCTTTAAATATCAAGAAAACGATTGAGATATGCGACTTCAGACAATTACATACATCTTTTTTTACTTAGAATTACATCATAATTAAAAATGTCTGCATAGCTGTTAAAAAAAAATTAGATCACATTTTTATCAATTAATGTATTTTATTGTACTCCTTGTATAACTTAGATGAAAAATAATATGAAATTATGATTCCTCTCTATGAGAAATCTACTTGTACCGATTTTAAACTTGATTCGTCAAATACTTTTTGACATGCACCCAAAAATCATTTAAAAAGAATATTTCAACACCCTGTATCTCATTAACATATTTGGTTAAATTTTTATATTTTGAGCCAAAGAGTCTCCAATTACTCCATGGTCCATTATTTATAACATATTTTATAAATGGCATACTTTTTCAAAAACTGCCGAATGCGCCGGTAATATAAACTAACTAATGTAATTCTATTTTTTTGTAATTTAAAAAACTAATTAAGAAACTATCCAGTTCACTAATACAACAGTTGTTAAGTCTTTAACACCATCCACAAATAACTTTGATATTTGTGACTCATCTGCATTGACTTTTTACAAGGCTTTGCATAGTCTCAGAAATGCATTCGTAATAAAAACTGATGAATTCGTTAAGGAGCAGAACAATTCAAAACAATTAAATGAATTTTCTGTGACAAGCAAAATGTCGTAACACGTAACGTTGTCCTGGTACATTAATAAAACATTATGGGTAGGAATAACATTATTGTTAATTTTACTAGTCTATTTATTGCTATGTATTAATAATGTATATGATATATATTAGGCTCACACAAATATATCAACAAAGATAGCGAATAATTTTTGAAAAACACATGCTCAGTTCATTTTTTTTTTTTATGGGGGATCAAATCGTCTCTCTCCAACAACCAACAGTAATCACCCATCATGGCTGGGTTCCATCGTCCTTGATAACGAATTTCCATTGTCCTGATATCTTGATGAAATCTTTCGTCTTGCTCGTCACTTACCTCACCCAAATTTTCAAGAAAACAATTAAATGGGAATGCAGAAAGCGAGTTTTTAAAGACATACGGCAACCTAGCGTTTGGTACGCTTACAAATTTCATGCAGTTCTCATCCTTCTTCTTCTCTAAAAATCCACTGACTATGCTTACAATTGAGTTCCAAACTCTGAGTTCATGTCTGTTGAGTGTTTCTTTAAAATCTGCATCATCAAGCAATTTTCTAATTTAAGGACCAATAGAAATGCGTTCTTTAAATTTGGCGTCATTTAAATGGAGAAAAAAGTCTCTAAAGTATTTAAATCCATCATCCTCTTTATGCATAGCCCTCACAAAATTTTTTATTAGCGCAAGTTTAATACAAAAAGGTGGCAAAAGAGCATTTTTAGAGTGCAAGGGGCATATATTTAATATTACTAGTTCCTGGATCCAATTCTTTCCCTTCCGGCCAAATTCTTTTCACATAATGCTCTTTTCCAGTCATATAGACTGTCTCACAAACAAAAAAAAACGGAAATATTTTGTAAAGCCTCCTTCAAGCCCTGGTAAAATGGCTATTGTTTTTAAATCCCCACATATTTGCCATATGTATTTGTAATTAATTTTATTTAAAATGGTGCTCATATTGCCATAATCCTCTTTCAATGTTACTGAATGGACAATTGGTATAGATAGATGGTTTTAAATTTCCATTATGCAGTTGTACAGCTTTTAAATTTTATTTGTAGGAATCTATGAATAATCGACACTAAGAATGGGAATGCTCGATATTAAGTTCCTGCATTAAACCTTCAATGTCGATACACGCGCATTGTGAATTTTCCATATTATAAAATGCGGAAAATGTTGCATTTATTTTTCTAAAATTCGAAATCTTTACCCAGTAAGTTCCACTCTTTAAATCGGGAACCAAGAAGTTCTGCTTGTTGTTTTGACACCTCCAAGTCATTCAATTCATTTTGAGCTATTAAGTGCGGGTCACTAAAATTTGCTGGCATATACAAAGGGTTGGCACACTGGTGTGGGCTGTCTGAAGAGTCGTTACTATTTCTATTACCTCCCAAAACAATACTTTGCCAATCTAAAGGATTAGTTGGCACTGGTGAGTCTGATGCATTGTGAGGAACAGGTCTTAGGGCTGATGGCAAATTGGGATATTCAGTTTTTTGTTTTTTTTTTTTGGAATACCTCTCAGTTCTTCTTACACAAAAATAGCAATCATTAAAATGATTGGTGGGTTTTCGCCATACCATTGGAGCAGCAAAATGCATGTTTTTTCTTTTCCCTTTCATACACTACACTAGTAACGCTATAACTTACTCAACAAACGTGGGGAGCCCATTGCTTGTCTTGATCTCCGACCAAAACTCCAAAGTGTAGAAAATACTGTTTTCGCATTTTCAGACAATGGCCTCGTTTGTGACTTCACAAGGAATTCTCCACAAATGTAACAAAGGTGAGGTTTTGCAACTTCGGCGCTTTTGACAAGATATTTTTGTCGTAACAGAGTTATATAGACAAACGAAAACACTTTCTCACAGACACAATTGGGCACTTGGAAGATCAAAACAAGACTGATACTGAAAATGTTCTACTTTACGTTAACTAGCTCTTCTAAAATTGCCGACCCATCATAAAATTTATTACCTGGCAATATGATAGTGTGTGTATAATTGTGTTTACACAAAAATGGTACATACTAAGACTTGTTGGATATTTTTTCAGTTAATAGGAAGGTATTAACAATATAAAAACAGTAGTGTGAACTATGTTACAAAAATTGTGTCAGGCAGTGTAATTCAATTATCATGCTGGAAAAGAGAAGAGCAGTTGTTTAAAAAATAAACATAATCTGCGTTTGTACTTAGCAACTCTTTCGTAAATGAAAAGTCGTAACTATGCTTCAGTTTGCCAAACACAGGTAGTTAATTAATTAATTTGAAGCAGAGATCAGGTATTTTACACATATGTACGGTTTAGATGACTTTTAAATTAAGTAAAACGTTAAAATGAACTCGTAAGTCCGGTAACTGAAGCACAGCATTTTACAGTTATCTTGTTTCTATTTTATATTGTATAGAGCTTTAACCAACCAAAATCCTGTGCCAGTTACAAATTGTTTAGGTTTACACTTTCTTGTAGACATCGCAACATATTGATTGCATTTCTGTTAATTAATGACCCACTTACTGGACAATTTTTGTAAAAACGTAGGTAAGAGTTCAATGGAAATCAACGAAAAGTTCAGATTTGGATTAAAATCATGTAATCTGCCTTTGAAAGCAAACGATCGCAACATATAAAAACAAAAATAACATCTTATTGCTTCTTTCTTGCACGCCAATGTCTTTAGCAAATAAAAAAGGCAAAAATATGAACCTTTGACATCATCGCAGTCATCTCGGGGGCAGCGGCAGAGAATTGCAATTCTGTCAAGTAGTAGGAAGTAGGCCTATGAGGCAGGGGGTGGGCGCGGGGACAAGCCCGGCGCCATCGCCGCCGTACGACCGATCGGTCGCCATGGCGACGGCCGGCTCAGGACGGCGGAGAGCGAACAGCACCGGCAGAGCGATCAGTTCTGTTCCCGCCACTCACCGAAGCGACGCGCACTCGCCTGGTCACGTGGAGATATAGCGCGTGCGACTACCCCACATCCAAAGCGATTTTCTGATATCTGCTCCTGCCACCCGGGAGACTTGCTGTAGTAGTAAGCACCCGCTAGCGCTCTACTTGCTTTTATTAACGACGGCAGCCAAAAACATCGAAACAGTAAGTTCTGATATAATTCTTCCAGCTTTTCTTATTATTCTGTTCAATGTCGTGGTCTTCACCCAGTGTCCCGCTTTTTCATAGCATGCCATGAGATGACCTCTTAACCCCTGATTCCCTGTATGCATTGGTTGTTTCTTACAACAAACGGAGTTCGCTGTTACGTGGTTGAAACTATGTTACAGTGACAGGTGCAATGTTTCGTGATCTATTTAAAATATTAAGTGTTTTTAATTGTTCGTAACCTAATGTGATTGTGGCCATTTTTTATGAAAATGTTTGAACTTTTTAACTCCCATCAAAAGTGACTGAAGGAAATTAAATAACTTAACGCGAAGAACTATGGAAAATATCATTAATATGTTACCTTTAGTCGGACTTAATACATTAATTATTAAAAATTAATTAGCAGTTAATTTTTTACTTTGTTTATAATTTTTATAGCAAAAATTGCATGTAATTTTTTTTTGGCTTGGCGCGCTCTGCATAAAACATTAAAATTATGTACTTTTTGTTTCACGCAGGGTTTAATTTACGTGAATATGACAAGCAATGCAATTTAATAAACATCGTGAGAGTTACTATTTAATTTTTTTGTGCCTAATTCTGGAATGTGCTAAGTTTTTTCAAACATTATTTTATAATTTAAATATAAAAATTGAAATTTTGTCGTTGCCTAACAATAAATGTCGTAAAAGTAAATCAAACCAATCTAATCAAATTTTTATGAGATTTATGTCGATAATACCATCCTTGTGAAGGGTAGCTTTTACGGATGTCCATTAACCGAATTTGGTCGCTTGATTTTGACGTATAACCGTGAGCAAATCGCATTAGTTAGTGTGACCTAATTCTAGATATTCATAATTAAGATTATTATTAATGAATTTTCGCACGTAAATCTACCTTAATGTTAAAAAATTAAAATAAATTTATAAATCTGTGTCTTCTGTAATCAGTTCAATTCTTAATTTTTTTCATATAAATTTAAGTAGTTTTCAAAATGTCCATTCTGTTGATTTTGCAATTAAAGTGTTTTTTATGTAACAATTTTCAACTAGTTTATATATTTTCAGCCAAAGAAAAATAAATTCTTTATTAATATCGATCATTTGTGATTTTAACATTCAAAAAAACAATAAATTGATTTTGATTTAACTTATTCTCAGCATGTTGGCCAGATTTCATACATGTTACATTTTATAGGTTTTAAAGTAAAATGGGATATGTAAAATTTATCACTTGAGAGCTTTTATGTCCTCAAATATTTATGTTTTCCAAATCTCCAAGGAATAAATCTCAAATAAGTGGCACAGACTTATGATAGAAAATACGGCAACAGAAAAAAATTTAATTCTTGTTAAGCGGTTGTGATATTTATCCAATTTACCTCAGTATACGTTTATTTTGGAAACGTTGGACAAATATTTATTTAACCGTAACTGAGTCATTGTATTTTAGCGACTATATAATTTTTTTAGTTAATGAATTTCGCAAGCACACTTTTATCGAGATAGAATGTAATAAACGGGTATTTGTTTTGGAAATTGACTGTGCAAATGCACATTCCTCGTGAAATCCTCGCAATTAGAATCACTCCTGCCCGGTTAACAACGTCGCAGGAATAAAAATAAAGAAAAAACACAATTCTCATCGCTAACCTTAATAAAAGTTTACTCAAAACAAAAACAACCTTATAATATCTCATTTCATTTAGTGTGCTGTTGAGAATGAGATTTTTTTATATTGGCAATTATGATATTATTTTATCAGCGGATTGGTGAAGCAGCATTGTCATTTCAATGACAGATTGTTTATAATTTAACATTAGCGTCGTTTAAAATAAAGTTTGGCATATTTTACAACCTGTTTTATATATCACGATAAATTTTTTCTTGATGTATAACAAAACTTTAAAAAAAGTAGCAGTAATAGTAAGATTATATAGTCTTCAAGATATATAGCAAAATTTGTATACATAGTTCTCTCGTTGTTTTCAAAATGATATGAAAAAATGTGATTTTTTATAATATAATAACCAATACAAGAATTATAATATAATAACCAATACAAGAATTACAATGTGTGAGTAAAATCGAATGGTATAATTTCAATAATACCATTACACTACTACTAACTTGTACTATAAGGATTGTGTATCCTGCTATAGCCGAAAATTCCATGAACAACTTCCTTAAAAGACTCACCCTCATTGTAAACATCGCGGTGCCATTTTTTGTATAAAAATAACCATTAAACATCTAAATAACTGTGCTGTGTAAAGTTTTTTGTCGTTCCCCCAGCTATTTGAGTTTCGGTGGTTTACTTTATTGATTTATGCAAATTAGCACCTGAATAGCTGGGTTATTTGGAGTTATCCTTTAAAAGAGCTTTTATGTTTATTATATTATTATTATTTAGGGTTGATTTTTTTACCCAAGGGAGAATCATACATACAATTTTTCGTAATAAGTATTTATATTTGTAAAATTTACTTTTAAGTATTACACACTCTTAGTACGGTCTTGGCTGGTAAGCCATTTCTTTAAAAATAAATGCCCTTTTATAAACAATAAATTAAAAAAGTTAGCTTTATTTTCAATAAACAAGTCAATTGCAATAGTTGTTATGATGAACGAATATACACAGTGAGACAAAACATAATACGTTAATAATTAATTATTAAAATAATTGTAAATAAAATATTCCGTTTCAAAATCTGTATTATATTTAGGTGACTTATCCTTCGCAGAGGCTTTAAATTTACTTAAATTTACAAATATTTAAAAACAGAAAGCTTATTCTAAGCTTAGAGTCCACAATAGTACAGTAGAGCCATTTGTTTAAAATAGTAACTGGTGAAATAATATTTTACATTGTGATTTAATTTCTTAAAATTTTTAGTTTCTTAAAAGCAACTGAAATGAAAATACACACAGAAAATGTAATTTTTATATAGTTCTCAACAAAAAAAAAAAATACATACCTACTCTATAAGATTATAATATACAAATAAAAAGATAATGCGCTGAGATGTAGGACTTTTGCATTAAAGTAGCACTTTACTAAATATATTTTTCCCACATAAAATGTTGTATATCCTTTCATTCGTGAATAATAATTTATTGATACATTTAAATAATCGTAATTCGAATTTGTTTCATTTGAAAATAAATATTTACTTAATGTTAAATATTCATTTAAAACATTTTTTATCTGCGCGTATTACCTAATTTACGATGTTCCGGTATACCTAAAAATCATTCAAAGTATCTACATTTCCGACCAGAATAATATGGCCCACTTAATAATAGGTAATTATAAATATGGTTACAGATTTAGGTAAATAATAGTGTTCTGTTAATTTCTAATGCATAAACCAGTGCCTGTTAGTTGTTAATACTAGTCAATTTGCTTTAAAATTATCGCAGAGAATTAAACAAACGCCCTGGGGTTATAGAACGATGTTTCCAAACTCGACCTTCCACTAGCCGTATTTATTGACCATTTGTTACTGGATTTTGGGGAAAGATTTATAAATATCTCTGGCAGAATCGTTCATTTTTCATTCATTGTCGATGGATTTTATTGCTGGATTATTTGTATTATGAGATATACTGGGATTTTGGTGGTGTATTATTATAACTATTACGTATAGAACAATAATTAATCTTCAACGAAAGTATTACTTTGTAAGGAAATAAATAATATTTTTGAACTGTAGCCGAGTGGTTAAGAAAACGATTTTTTTATCAGTTTGTGGTAAAATGTGTTGATAATGTAGTGCAATTTTTGAGGATATAACTTACCTTATTTTCTTTGGATATTCTACCTTATTTTCTTTGGATATTCTGTGGCCTAGCCTACAAATTATTCTAAGAATGTGATTAAGCACACGTCTGCGTCTGCGCCAAATGGATTAGTCAGCTAAATTTTGTACCTAACTCTGTAACAAAGATTGTGAAAAATATTTAAATAAAAAATTATTGGAGAAAAATGAAATCATATTCACCATAGGTATCGTCCTCTTCGACTTCCTTTTAATGATCATTTTGCAGTGATATAGGATTACTTGATACACTTGCGTACCAAATATCATCAAATTCAGCGAGGAGGTTGCCTAAATATGGATGAAAAACCATTTTCCAAAACCTTCTTTTGAGAAAATCTTATAAATGAATTTTCAAATACGTGCGTAGAATAATAATTGATCCTATTATGTGTGATGTTGAATTTTTAACCACCCTGTCCATAAACCTGAAAATTAAGTGATTAACTCATGTGTTTATGAAAATGCATATAGAGAAAGCAGTTTTTAATAGTTTCACTTAATAATATTGTCTTCAGATTTATATATTCTTAGGTATGAGACATTTTATAAAAACCAGTCTGTAACTAATCCCTATGGGATGGAATTTATTTAGTATTCGTTATGTAATTTAATGACAATGTTAAAAAGAAGAGAAAATACACAAATAAATAAATGTAGATATTATTAGCATAGATTAATTTAATCTATGGTATTAGTTAGCATAAGAGTATAATTTTTACTGTATTAATTTTCAAAGTAAGAAATTGCCAGAGGTTAGACATACGTGTTTTTATTTTATTTTGTATGATTTAAATATGGGGTAGTATAAACACTGTATTTCTTAAAAGAATAAAAATTGCCTGTATTCGGTGAGAACAAATGCTGCTTAATGTGCTTTTAACTGGAATCTAATCGAACACTATTTACTATTTATAAATACACAATTTCACAACAGCTAACTAACGAGTATGAGGTGTGAGCTTGCTTCAGTAGACGACGTCCTTAATTGACCCTAATTATATTATAATTATCTTGGAGTTTTAGATTTTTATCACGTCTAAGAAATTTTAATAAACAGGACATAGTGTTGCGATAACATTGTACAGCTTCGTCCACTTTAAATAGAGACAAGAGGTGAGGGGAATCCCTTTCCCCCTGGCAACAGGAATGGTTCATACATTTATTTACGCATCAAATTTCTTGTCTATAAATTAATCTTGATGTGGACAACAAATCACTTTTTTAGCGTAAGCTACAGTAGCAAGCATTTTTTCTGAAAAAAGTTGAATAAAACTGAGTATGTAATCCCAAAATAAATATTTATTTTTATACATACAGTGTACGCCAAAAGAAAATATCCTATATAGGGTAATTCATATTTAAGGTGATAAATTGCAGTAGTTAGTTCAGAGCCTATACATAATAGAAAAAAGATTTTATAATGTGGGCCTGAAGATGCTTCCTACGAGAGCTACAAGCTCCCTATGTTTTAGGATAATCTTTTAGGAGCCTGTAGGTCCGTTAGAAATCATTCTCGAACTCAACTCCAAAAATTAAGAAATCACAAAAAAGTAAAAAAAACTATTGACATTCACAATTTATTTGGTAGGTATTTTCTTATGATTAAAAAAAAACATTTGTATATATACAAATGTAGAGTTCGTGATAGAAAACAATTTTATTTGCAAGTTTTATTCCGGTTTTCGAGAAGGTCATAAAAGTGCCTTGCAGTATGTGATCAGAGAATGAAAAGAAACAAATATCTTAAGCGGAGTGACCGGTATAATTTTCTTGGACTTCAAGCTTGCATTTGAAATGGCAAATAGAGAAAGATTACTGGAAAAAATGAAAGTATATGGACTAAACTCTGTTATATATACGTAATTATTTGAGTGGTGGAATGCAGAAAGTGAAATATGAGTATATGTCGAATAATGTACCACAAGGAAGTATTCTGGGCCACTTTTATTCATATTATACATAGCAGCTCTGTTTGTTAACTGCTATTATCACTTGTTTGCAGACGATACGATCAATCAATCAATCATCAATTATCAACATGGCAGAGGAAAGTGGCAGCACGTTCATAGTGAATAGAATGAATAATATTTTGAAAGAAGTGATTGAATGATCACAATACATTTCAGTTAAATATATCAAAAACAAAAGGCTTCTTGTTAAAAAAAAATAGAAAAGTAAGGATTAGAATTTCGAGCTATTGGAGATGTAATTAGTGCTGTCAAGGAAATTAAATATTTAGGAGTAATCACAGATGTTAATCGTAAATTTAATAATTATGTCAATCATGTATGGAAAAATATTGTCAAAAATCTTAGAAAGAGTTGATTGGTATTTGTATATTGAGAGTAAAAGATTGGCATACAATAGTGTTATCTTATCCACTTATCACACCACTTTAATTATTGGAGCGTTACATAACTATATTTATTGCAATGAGTATATAGGTCTGCCATGCAAAGGTCAACTTTTATCAAAGGTCTAACTACGAGTATATAAAAGCCTAACTAGGGGAACCTAAGGAAGCTTCATTCAAATGCATAGTTTCTTGTATATATATTGTCAAAGTTGGAACTGTGTTATTTATCTTCAAAATGTGGTAACTTTTTATGTTTTTTTATTGTGTGTACACGTAGTAAAGTACTAAATAAAGGATTTACTATTATTATATTTTCTCTAAATGAAAGCGATTGGGTCATTCCAAGGGTTTCAAGGGCAGTGTCATGAATTTTAGACTTTAAAATTAGAAATAAAATATAATTTTTCAGATAAAACTGGCATTAAAAAGGTAATAACCATAGATGAATGATCTGGAGCAATATAACCTGAATGTTATCTTTTTTTAATTACGCTTTTAGTAATTACGTTTTTGTTATAAAAACATCAGCAAAGTATTATGGCTCTGTTGGCCAATAAATATGAATTTTGATATTCCAATACTGTACAAAAACATGTCTATCTAATTTGAGTTGGGAAGCAGCAGCAATCCTTCCATTTGGGTCACATGATTCAATCGCAGGTGCCGGTTGAAATATAGCGCCTACTTTATACAAATTACGCATTTATGGATTTATTGATTTTGTAAACGGATTTAATTGACAGGCAACCTATTAGATGCAATTAGGCGAAATTCGTTAAATTAATTTTAATATGTACTGAGATTTCATAATTAGACTATAATTATTCGTTTTACAGTTAGTGACGCCAGACCAGATGATGCCTTACAAACAATTTTATACCGATGGAAATTTTATTGATCTATAATAAATTTATATATAATTTTATTTTATATCATTTACATGAATAGAACTTCTGTGTTTGATAAAAGAAATAAAATAAAAATGTTATAAACGACTTGTACATTAGCGTATACGTAGATGCTATGCAATCTTAGACGAGGCTTGTGTAGGAGATATACCATCCTTCGAAGGGGATGTAAAGTAGTCGGTCCCTTGTCTATTAAATATTAGGCGAGTAATAAATCCTTATTCTTCGATAGATAAGAGGTTAGGAACATTTCCAGGTTGGGGGTAGTTCGTCTCCAGGCTATTGGTAGCGGAATTAGGCCGATGTTAAATAAGTGAATAAGAAAATATATTTTATTACTTAATTCTTTCATAATTTCTATGTAAAGTAAATTTTTCATTTTGTCAATTTCGACGAAAGGTGCCAATTCCACCAGAGTTCATGTTTGTTGTTTAAATTGAGTAAAATAAATTTAACCTAATTTTGTATGTTGTATGTTATGTAGATATTTAAGTTTTATGGGAATGTCATTCATCAGTGTCTTTCAAATACAAGAGTATTTCAAATTAAATACTCCCAATTTTCAGTACGTCTATACTTTCCTCAATTTGGCTAAAACATGTCGCTTTGGAAATTTTCCATACTTTTTTCTTGACTACCTATAAAAAAAACTATGTGAGTTTCAGAGACTGAAATAGTTTAATGCCAAAATAATTCGATTTGCAGAAGATTACTTTTGTTTTTAATGTTACAAAAAATAAATTAATCTTTCTTAATCCCTTGTTTTAAAATTTTAAACTGCTTTAAATGGTGTTATGTAACTTAATCTTCCTTGTATTTGATAGGAGTATGTTGGGTTAATAATTTTGCAAGAATGTGTATTTTGAAGTGTTGTTTGATTTATGTATTAGGGACAGTGTAAATAGTGGTAATTTTTTTCCTTATGTATTGAAAGCATGAAGGTCTTAGTGTGTCGTATGCTTATTGATTACTTACAATTTGAAGAATACTCTTTTCAAATAAAAAAATTGCAAATTGGCTTTATACAACGTTTTTTTTTTTTTGACGCAGTGAAAGTCTGATGAGATTCTATATTTATATTCTTAACAGTTTTTTTAAACCAAACACATACTAAATTAACTAAACACGTCTCCAGAGAAATTACTGATAAAAAATTCAAAAAACTATATATTTGTCCCCTTGAGTAAATTTGTATCTCAATTTAAGAAACTTTTTAAATTAACATTGCGCAATGGTTATAATAAGCCTAGAGGGCCAAATAGCTTGCTTGAATTTAAAAAAAAGTGTTTTATCGCAACGTCCCATGCTAGAGTAAATAGCGTTCCTCAAAGTAGGGACAATAGGGGCCACAAAGGATCAAAATACAGGCAGTGTAAATATGTGTCACGGTGGCGAGATCTAGTCAGATAGACGGCTACGAAAAGGACTATAACAATGGCAACAAACAAACAAATATTTGTATACTTAAACACGCTAATTCTATTACAATGTTTCATTTCAATTGAGGGGCAGTGTATAAATCATAACTCAATGAGGGCTACCGCGCTTGATTTCCCCACGAGAGGCGTTAGTGTAGGGTAATTTAAATGTCATTGAACGTTAATGTTTACTATGGTTTTTTAATGCGGGTTTTTAGTGAGTTTTATAAAAATTAGCTGAAAATTATTTAACACAATGATGACAGAAGGGGAAGTAGTAATTTATCAGTAGGGAAGTTATTGTACCTATCAGAGGTGTCTCATGTCATTAAAGTTAGGTTATATCAAGCATGAGCATGATAAAAACAACGAATGTGCACGATTATTACTTACTAGTAGGCTTCTTTGGTAACGTATAATCGTCAGGATTAAAATGTTTCTTACAAACACACGAATGTTTCGAAGGAGTAAAGTTATCACTGCGAATCGCTACCAACCACTGTATTAGGCGAGTTTTGTCTCTCGGAATCATATGTCTGCCATATTTCTGAAGAAAATGGAACTACACAACACTGAGGCATAGTTAACAAGTTTTTTTATTTACTGGTGCACGAAATAATTATAATAAAACCCTATAAACTTGTTCCGCGCCTAACAATAACTTTTGACAGTTACCTTACTCGCCAGTGGCGCCAACTGGTGAGCCTAGAAACGGTAGCCCTCATTAAGTAAAAACGAGTGTTATTCATATAGCATTAGATGATATTGACTTCACATAAATCGGTTTGTTTGTACTCCTACGTCGATTTTTTGTTAAAAACACCTAACTAATGGTATATCTGTAATACCGACATAGACAAAATCTGTGATACCCACAAGGCAACAAGCTACTAGATTTTCTACTCACATTTATTTTATACTGGCCAACCTTATGGGCCTTTGTCAGGGTCTTGTTGTAGTTAATTATTCATTAGTAGAGTTGGCAAAAATGCGCCGCAGGACATCATGATAAGTGTAATAAAGGAAATTAACTAGTGATAAAAGCAATAAACTGTTACAATTTATAACAATGTATGCACAATTTACCCTCTTAACTAGCTTGGTTATCACAAACAGAAAAAAGATCTGTAAAAACTTTTGCAGCATCATGTATGTTTCTTCCAATGGTTGTCTCTGAGAGTAATGTTCGATGTGGTGAAAAAATTTTTCTATATTTTGAGAACGACCGTTCGACATATGTAGATGTAATACAAGCATACTTAAAATAGTCTTTGAACTCATTTAACGGATCTGCAGATACATCATCAGTACCATCACATGACACCGGTAAAACCGGAGTCTTGCTTTAACACACATGCGAACTTTTCTCCAACGGGCTTATTTTTTGCGTCACCTGTAGGGTATAGCAGTCGATTTACTTCGTACACTATTTGCAGTGACTCCGCTAACGACAACGCACTGTTTTATAAGTTTTGTATGGCATCATGTAGTCTTTTATAGTTCTTGTGATTAGTTTCTTTATAGTTCTTGTGAATAGTTTCTAAAGCAGTTTCAACAGAAACATCTTAGAATTTTGTCTGACTTTCCTTAATAACTGCAGCCTCGCCTGGATTGAATTGTAGTATCACAGCTTTTATTTGTTGTAAATATCAGCATAATAAAAAGCTGCCTTCAACCATGTTCCCCAACGTGTAAGAATCAGCTGTGGTGGTTTGGGAATACCGAGACACTTGCTATGAAATACGTGAAGACGTTTAGGAGATTTAAGAAACACTTTTTTTGTACTTGCTATTAATGCGTCTACCACACACAGTTTCTGCCACATAGTGTAAAGCATGCACTTTACACGTAACATGTACCAACCTACAACCGTGTTCTTGAAGAGAATGGTCTACCAAACGCATTGTCGTAAAACCATCGGTCACAAACATCAACACTTGACTTTTTGACAGGTCAAATTTTTCGAACGTCTCCAGCACCACCCGCGTAATTGTTTGGCCGGTACACTCAGTTATTCTTTTGCTAGCTAGTAACAGTGAAAATGTCGGTTTAAAAAGGGTCCAGTACACCTACTATAACATTTAAAATAGATTTTTTTTTACAATCTGTCGTCTCGTCAGCACATAACCACATAGTACACATTTGATCTTATTTACAATGTCTTTGCTTACAATTGGTACATAGTTACGCAACGTTGTGCGACTTGGTAACGTCACCTTTGGATTGTATTTATTCCAGTACTCCTGAAATGGTTGTTTATCGAGTATGTGCAGCGGAACATTACAGGCAATCAGCATTAAGAGTAAATAGAACATAAACTGTGCTGTTGAACGTTTTATGTAGTACAAAATTTACGTGACGTTTACAATCACATTTGTCCCAACACATCAGGTCTGTCTCGCACACCTTACAAATTATTATTGCACCATTGTAGAATAAATCCGAGAATTCACTGGTATATTTATTCACTTTGACAGCGTATGGCCGTTTTTTACCCTTGAGCAGGTCTGACATACTTTATTATTAAATTAATATCAAGAATAAAATACAACAAATAAAACTTGCAACAATACAACGGATAGGAATAAATTATGTTGCATACACCACAAGGCATAACAATAGACTAAAATCAAATGTTAGTCTTTGCTAAAATAGTAAACAAGTCTCCCTTATGCATTTGGGTATTTCTCTACCTGGCACCGCCGTGACTTGCGGACTCATTAGTTCATAATAGATAAGTATCGTTATTAGAAACGAATTCTAACTTGTTTGATAGGAGAGGCTCAATAAACATAAAGTTGATAATTTTTTTTAACAAAACATCTTGTTGTTTTTGATTAAGACAGTTTCTGGTTTGAACCTGTCTAAAACACGTTGCAAAAAAACATGTTTTAAACAGTATTAAACTATTTAAAATCGTTTAAAACCTTTGAGGGAAGGAGTGTAAAGAATAACATATGCATATAAAATATAAAAGCGTATTGTTCTCACACTCATCTTAATTCCACGTACCTCACTACTCACATATGTGTTGACGTGTATTGCTACCACCCTTGAAGTTTGGCAGTAATGTCATCGTAAACTCGTATAGTAATTTTGGTGTTCTGTGGTATGATCGGTACAACATTTTTTTTGCTTCGGAGCCTAGTATTTATAATTTTAAATAACATTTTAAACGTTCTGTTTCCATAAATATTTTAATAATATATTTCTTAACTATTAATCTTTTTAAATGAAAAATCACGAATTTATTTTAACAAATAATTTCTTCGAACTGAATAAAACTTCACGTTTTAAGATTTTCACAAAAATTTTTATATTCATATATTTACGAAATATATATAAACATGACAATTGTTTCGCAATAAGCTAAAAAGATTCAGAAATAATTCTAAATGACCAACTAGAAACAAACTCCTCACCATTATTGAACATGTTTTAATATTGAAAAAAAGTTTACTTACACATATTCAATTATTTTTAAAATCTGTATACTTTCTAAATTCCTACAATTTGTTACGCTCTTTTATATTCAATTTCAATGCACAAATATTATCAATAGACATTTTCAGGTTTTTGGTAAAACTTGACCTTTATCCTTTGGCAATTTACGAGCTTAAAAGGAACTATAGAACAATACATTTTTTCCTTTATTATATATATATTTTATATTTTTAAATGTGAATGATCCGTTTATATTTAATATTTACAAGTTTACAATTCTATTTTTATTTTGATTTATTTAGGATGCAATTTTACAATGTCATCAAGCTTATTTATACACCCTACCCATAATTGTAATAGCTAGTCTAGTACTCACATCTGACGAAGCCACTGTGTTGGCGAAACAATTGTCATGTTTATATATATTTCGTAAATATATGAATATAAAAATTTTTGTGAAAATCTTAAAATGTGAAGTTTTATTCAGTTCGATGTTAAAATGGATTTTCATCAAGTAAAGGGCGAATCAATCAACTAAATAATTTCTTGTTTACAGGAAAGTAAAAAAAAACTATAAACTGGTGAATAATAATAATAACATATTTTAATAAACTTCAAACCGTTAAAAAACTAATGCAATATCATACATTTAGGAGAGGATACGAGTATGTTAAATTAATTATATTGTTGTTATTATATTATAATTATGTCAAAAAAAATTTTTTTTCTACGGCCGTGCAGAAAGTCTGAATTTCTAACATGCAAAGCAGTATCGAAAATTTACAGTACCCCGTTGCTGCACTAGTGTGTGAAATAATGTTATTTTCATTTGGTGCGAATGTAAGTTAAGACAATTGTTTAAAATAGTTCCAATAAAACATGTTTTAAACTTTTTAAAACGGCCGTGTTGTAAACATGTTTTTTTTTAAGTGTTTTAAATACTTGTTTTAAACATAACATGTATATTTTCTATAAATTTTAATAATATTCATGTTGGCCACCTGGTGAAGACAATTTAAGAGCTGCCAAATTTTATACAGAATTGGCTAATATGTATATTATAAAATAAATGCTGCCTAATACCCGAACACGCTATTTTCAATTTACCTGGAGTAAATCGGAAAGACACAATCCATAATTTATAACGTTAAAAGTTCACGGTTACTGTCTATGTATATTATATTAGTAATTTTATTAAACCTACGCAGTATATTGTGGTCTTATTTCATAAGAATTACAGGGAATGTTTGGTATAGGTATTCATAACCGCTTTATATCATAGAAACTATTAAAACAACTAATCAATCTAGGAGCAAGAATTGCAGTGTTCTTAGTATTAGAAGCAAACAAATTAAAATTTAGAAAATATTGACTTACCAAAAAGAAAAATTGTTACGCTTAAGAAATGATTTCCTCCAGTCACAATACAAAAACAAAAACCCCTAGTCCGATATATATCTGCTTTCATTTTTCCTGAACTTTTCAGGGGACTGGTTCACGAACATATTATTTATAGAAATGTTTAAATTACATAATTCATATTATGAACATTTATCAAATTTATTTTGGTATTTTAAATTGAATATCTAGATTAGTTATTGTAACTTCGATAATTATAATGTAATATGTAATTTAAATATTTTTATAAATATAATATATTCGTGTTTCAGCCACTGAAGAGTTCATGATGAATGAAAGTAGAATATATATAGAATATATATATATATATATATATATATATATATATATATATATATATATATATATATATATATATATATATATATATATATATATATATATATATATATATATATATATACATATATACATATATATGTATATGTATATATATATATATTCTATATATATATATATATATATATATATATATATATATATATATATATATATATATATATATATATATCTATATATATATATGCAGATCAGTAATGAAACGTTTGCGGACCTATGTTTATATAAGCTTTCAGTCATGAAATAAGCCAAAGAATTATCCCCTTGCGTATGTACATGATATTTAGGAACACCCTGTATATATATATATATATATATATATATATATATATATATATATATATATATATATATATATATATATATATATATATATGTGATTTAGTATATTTTCCCTGCTTGGATCAAATGACAAAAACCGTATACAAAAAGTACAAAATATATATTGCCGTTTCATTTGCAACTTAAGAAAATTTGTTCACATTTCCGCTGCTTTTGCTAATCTTAACTGGCTAAATATGGAAAAAATTGTTAGATACCACTATCATGTTTTTATTCAAAAGCTTCTAATAAATTCGTCACCTGCCTACCTTAAAGAAAAGCTTGTTTTCAGAACTGCCATACACAATTTAAATATCAGATTTCCCAACACACTTACAATGCCCTTACACAGTACGGCTATTCATCAGATCATTTAGTTTCAATGCAGTACAAATTTACAACGCTACACCCAATAACTTCAAAGATCTTTCTGTGAATTAGTTCAGGAAAAAATTAAGTCACATCTTTTATCAAACTAGTAATATGAGTTATATGATTGTTATTTATGTATTTATTGTATTATTACTTTCTTTAGATATGTTTCTTTCTTGGAGCAGACAAATATGAAATATAGTTTACGTTCTTTTTTTTTAATTTTTTTTAGGTGCATACTTATTTTATTTATTTTAAATATTTTCAAAACTAGACCAATCTTTTGTGTAGTCTAGTACATGTCTAGCTATAGGTTTTAGTTTAATTTATAGTTTGTATCTTTAGTTTTTTTTTGAATTGTATTGAATTAAATAACAGCTATTATAGTAATAAGAGCAAAAAAATATTGAGATTAGAGAAATATTTACTCACCAAAGAGGAAAATTATTACACTTAAGAAATGATTTTCTCCAGTTACAATATGAAAACTAAAACCTCTACCGAGCGGTTGTTTTAATATTTTCTATGATAAAATGTAGTGGAAGTTATGTTTGTCATTTATTATGTACCTAAAATTTTTATACTACCGCATTAGATAAGAATGACAGTATAAAATGTAAAAAATATAGTTATTTATTATTATTTTCATGTTAGGTTAGAATGAGGGATAATATAATATCCAATAATTATCATATTATTATTTTTTTAAAAATGCATAAATACGAAGCATTAATATGTAAAATTTTTTAAAAAGGATGTTTAATGCCTACCCTGTCATCGCTGCTCTGTCGACATCTGATGAATTAAACTTTGGAATGTCAAATATAATGGAAAATTAGGTCCAAATATTGTATTTTTATTTCTTATTACATTTATATTCATCGCCTTTTTTGATTGTTATGTGTTCTCGTATAATTTAAAATATGTCTACAGCATTTAAAAGCATATTTTGACTAAATTTTTTAAAATGTACTACTCATGTACAAATTAGTGGTGTGTGGTTCGAATTTCCTGTTCAGAAGATGATTTTGGAAAATATTATGATTTCAGAATATACTTAAGTATTCTGTAACGGTATTTGCAGGTATGTTTCAGAATAATAATCATTATGAGTAATTTTAAATTTGTTGGGCTGTTTTTAAGGAAAATATATACTAGGAAACGAGTAATCTGAACAGAGTTTAGAATTAAAAAAAGGGCCCCTAACAGTAACTGGTGCATCGGCACCATGTGTTTTCCACTTTTTGATGTGGACACATTATGCCTAAATTATAGATATTCAAATAGAGACATTTTCGAGGAAAGTTTTGTAGTTGTAGCGATAATTTACTTCTTTTAACGAGATTGAATAGAAAATCCACGCTGTACTGAAAAGTATATAATAACCATCCTTTGTTGGAGTTACACAACAGAATTATTTAGGTAAATTATTCATAGTGAATATTTTACTTTCTCAGACAATCAATATCCGATACCAGGACATAACAGAAACGAAATGATGTAGACAAGAACTAGGGACACTTAATCTGCAGAAGGATGCTAAGCAGCTCGGTTAGTGGATGGCTGACCAGGCCTGTTTACCTACGCTCGAAGTTTGGCTCTCCAACTCAAGTACGAACAATCCGGCAGTAAGATAAACTCAACTCCACCTCTTTAAACTTTGCAATTCTCGCTACGTATTCCTGACATCTGGGGCTGTTGTTGTACCAGATAGTATTTCGTCCAATACCAGAACCATTCAAAGCAGATGAACCGTGATTTCAGAAAGTATCTGCATTGGAAAGTGAGGTGAAAAGCAGTGCAGTGTTAAGTTTCACAAAGTAGAAGCATTGCAATAGTTTCATCAATAGAGAATAACTCAAATCAAGATTGCTAAACCTTGGAATAGTGACATACTTGTACTGTTCAAAGTTTTAACGTAAACCTAGAATCGATATTTTCTCGCTGCATCTATCTAGAATTGGATAATAAAATAAACTGATATTCTGAAGGCGAAAATAGTCGTTTATAAAGAAACTTACTGACTTTAGTACGGCGACATATAGCATTGTCTTTTTCGTGATGTTCTATACAATTGCAATGTTATATGAGGGAAAAATATTTTGTTACATCGAACTGTCGGCTACGTTTAGTTAAAATCATATTCATGGCTGCAATCAAGAATTTAACCTTATTAAAAATGATCATAATTGAAGATATAACCTTAGATTAATCTAAACTGATTAAAAATAAGGTTTGACATTACTTTTTTAAAAACAAGCAGTAAAAAAAACATAAATAATATGTTATAGAAACAGGGTGCAACTAAAATCTTGCTAGTCCCCCTTTTTACGGAGGAAAACAGATGAAATTTCACACGCCTCAAATTTTTTACCCATTTTTTGCCGCACAATATTGAGTGAAATGTCATCGTAGAAGTTTTAAATATTGATCTCGAGAAAATACATGCAGACTGTGAGGAAGAAGAATAAACAATGTACAAATTTTACGTTTTTGAGTATAAAATTGGATCGACTTTATACTTTAGAAATATTTTTTGGATCAATAAAACCTTATGATATATCACTCAATATTGTGCGGTAAAAAAAATGTAGGTAAAATTTTTTAGGCATCCCTGTATTCAGAGATTTAGTGAACTAGTTGCTGACGTTTGAAATCTGCATTGAAGTGCTGAATCCATCGGTTTTTACTGCAGCGTACCATCAATAATTGATTTCGTGAAACAGGGCAGTGATCATAGTTTGTCAATCACCTTGTTATTGTCGTTGGTAATAAACGCATTATCTTGTTTTTTTTTATTTAAGTCTTTAAAGTATAAAAACAAATTCTAAATTGAAATTTAAAGAATTAGCAAAGTCATAGTAAATTTTAATACGTCATTGGTCAAATTACTGGTAACATTCCGAAAATTTAACATAAATACATTTACAGATAAATATTTTTAGGACTGTAGCTTTTCTTTAAATTAGCCTGTGTATATTTAACATTGTAATTTTATATCCTTCAGACAAAGAAATTATAGAGAGACTGGATATTTACCATCCTTTAAAAACAGATTGTATATTACAATTCCGTATTAAAAAAAATTGCAAAACATTTACTTTATTTAGATATGACAGAATAAAAACCTGTACCTCACGATGTTATGAATTTATCAGAAAAAAACCGTCATAAGGGTCTGTTTTTGACGGGCTATAGTTCCCTTATTGTAGAGTTCGAATATCGGCGAGTTATGAAGTCAACACGGTCAGCGCAAGGGAATATTTGTTATTAATTTATATACAGTGCGTTCACAATGAAAGGAATATATTCAATATAATCTGACCAACGTGGTTTTTCCAGAAACGCTCGTACACGTTGATATGCAATTGGCACATTTTGAGTTGATGTTACTTCCAGAAAAACCGAAAGTGACACTGACTTGCCGTATGACTCAAAATGTGCCAATTCAAAATTGCACGTTGTTCAGATTATATTGAATTTATTCCCTTCATTGTGAATGCACTGTATACCAATTAAGACCAAATATAAATTATTACTTCAAATTTGTACATTTTAGTGGCTTATCATGTAGTGTAGATGTTCTAAAAATGATTAATGGAGGTAGTAAAGTCAAGTTATATTGGCACTAGCAGTTTACATTAATATTTTTTTGTACTGCGCTGCACAGTTATTGCTGTGGTATTATTCCTTACAAGCGAAGTATATTATTAAAAGTTACTCCATATGTTCTGCTGTTAAAATCCGCTGCCTCTCTGCAGAAATCCATTTTTATGTTGAAAATGTGTGGAAATCTCAATCAAGGCTTTGACACGACTTCATAACAAAAGTCCACAGCTCACTACAAATTTACTTGCAAAACACCTAACAATGAAATCGCACCCTAAGGTTGATCTCCGATATCTTAGCTATAAATTGTCGCACAGATATGAACTAAGTATAAATAGAAAGCAGATAGAGAGGCCATGTTTACAGAAGCATATTTTTTTCATTATGCTATAATTTTCGAATTATCTTCACTTTTATTCAACGGCAGTACTTTTGTTCCAAGTTTACCAGTCAGTGCACGCCCTGAGCACTACCAAAATAGAAAAAACCACTTGGTCTTATGCATCCACGTTATTCCCTACACCTTCCTAATTAATTTAAGACCAGACAGATTCAAATCGATGCAATAGTTCAGTCGGTGTACGCCCTTTAGTGTGCGTTTGTAAGCATTCGTGACAAGACTTTTTCCCCAAAAAAACCGGAGACGCGAACGAGGAAGGATCGAGGACTTTTGATATGTCGTTCGGGACATCGAGTAGCACTAATATGTAAATTTTCAGCCTTGCCATATTTTTTTGTGGGTCAAGGTTGATTTATGACTCAAATTCCTGGGATAAAACAGATTCACATGACATAAACTTACATTTCTTTTCAAGGTTCCTGCAGACGGCACTGGAATGACCCTCCCATATGCGAACTATACTTATTAGTAATTTTTTTAACACATATCCAAATTAATTTTTTTTTTCGTCAAACATGATTAGGAATTATCAGATCCCCGACGCAAGAATCACTCTGTATATGTAGATACGTGAAAAAAAAATGTATTTTTAAATAAATGGCTACTTTCATGAGAGAAAAATCCTTGATACAGTTTTTATAAATATGTTTACCATAGTTTTAAGTTAAAAAAGTATATTTACGACTTTTTGAAAGCCCGGTATATGCAATAAATGTTATTTGCCTTTTGTTAGATGATCGTTTAGATTCTATATTTGAAAAATTGTATAGATTTGCCGGAAGCATTTCAAAGCTATTTTAGAATAATGAAATCAGGTACAATATCAGATGACCCGCCTTGAAGTCACTGGATCAGAAGATCTGCTGGGGTTGCTAGAGGCAGATGAGGCGAATCGATATCAGTTTTATTGGCAAAACTTTTTGAACTCTGCAATATTCGGTGGGCCACAAAGGAGTACTGTTTGCCTATTTGTTATATAGTGTTTTCAATGTTTTTATGTTTTTGCTTGTTTTTTCTGTGAAGCCCGATCCCTTTTTTGCATCTATTTTCGTGGCACGTGTGTCCAAACGTGATTCTGAAGCGAGCCCTTTTACTTCGACACTGCTTTTATGGCCCGTTTTATTCATTTTCGCAGTCTACAATACAGTAGAAGTGGGAACATATTGCATTTAGCACTCCAGATCAACTCCTTCGAAGAATGTGTCTCGGCATTTTCACACATTTACTTTCCAATTCTTATAATCAGATTTGCAAAAGTGTGTACTTAAATATGTTCTTTGTGCTAATAAATTTCATTCACTTTACACTAAAATTTTAAGTAAACTTGTTTGTACATTTTAGCAAACTTTTAGATGTTAAAATGTGGAAAAAACAGTCGAATATTAATAATGACAAATTATAGGGTTCAATAAACAATGTCTTTCCTACTATGTATAAAGATGGTTGAATCTGCAAAACACAGGAGTAGCGATGCCTGCGCCAACTCACACACGCGGTTATCCTAAGAAGATACGTAAACACATTAGATCAGTTCACTTTCTGCCAACATACGCTTTGTTTATTGAAGAATAAGATGGAATTATCTTTCTCGACACGTATAAATAAATTTAAATCTAAATTTCCTGATTTAAAATAGGTGTATCAGAACAGTAATTGATAATTAAAGCGGGCAAGTCGTGCGACTATTCAGTGGTGCAACAGCAGGTAGATACCTGGTGAGGAAACGACCGGCTGACGGACAAATCAACGCGAGCCGCAAGACTAGTCCATTTTTGTGTGTCGTAGTGTTTACACGCTAATTTATTCCTCTCCGTTGTATTAACACTGACGTAGTTTTCCACGAAACACCAAAACACTATATACTGCACTCGACGCGCGTTTCTCTTACCAAGTTGGCATCCTCTGGAGATGATTAAAACTGGTTTTAATCATCTTTTAAATTTAAAATTAATATGTTTGAAAAAAAGATTTATTTTTTGAGCGTCTATTGTTAAACTGCGTGCTATTTGTTTCGCAACGCCGTATATAATTTGTTGTATTACACAAATGATACTATTGTAGTTAAAGTAGGTATATGAAAATTTGTGTGCATGTAATAATTTCCTGAGAAAAAGTATTTCAAACATTCTAACACCGATAAAGTGGTCCTTAATCCTAAAAATCATTTACAAACAGCTACATCAATTTTAAAAGCAACGTATATCCTGTTGTAACTGAAATAATATACATCTTAGCTACAACTAATTCTAATTGTAGAAGAATGTGCGTTATGTCAGTTGTCAGTTTTGTTCATTACTCATATTGAAGTAATTTTGTAAATGACTTCCACTGACAACATTGCTTGCTGTCATAAATTGTGAGTTTAAATCAAAATAAATATATCCTTAGTTGATAACTGTAATGAACATAATATGGCATGAAGTGTATTATAGGATTCGAAAGAAAGTCGGAACACTAATAGCACTTAAAGTAAATAGCGAAAACATTTTCAAAAAAAGCGTGTAGTTAATATATTATTATAGTTTTAAAATTTGTTGTTGTATCGTTTTCTAGTTTTTCAAATATATCTAAGATAAGGCACTAGTTTTTAATTGCTGCTACGATTATAAGTGGCAACGATGCAATAATTTATTTATTTATTTATTTATAATAAATACCCAATAAGGTAAGTGCCCAACTACAGTTACACAGACACAGCTTTGCTGTAGGATCGTACACCACGGTCTTCCAGTCAGAAGTTTTGGCCATCCTAGTGATGGCTGGTAAGGATGAGGTAAGGAACAGTGCGGAGCTGATAGTATACATCTGCTCCGATAGCTAGTCTGCTCTAAAAGTGGTGTGCTCACCCAGAAGGGCTCTACATCTTTTCCAGCTGTAATTCAGATAATGTTAATTGTATTTTAGAATAGTAAAGTATATTTCAGAAATCGTCAGTTGTAATTCAGATTACCCAAATGTATTTCAGAAAGCATCAATTGTAATTCAGATTAGTAAATTATATTTCAGAAAGCGTCAAATATAATTCAGATTACCCTAATGTGTTTGAGAAAACATCATTTGTAATTCAAATTAGTCAATTGTAATTGAGAAAACATCATTTGTAATTCAGAACCTGTCAAGATAAAGTATTTATAAAAGTATTAATTCTTAAATGAATACATCAACTTATTAATAAATTACTAACAAAAGTATTTTAAAATATTTAACGTCCTACTGGCATGTCATTCATGGCTAAAGCCGCAGCATGGTATGCAGTGTTCTTTCAGCTGCACGTGCAAAATCACTTCCGACAATTGTATTTTTTGCCTTATCAATAATTGCTTCCAAGTACACTAAACTCTGTTCAATAACATGTGGAGCTTCTACATGGGGACCTTGAAGATGAGTTTTAACATAACACTTTACTTTAGATCAAATGCATTCAATTGGATTAAGCATTGGGGAGTAAGGTGCCACTCGTAAAAGACTTGCTGCCGTACCAATAATAACTGTTTCAAGGGTTGAATGGCAAGGTGCGTTGTCACAAACAATAATTAAGTCTGCCAGCTGATTTACTATATCCTTCCACTGCTGTAATAGTCTCCTAACCCAAGCATTGGCTAAAACTGAAGTAAAAGATCCTCTTCTACGCTCCATAGCTACTACACCTGCTGCTGATATAGCTCCTATTAGATGCACATTGGGACCGTGTGATGCTGGTAGCTGTTGAACCGCTCTGACACCAGCTCGAACTCGGCCCCTTGTCCGACGGCAAAATAAATTAAAATTAGTCTCGTCCATCCAAACAATTTGTTTACCTTGCTGTATGAAAATGTTAAGAGCTCGAACATATTCCGCACGCATTATTTTCTTTTGTTTAGAATTCATAGTAAGAGGCTGTTTGTGTTCCTGCCTTACTGTAAAGAGCTTACCGTCTAAGTAGTTACCTATATGAGAAACAGAATTTTTTTTTCAAAAGTCTGCAATATTTTTTCCTTTACTTGTTTCATTGTGTAGTCGCTTTCTCTTCTATCCATGAAATAATTAAGTCTATTTCGTCTTCAGTCATAATCTTCGGTTTTTTTACCACCTTTTGCTAACATTACATCTCTGCCAGATCGCACCCAGTTAAATGCAGTTTTATACTTCACACCCAAACTCACTGCCAAAGCTACCCAATCGTCCCCTGTATTGGCACTATCCTCTGGCGATCCTGATTAGTATGTTTTCCATATCGTTGTCTTGTGACAGGTTCATTGTCAGTAACAACAACTCTGCACAAGGAGCAAATTGCATCTGGTATATTCATCACAGGTTCAACACATTTGGTGTGGAGTAGGTGATGACATGGTATTAATTTTATAACGGGATATCTTGCCATTGAAACTCGGCAAATTATCTGTTTAGTTCATAATTATTCTGATTTACAATTTTTAAAAAGAGACAATGCTTAAGTCAGTTAACTTAAATAAGTTTATTTATGTTACTATGTATGTAGTTAAGATATTTTCATGGATATGTTGATGTAGAAGTTGTAGTGCAGTTTATGTAAAATACGGACATCAATTACAAATAACACTTTCTCAAATACAATTCACTAATCTGAATTACAACTGAATATTTCTGAAGTTAAATTGATTAATCTGAAATACAATTGACACTTCCTGAAATTAAATTGATTAATCTGAAATACAACTGATGATTTCTGAAATACAATCAACTAATCTGAAATACAATTGAGGCTCTCTGAAATTAAATTGGCATTTTCTGAAATACAACTGGAAATGGTGTAGAAGAGCTAAACAGGCATAAAAAAGTAAGACTAGTACGGGTTGTTGGACATACCAGGTTTCCAGACAACGAGACGGCCGATGAATTAATTGGCTAGACTTGTAGCCAAAGAGCCCTACATTTGAGCTGAGCCCATATTGGGCATCATAGTGCGCCCACGAGACACTGCGAAAGCATTGGAAGACTAACATTCTCACACGCAACTTCACTGTGGATGACTTTATATAAAAGAATAATAAAATTCATCGTTCCTCTTTCCAATTAAACTATTTAAATTAAAACGTGCGTAACTAATCTCTCTAGATTTGAAAAAGCCACTTTGGACTCTCTCAATGGTGGAAATGTATATGGAATGGATAGAACTCCACACGACAGAATCATGTTCCAGTTTATATCAAAGAAAAAATTACAAACAGCAATCGCATTTTCTCAAGAGTTTTAAAATCTTTCATGTTTCGAATTAGGAAACCGATGCTCTTGTAAGCAGATGCCACATTATTATTGACTTGTGCCGTAAAAAACTGTTTGCATGGCACCACGAATTTCTATTAATGCCGAGCGACTGGAGGACCCGCAGTAATCAAATTGTATCGGATCATTTTTGCAAAATACATTACGTTTACTTGCATTCTTTGTCGAGATGCCGGACAGTGAGGATGTGTCCGACACTTCCAAAAAGAAATTGTGTATATTTTGTAAAGAAGTTATTAAATCTAGTGGTATTAAATGTAATAAGTGCAATATATGTTTGCACTCGAAGTGTTTTGAGCAAGTTGCAAAGTATTTTGTTATCGATAGATTAAATTGGTGTTGTAAAAGTTGTACTAAAGATGAAAAAGTGGACAAATCATGTAAAACCGAATCTGCTGATTTTAATATTATTAATAGTGAAAATAAGTGTCTAAAACGTGAAATTGAATTATTAAAAAAGTTGGTTGCTGAGCAGGAATATGTAAACAGTTTACAAAAAGAAAAGATAGAATGCATGCTAGCAAAATCTGTAAGTTTATCTATTGTCGATTCATCAGGGCCACCCGTTTCTTATAGTAGCGCTTTAAAAACGCCAGTGTCAATATCAACACAGCAGAAAAACAATCTACCACAGTCGTCCCACACACTTTTGATTAAATCAAATGGGGAAAATGTAAATAATACAGACATAATTAAAGACATAAAAAATAATGCAAATCTAGCAGAGTTAAATGTTTGTGTAACAAATATGAAAACAATAAAAAATGGTATGCTGATAAACTGTGAAAATAAAACTATGTTGGAAAAACTAAAAAACTAATTTGCACGATAAAATTGGTGACAAATATACAATAAACGAGTCAATAAAATATAAACCACGTCTCAAAATTAAAAATGTTGAAAAGGACTCTTTAGACAATAATAATGACTTTTTAAATCAGCTAATTGTTAGAAATAATTTGTTATGCCAACCTAGTGATATCAAAATCATTTTAAAACAGACTAGAAAACAGCCAGCAAACGTCATAATCGAAGTGTCACCATCAATTCGAAAGATCATCTTAAACCGCGGATATCTCTTTATTGGTTGGAAAAAATGTGGAGTCGCAGACCATTACTCAGTGATACGTTGTTTCAAATGCTCGAAGTATAATCACCTAAAAGAGCGATGTGAGTCCCAGTTGGCTTGCCCCATATGCGCCGGTCATCATGAACTAAATAATTGTCAAGCCGATTTCAAAAAGTGTGTAAATTGTGTTGACTATAATAATCGAAATAAAAGTAATATATCTGTTGATCACACGGCCAAAGATACAAACTGTCATGTGTACAAATTGATGCTGGATAGAATAATATCAAAAACAAATTTTAATGACTAAAACAAAAAAAAATTGTAGTATTAACATTGCACATTTAAACACGCGATCTCTATTTACCGGTTTTAATGAAATTTGCAGTTTGGTACATGATCACTCTATTAATATACTAGCAGTCACTGAAACTTGGATGAATGATATTATACCATCTCATACAGTAAACATACCTGGATACAGGTTTTTCCGTAAGGATAGGTTGGGCAGAGGAGGCGGCGTTGGGTTTTATGTAGACAATAATTTAAATGTGGAATTAATTTCTATCGATATTCAAAACAACAGTGGTCTGGAGTATCTATGGCTAAAATTAAAATTGCTTAGGAACAATCTTGCTTTAGGTGTACTGTATCGGCCACCACATTCAAATATCACAGATTGTATAGAAGCACTTGATAACATTATACCTCAAATTATAATGGCAAATGATGACGTCATTATTTTGGGAGATGTCAATATAAACATGTTACAACTCGATAATGTCCTGTCTGAATTTTTTGAAACTTTTGGATTTACACAAATTGTAAATGAACCTACTCGTGTTACCCAACAATCTTCTAGTCTTATAGATCCCATTTTTGTAAATAACATAGACTTAGTAACTGAAACAAGCACTGTAAATGCAGATCTGGTTTCAGACCATAAATTAGTGTTATGAAAGATAAGTCATACAACGTATAAACAAAAAATAATTACCCACCGCAATTTCAAAAACTTTAACTCAGAATTATTTTTTAATGACTTGTTAAATATTGCATGGGAGGAAATATTGTACTTAAGAAATATAGATGATAAAGTTGAGTTTTTAACACGTAATATTATCGACCTGTTCGACATTCACGCCCCTATTAAAATTGCTCGTGTTAACAAACCCCATGCCCCCTGGCTGACAGACATATTAAAGTTAATTTTTAAAGAACGCGACAGAGCCTTAACTAAATACAATCTGCAAAAAAGCGATGAAAACTGGAATCACTATAAACACCTGCGTAATTATGCTCTCGCATCAGTAAGGAGAGAAAAGTTAGCATATTTAGATTTTCTTCAAAATCAGAAAAACCAAAAAAGAACTCTGGAAAGGTTTAAAAGTCATGAATATACGCTTTAAAAATTGCATTACATTACCAGATAACTTACAAAACCCGTCAGAGATCAATGATTTTTTTCATTTCTGTATTTACTAGAAATAGCTCAACAGACGCGGCAGACTTTTATAAAAATACCAAGTTTCGTGACAATCTGCTGTTTGAATTTAAACTTACCGACTTAAAAGAAATAAATAAAATCATTTCATCTTTAAAATCAAATGCGTGCGGTGAGGATCAAATATCTTTGGAAATGATTAAATTGTGTCTTCCAGTTATTGCTCCGTTTTTAGTACATATTTTTAACATATGCCTAGAAACTGGTTATTTTCCAGAAAAGTGGAAAATTTCTCTTATTCGGCCGCTGCCAAAGATAAATGACCCTAAAACGCTTTCTGATTTACGTCCCATTAGTCTCCTACCGGTTTTATCAAAAATATTAGAAAAAATTGTACAAAATCAAATTAAAACATACCTGTCTGCTAACGTATTACTTCCTGTACATCAATCTGGTTTTCGTGCAGGACATAGTACAACTACAGCATTATTAAACTTACTTGATAATATACTACAAGCCCGTGATAACAAACTTGCTATAGCTTTGATTTCGCTAGATTTTTCCAAAGCTTTCGACACCATTGATCATAATTTATTATGTATTAAATTGGCTTATTATGGTTTTGACGCAAAATCAGTACGCTTTTTTGAATCATATTTATATAATCGTTACCAACAAGTATCTGTTGCCCAGCAAACATCCACTGCGCAATTAGTTATTTCGGGTGTTCCGCAGGGTTCCATCCTTGGTCCGCTGTTATTTTTATTATACACTGCGGATATTTTGAGTTTTATTCAACATTCACATATTCAATCATATGCAGATGACACACTGGTATTACACTCCTTCCAACCATCTGAAACTCAATTGGCATCACTTAAAATTAATCAAGATCTTAATTCAATCTGTACTTATGCAACCAAACATAATTTAAAATTAAATCCTAATAAAAGTGTAGTCATGTTATTTTGTTCCGATAATAAACGGATAGATATAAAAAATGAATTAAAACTAAAAATAGACAATACTTTGCTGATATTTTCCCAGAATTCAAAAATGCTAGGCGTAATATTTGATGAAAAACGACGATTTTATTCTCACATTTCCAAATTAAGTCAAAAAGTCTATATTAAAATGAAAGTCTTATATGCAAACAGATATATATTGAATTACAAAGTTAGAAAAAAACTGTGTGAATCCTTAATCATACCCGTGTTTGATTATTGCGACATTGTATACTTTCCCTGCTTAGATGTGCTTACTCAAAACCGTATACAAAGGGTACAAAATCTCTGTTGTCGATTTATATACAATCTGCGGAAATTTGACCATGTAGCTCATAAAATTACAGAGCTTAAATGGCTAAAAATGACAGATCATGCTAAATATCATTATTTAACATTTATTCATAGATTGCTGTTGACCTCTACTCCAGGTTACCTTAGGGAAAAACTTGTGTCCAGAAGCTCTATTCACAATGTTAACATCAGATTTAAATACATGTTCACAATGCCCCAACATAACACAGCCATTTTTCAAAGATCATTTTCATACAATGCAGTAAAATTGTACAATGGTATATCAGAAAATTTTAAATCAATGTCACTGCAGCAATTTAAAACCTCTATAAAAAATCAATTATTAAATGGATGAATAAATAAATAAAAGTAACCTTAGTTTTATGTGAAAAATTTCTTTAGTTTTAAATTTTTATTTTGTTTATACATGTAATATAATAGATATAGGTTTATTTTCTGAACACACTGCACTACAGATGTTATAAGTTTAGGAAATAACGTGAAATGATTTATAGTTTTAAGATTAGTTTAAGTCTATTAAATAATGCCTCTGGTTTTTACATTGGCATCCTTAAAATGCGCGGTTAAGTGTAAGAGTAGCCTTGGCTAAACTTCGCCGAGCATTCCCCAACATCTAACATTATCATTGTAAATACAATTTTTTTTTTATTGTATTTCTTCACTATTAATAAAGACGTTTTATTATTATTATTATTATTATTATTAAGAGGTAAATGATTGTCAAGGCACCATAAACTTATTATAAGATCTAAACTTTCCTGCAATTTGATGCAATCAATAGAAGATTCCACCTCACAAAATATCTTTAGATCATTCGTGTTTAAGGAAAAATGCACACCCAATATAGTGATGATATCATTAATAAAAGTATTAAACATAAAAGGACCAAGAATCGAACCTTAGGGGCTTCCGAGGTTAGGTAAATCTGACAGACTAGTAGTCACGACACTGTACAGTGTGCTCTTTGTGAGGGATTTCACGAGTAATTATGTTCTCTTTATAGTTTGCAATGTGACGATATAGAGAAAACGTGGCTGGAACACCACGTCCGTTCTTGTCAACCAAGTCAAAGTAAAATTCCTAAATGTATTCCGAAAATAGTAGCACTTGCCTTAAATTATCCAGGTGTTCAATAAAATGCCCTATCCGATGCACAGGGAAACGTTTTCTTTTCACGTTGGGTGACATCAGTTGTGAAGAAAACAGCTCTTCATTCATCTATACCATTTGAAATTGACGGACTTTATATTTGATAATAACTTCTTTCGTTATCTTGTCCTTTTTACATCAATGCCAAGCATGCAGCTATTGTACTACATTCTAAAGGTAATGGTGTTATTAAAAACATTAAAATCTACAAATAAAATTTCCAAACTCTTTCATATCTGGATCTGTTTTCTTCTTATGGCGAAGAGGTATAAGTCGTCACTTTAAAAGCTCAAAATATCTACCAAAGTGTGTATAAATAAATTATCGTTAAGTATACTTAATATTATTATAATAAACCCAAAATATATACATGGATCTTGCTTGAAACTAACTTAATTTACATTTACTAAGATATAAACAATATGGCCATAGAAATGCTACGATACTATGCTAAAGCTCTGTTCGAAGAAAGTTTGATTGGCCTTTTCATATTATGAGTGGCAGCTTCTTCACTTGATGGATTTGCTCCAGAATTCTGCTATTCTATTCATGATTCCGCTGCAATGTGTTTTTATTAAAAAATGAAGGTTCATTTAAGTTCCTCGGTGCTACCGTTTTCGAGAAGTGGTTGGTTTCACCGTCTTCCGTTAGTTCATTAGATCCTTAGGAAAAGTCGATTCACACTTGTGGGTGCTTACTGTATTTTTCGAAGCTGCATATAAAATTCGTGCAATTTCTATGCACCCCCTAGGGTGCCTACGTGCGGTTCACATGCAGTGTGCTCTCGCCCAAAATAATAATAATATTTGTTGTTTGGTCATGTTTACACTCAACTAACAAACTAATAAAACCCAAACGGAGAACGAACTATTATTAATATAACCAACATAAAATATGTATGCAACATTTTATTAAAAACCATATGTGAGTAAAATTTAAAAGGAATGCGTTAAAACTGAACGAGCCTGTTCAATAACAAATTTTTCAAAGGTGTGAATTGGCTTTAAGGTGTACTAGCGTTTCCATTTATTGATGCCGTATTTTTCTCGCATTCCATATGCCAGCGAATGTGAAATATCCCGCGAGCCATTTGAAATATTTCTGTAAAAAGTTGTTACAATTGGAGCGGTATCCTGCAATTTCCGGCGCATCCTCAATAGTATACTAACTCACAATCTTGTAGCATATTTTTTAATGACATTTAAATCCCCTCATTTACATTTCTTGGTTGGCTTCATCTCAGCATACATCAAATAACGTACGCCGTGATATCTCGCTAGCAAAAACTAAAAATTCAGTAAAAAAAAATTATAATAATAATTCACTCGATAGCATTGCTAGATAAATGCTTTAAGGTTGAAATTTTGCAGTGTGAGAGAAAGAAGACATTTATTTTTGATTTGTTTCAATATTTAAAAACCAAACATGATAGTTAAAATAGATTTAGCACTTTGTTATTGTTCGATAAAATAGTAGCATCCCTACGATCGTTTCAAATATGTTTGAGAGAGAATTTTGAGTGTCTATGTTTACATTTGTTACTACTCTGTCACTGTTCATACTATTTTTACACTTTGTGATTTCCAAGCTTTCAAATGCATCCAGCTGTCTAGTATTTGTTACATTCATAATTAATCTTAAATTGCTAATATCTATTTTATTGTTGTTCTCAAACGCATGTTGGGCAACACTAGACTTATCTGTTCTACCATATTTGAGATGGGCCATATGCTCTTTGAATCTAGTTTGAATTTATCGTCTAGTTTGTCCAACATACTTTTGATTACAGTCCTTACAGGTAATTTCGCAAATCCTCGACTTTTCCTTTGTTTGAATTTTGTCCTTTGGATTGCCTAAAAGTTGTTGTAGTTTATTTCCCGATGAGTGAACCACTGTCATATCTATATCTTTAAAAATCTTACCAATACCCTTGGTGATTCGGGGATCAAATGGAATCCATACAAATTTCGGATTTTCTCTTTCATTTTGAAAGGTCGAGGAATTTCGAAGTGACTTTAAATTTTCGTTTCCTAATTATTTTATCATTTGCATTTATAGAATATCCATTACTCGCAGCTATATCCTTAATCAATGTATTTTCTTTTTCAAACCTCTCCTTCTTGAGGGGGAAGCTTAATAGACGACGGTATAGAAAACTAAAACTCGCCATTTTGTGTTGAGCACAATGTTGAGAGTCCTTAGGGATATTCTTAGAGTACATGTATCTTTTCTGTATATGTCAAATTCTAACTTATTATCACTATTTCCAATTATTAATACATCTAAAAATGGTTGTCCAGAGTTTTCAATTTCATATGTGAATTTAACTGACGACGCGAAACGACTGTTTCATTTAGAAACAAAGTTATCAATATCAGCAATTTTTGTATCAAACACTGCAAAAATATCATCCACATACCTAAGCCAAACCCTGGGGAAATACTCGAATTCTTCTTTTGCTTCTGTCTCAAATCTCTTTATGAAGAGACGAACAACATGAAGGAACAGCAGTGGGTAACTCAGTCAGTTGTCAATATCAACGATTTTTTGTATCAAACGCTGCAAAAATATCATCCACATACCTAAGCCAAACACTGGAGAAATACTCAAATTCTTACTTTGCTTCTGTCTCGAATCTGTTCATGAAGAGACGATTCAACGATAATTTCTTCGTACAGCATGAAGGGACAGCAATGGGTAACTCTTTGTCACCATTCATTGCCAGTCTCTTCATGAACAGATTCAAGATAGAAATAAAAGAATAACTCGAGTATTTCTTCAGGGTTTGGCTTAGGTATGTGGATGATACATACCTAAGCCAAACCCTGGAGATATACTCGAGTTCTTCTTTTACTTCTGCCTTGAATCTGTTCATGAAGAGACCGGCAATGAATGGTGACAAAGAGTTACGCATTGCTGTTGTTTCATGCTGTACGAAGAAATTATCGTTGAATCGTCTCTTCATGAAGAGATTCGAGACAGAAGCAAAAGAAGAATTTGAGTATTTCCCCGGTGTTTGGCTTAGGTATGTGGATGATATTTTTGCTTTTTAAATTAAATAGTCGTTTCGCGTCAGTTAAATTCACATATGAAATTGAAAACTCTGGACAACTACCATTTTTAGATGCATTAACAATTAGAAATAGTGATAAGTTAGAATTTGACATATACAGAAAAGATACCAGTACTCTAAGGACTCTCACCATTCTGCTCAACACAAAATGGCGACTTTTAATTTTCTAGTTCATCGTCTATTAAGCTTCCCCCTTAATAAGGAGAGGTTTGAAAAAGATAAGACATTGATTAAGGATATAGCTGCAAGTAATGTATATTCTGTAAATTTAATTGATAAAATAATTAGGAAACGAAAATTTAGATAGTTCCATCGAAATTCCTCGACCTTTCAAAATGAAAGAGAAAATTCTAAATTTGTATCGATTCCATTTAATCCTCGAATGGTATTATTGGTAAGATTTTTAAAGATATAGGTGTGACAGTGATTCATTCATCGGAAAATAAACTACAACTTTTAGGCAATCTAAAAGACAAAATTCAAACAAACGAAAAGTCGGGGATTTACGAAATTAGCTGTAGGGACAGTAATCAAAAGTGTGTTGGACAAACTAGATGATCAATTCAAACTAGATTCAAGGAGCATATGGCCCATCTTAAATATGGTAGAACAAATAAATCTAATGTTGCCCAACAAGCGTTTTAGAAAAACCATAAAATAGATACTAGCAATTTAAGATTAATTAGGAATGTAACAAATATTAGACAGCTAGATGCATTTGAAAGCTTGGAAATCATAAAGTGTAAAAATAGTATGAATAGTGATAGACGGCCAATTTCAGGGAGCCCGCTTTATTGATTAGTGGGTCACGGTTCACCGAACATAGTTTAGGTATAAATAGGGTACATTGTTAGCATGTTGGTTTTAATCACCTCCAGATGATGCCAACTTGGTTGGTGATAGGCGCATCGAGTGCAGTATATAGTGTTTTGGTGTTTCGTGAAAACTACGTCAGTGTTATCTTTGCATCAAAAGTTCTAACCCATTCTAGGATTATTTCTTGAAATGAAAATAATATCGTGGATGCAAGAAACTCTTCTATTTATCAATAACAGTAAAATGAGTAATAACATGAACACATTTTAATATGTTTTATGTTCAGCCTTGCTGGCACTGTGTATGAAAACAAATCTTTCTGATGTGCTAAACAAATTTAAACTGTATTTAAAAAATGCAAATCGAATAAAAAACGGAAACGGGCTACATGGAGTAGAGTGATTAGTTTTTCGTTCATAAAAGCAATCAAGTGACAATGATTGGCGGTCAGAGAGATAGCTGCGAGCCCCGCTAGCCGCCTCGGATTTCGTTAAAAAACAGAGGAGGCAATGGGGTGTACAGCGTTTACGCTGGAACAAAGCATTGGGTGGCTTAAAAACAAATGCATGGCTGGTCACATTTATTTGATTCCTGGGATTTTTTGTGCGTTTTTTATTGGAGCTTTTACGAAGAAGTTTACTAGGCTATATTAAATTCGGATAGGAATCGATGCTGAAGCGATTTTGACAAAGCTTTTAAATTAGCTTTCTTCAATAAGTTTGAGAATTCAAAAGGTATTTCAAAGTACATTTGGAAGCAATTAAAAATTTATAGGCGTCTCTAAATAGGAAAGCCGTTTTACCCTTCAATCAAACAAAGTTCAAGTTTACACTGACTTTGCATTTCCGCTGTTCTCCATTAAGCAAGCTATAAAACCCTATTCATACATCTATACCGGGTGTAATGATGACGACATGAATTCTGCTCTCAAAGTCTCTCTTCTTTTATTTTTAATCAATACATTTTTACGAGTTATAATTCTATAAGTGCTCATTCGGGACCAACTCTTGTGTTGGATGGAACAACGAAACGAACGAAAGAAACGTTTCTGTACTTATAAAATTTTATATGAAAACTAAAAATTACCTTGAATTTATGTAAAGAGTTTCCCAAAGGTAGATAATGGCTTTTAGATCTGATCATAAAATTAAAACGAGAAATGAACATTTTATAAAATTTTTAAATGTAAAAAAAAATTGAGGTAAAGTCCTTATTTTTTACGAAGAGATAGGCAGGCTTTGGCACACCGGTTGTAGTGGCGGCCAGTAAGATTTAAAATATGCCATATCTACTGCCGTGACTATTAGCACAAATAATGAAGTAAATTTAAAAAAACAAAGAACTAAACAAGAATTAAAAAAAAGTCGTAAAAATGCTCTCCCCAGATTACTTTTAAACCATTAGTAAAATATTTGCAAAATATATTTTTTTATAATTAGGAGAAAAATTTGTTTTATTTTGACACTGTTAATCATGATCTTCTCTGTGTAAAATTAAAATATTAGGGATTTCATACTTCTGCTTTGAATCTTATACAAAATTATCTGAGTAATCATCAGATAGAGTATACTTCTGGACAATGCAGTGTCATCATCTATGCCAATTATGTCAGGAGTACTACAAGGTTTAATAATAGGGCCTCTTCTTTTTATTCTTTACACCTCTGACATATGCCGTCAGTTACAGTTCTGTCACAGTCATCATGTGTGCTGATGACACAAATATCTATTTACCTTTTACAAAAATCATGCGTTACAAGCTGAGTCAGAACTAAATACAGACCTAAGCAATATTCAGGATTATTCCATGCGAAATAGCCTTGTTCTGAACCCACAAAAATCTGTTCTAATATATTTTGGAAATGATTCTGAATGGGCGGCTGTTAATTTAAACATTAATATAGCTGGTGTACGTCTACCTGTAGCTTCTAGTGCAAAAACCTTAGGCTTGCTTCTAGATAATAAATTAAGATACCGTGAACATGTAAAGAAGCTGGTACAAAAATGTTATCTTACATTGAGAAACTTATTTAGAAATAAAGCATATTTAAATAGAGACCTAAAAAGAAAATTATCTGATACATTGGTGCTGTCTCTATTGAATTACGCTGATATTGTTTATGGTCCATGTCTTGATGCTAGAACAGTTGAGAGGCTGCAGAAAATACAAAACAATTATATTAGACTAATTTAGAACCTTTCTAGGCGAGATCATGTAAGTACTAAAATCAACGATAGTGGTTGGCTAAATATGCGTCATCGCCGTCAACTGCACTTGGACTGTTTTGTACACAAGCTTTTAATGACAAAATCTCCTAATTATCTCTTTAATAAATTAACTTTTCGTTACTCATGCCATAATATTAATGTTAGAAACCAGCATTTGTTAAATATACCAAAACATCGCACCACCTTTTTTGTGGGGTAGTCTATTTAAAAAAACCGGTGATGACGTCATTACTCGAAGGTAGGTCACCCTGTATATTAAATTATTATTTAAAAAAAACAGTAAATTAAAATCAAAAATCGACGTGTTTCGGAAAATTTCAATAATAATTTTTATTTACCTAATAATGAATTTATGCGTTACTTTATGGACGTACTGTATATAAAGGTTTTGGAGTTAATTAAGCAAGCATCTGAATGTAAGTTGGAGGTTTTGAACATATACAAACATGAATCACTTAAGTCAGTTTCTCGTCTAAGCCAAATTGCTAAATTTGTTGGAGAACCAGTACAAAGAACCGGTATATTTTCTACTAATCTTTTTATTGAGTTTTCTCTTGCAAGCTGCCATTTTTATTAGTCTACTCAAACCTTTTTAAAAAACGCAATGGTGAATAAACACTAAGCAGGTTGAAAAAAATAATTTTAATTGAAATTTGAATAACCTCAATATTAAAAAAAAATACCTCTAAAAGTGTCAGATTCACTTAGTTCCATAAAGATTGGCTGGCCTCAAGATGAGGATAAAGAATGGTAAAAAGTGATTAAGATTAGATAATAATCACAACAAAGTACAATACAAGCTCAACCGACAATAAAGTAATGGTCAACATCAACAAACTATAAAAATATTTACATTTTTGTCAATCTCTAGATCAACTGTCGAAAGAATATATTCCACATTAAGGAGATTAAAATGTTTACGTAATTCAATGTTGTAGAAGAGAATGATAGGAATGCATTTTTTTTTATAAAATTAGCATATGAATAGACTATTTTTCTGGTGCACGTTTCCCATTCGATATTTCGTGGGATCGAAAATTGTCTCAATCAATTGTTTCAGTCACAATAACACAATGTACCACTGCGCGAGGTTATGTCCTTATAGCGGTTAACTAAAAATATATTGTTTTATTACTTATCCATTCTTTAGCACTTTGTTTCTGTTGTATATGCCACAACAATTTTTTTAAAAATTCTGTATATAGGTAATATAACGTAATATAATATGTAATATCCAGAAATATTTAATTAACAATTTTAACATGCAACTTAAAATATTAATATTTTAAGTAAATTTTGTGTAAAAATTAATTGTTAATTAGCTGACTGTTATATGAAATTATTTTAAAACATTGAAACAAAATTTGTATGATGACTCATCCCAGCATATAACTAAAAAATGTACATGAACTACAGAATATTTTAATTTGTTTATTCATAAAATATAGCCGCGTCCAAGGAAGCTCTATTTGAATTAAACAATTTGTTGTAACAGTGACTTATGGTAGTTTAACTATTACGGATCGAGTAATTTGGTGCGATAATGCAAGTTAGTTCTTGCAGTGACTAGATTCTTCAATGTCCACATTTAGAAAAATCGTAATCCTTAAATAATTGTAGGTTATATATGCGAAGTGAATTTATTAAATCACTAATGAGTTAAATAATAATAATTACTGACAGGAACCAACTAATGTACGTCTAGGCACTCTCCAGTTTCTAAAGTACACCCGCATCTTGATAACGTTTTGCCGACGAAGTAGAGCTCAACATAATTCCGCTTGAACAGTGTCTTTTCAAATTTACGGGTATTTTTTTTTTTGTTTCAAGGCATTCACATCCTTTACGAAGTTACAAATCTTTTTAAGACTTTTTATAGATGATAATTGGTGGATTGATTTTTAAGTTATGTCCGTGTTCAATTGGAAAATTTCAGTTCTCTATTTCTCTGCACAAAAAACTTAACAACCAGTTTAAAACAAGAATTGAAGTAAAAATGCACAAACATTAGTAATTATAAAATAAAGAATTATTTTTACCATATTCCCAAAAAACAACTATACAGCTACGGACTCATATTTCGAAATTATTGATCTTCATCGGCGTAGTGGCGTAGGAATTAAATCTAGATAGGATAGATCTAGGATGGGATAGAACAAGAACAAAAATTCACACAAGGCTGGAATACTTTCCCCTAATTGAGCACTGTGTACTCACAGTACCCAATTAGGGCCTTTATGTTCTCATGTGCCACATTAGGGGGCTCTAGGAACACAGTCGATACATAGAGCTCTATGTGCACTGTCCGTTTCCACCTGGCAAATACTAACAAAATAAAGATAAAGCTATTGGGGGTGAAAAACAAAATAAAGAATGGTTGTTGCTATATTCCTGAAAAAAAAAACAACTATTCAGCTATGGATACGTGTTTCGGAGTTATTGCTCTTCATCGGCGTAGTTTAGCTAAGGAATTGAATTTAGGATGGGATAGATCAAGAACAAAAATTAACACAAGGCTGGAAGGTAAAGTACACAGTACTCAATTAGTGCCTTCATGTTTCCATGTGTCACATTTGAGGTCTCGATGAGCAAGGGTAGGATAATTTAATTTTTAATTTATAGTATTCACTGGATGACGACTATGTTTTTTTTTTTATTCATTTTTTAGTAAGGGAACTTAGGAATATTCGTCTATGAAGAGAGATATTGTAATGATTGTATGAAATTATTGCGTCCGCCAAAAAGGTAACATTATAATAAATGATCCCATTCATATTGCAAATGAGTGAACATCACTCAAATGTAGGAAAAATCTTGGAGAAAAAATTGAACAGATATATGAAGCAACACCTCTACAATTGTCACGTAATGTGAATTCCATATACCTTAGTACGGTAATGGTTCTGGAAGTTATTCAGGCTATTAAAGAACTGAATAATAATAAACTCCCTGGCATAGACGGCATAAAATCTGAAACAAAAAAAAAATAATTCATTTATAGTAAAATCGTTCACTTACCTAATTAATATGATAATTATCAAGGAACTGTGCCATCGGTATTTAAAGTAGGAATTATTAAACCACTAAAATGGAGCAAAGGATTTTGTGAGTAACTATAGACCTATTAATCTTATTTCCAACTTTGTAAACATTTTTGAAAAAATAATAAAAAAAAGACTATTGAGCATTATAAACAAATACACAATAATATCGGATAAATAGTATGGATTTAGGGAAAATAGGTCTATCTAGGATACAATTTGTTACTTAACTTCCAAAATATATACTAATCGTTAGATAAGAGCGAATCAGCCTTAGCATGCTTTATAGATCTTGCCAAGGCATTTGATACTGTATGTCACTCTAAGCTTCTCGAAAAACTTTATGCTACTGGTATCAGGGGAAAAACTCTTAAACTTCTGAAGAGTTATTTAGAGAACATACTTAATTATGTCTCAATACATAATATATAAAGTAATCCCAAAACAGTTATGTATGGTGTCCCATTGGGAACTGTACTAGGCCCACTATTATTTTCTGTGTATATCAATGACCTATTAAGCTTGAACAGTTTAGGATAAATAACAACGATACGGTTATTTTATATAAAGGTAAATCTTGGGATTCTTTACGATCTGACATACAAAACGACTTTCCAAAAATTATGGCACGGATTAGCAATAACATCTTAACGTTAAACTGTGATAAAACAAAGTATGTGGCATTCAGTTCACACAAAGTGGGCTTACGTCGATATAAATCCATCTCTAATTCAAAGTCAGATAAACTGTGCTATTTTAACTTGGGGTGGAATTAATAACAACCACTTACACTCCTTAAATATAATACTAAAATGGCGTTTAAAAATAATTTTGAAAATAAAATATACGTACCCATCTGATTTATTATTTAAAGAAATAAGGGTGTTAGATGTACGTCTCTATATGACTAAACGTTATTTTTATTATTATCGGAATAACCGATGCCGGACAGTCCTCCCGTGGCCTCCGACGCCTCACGGGAATCGCGCCAGCGCATTAACTACAGTCACTTCGCACATCCTGTAGGATTAGTGTCTGTAAATATCAGAATCATGTGCCCTAAACAGACGGAGAAAACACAGAATGACCGCCTTCTGTATTTGGCTCACCAGCCACTCGGCCGATTTTTGGCAAGCCGGTATGGTTTTCAGGTCCGAGAGCAACATAGGGTGTATCCCGCAGAGTGTACCGATTATTAGGACGACCATTCTTCCCGAGTAGCCTGGGACAGCACTTGGAACTCGTACCGTACATTTACAAGAACCTTGGTTCAAATGAGAGCTACCGCGCTTGAATTCACCACGAGAGGCACTAGTGTACGGTAAGGTCCATGTCATTGAACGTTAATGTTTATTATGGCTTTTTAATGCGAGTTTTTAGTAATTTTTATAAAAAGCTAAAAAACATTTAACACAATGATGGCAGAAAGGGAAAGTAGTAATTTACTTGCTCAGTAGGGAAATTATTGTACCTATCAGAGGTGTCTTATGTCATTAAAGTTAGGTTATATCAATAATGAGCATGATGAAAACAACGAATGTGCATGATTATTACTTACGATTTTCTGTAGTAGACTCCTTTGGTAATGCATAATCGTCAGGATTAAAATGTTCCTTATACACACATGAATGTTTCGAAGGATTAAAGTTATCCCTGCGAATCGCTACCAACCACTGTTTTAGGCGAGTTTTGTCTCTCGGAAGCATATGTCCGCCTTTGGTATCCGAACAAAATGGAACTGCACAACACTGAGGCATAATTAACAAGTTTTTTATTTACTGGTGTACGAAATAATTATAATAAAACCCAATAAATTTTTTCCGCGCCTAACAATAACTTTTGACTGGACCTTACTAGCCAGTGACGCCAACTGGTGAGCCTAAAAATATTAGCCCTCATTGTATTCAGCCAATTAAAAAAGTGTTCTTTTTAATTTAAATAAGAAATGTTATCTTAACGCCATAATTACCCCTGATTCTTATATATTTTCGGGACATATTAGTTAGTATATTTGTGTGTTGACTTAATATATTCATTGATATTTATTTTATTACACTTTTTTTTAAAAAAAAGAGGTTAAGAAAAATTAAATAATGTATCAAAATAGACTAGCCAATAAAATGATCAAACTTTCGGTTTTCTGTAGGAGTACTTTTATACATTCAGAAATATTTTCAAATATCAATAAATCTATTTCTACCATATAAGTGTTTTAAGAAATTAGTCCTTACTTCTAACATTCGTTGTCAGTTGAAGTAAATTCCTCAAAGTAATGATGATTTTTAAATATCTCTAACTTTTGAAGTTCTCAGTGGATTTAAAAAGCTTTGTTTGTTTTTTTCTTGTTCTCTCTTGTTTTTAGAAGTGTAATCATGTTTTCAAATATTTACGTTTGTTTTATATCTAGACGTATGTCTGTGCCAAATTTTGATCGATTAAACAGAACTACTAACAAATTGTCAAGAAATATCTGCCACCTTGGGTCATAACCATATTATTTGGGTACCATCAGGGCCGGATTTAGCGTTGGCGCTGCTCTAAGCCCAAACACTTTGCTGCTTCTGTTCTCTTTCTTTTAAAAATTTTACGCAATTTTAGCGGGATATAATTTTGAATATATAAACAAATTGTACGAGGAAACAAGGGTACATTTTACAGCTAATTAGAAACTGCATATTATTATTAAATAATACTATTTACTGTTACAAGGGCATGCGACTTGCTTTTTTTTGTAACAAAGGTATCGATTGTGTCGCCGTAATTAATACATACATTTTCGTTGCGATTAATGATCTGATTGTTTACTTCACCCACACTACCGACCTTAGTTAGCGACCTAGTTTAGTATGGAACTCTGTAATAATAATTAATATCCGCTACATTGAGCAGTGTTGCCATACAGTAGTGTGTTGCCATAAATAAGTTTGAGGTTAGTCATGTGGCAACCCTGTTGTTTAGTATTTTGCAACAGCCTTTAACAATGTGCCGCCCTAGTCTCAGGTTTATTTGGCCTAGGCAAAATACGACCCTGGATCCGGTTACCATGTATACTTTCTCGCAGATTCGATCTATGGAATATTTTTAGAGAAGAATTTTATCTGATAGTATGCATTCCAACCTGTTTTTAATTTCTTTTACAAAAATAAATTGGCATGCAAACTTGTTCTAGGCAGTTTAACACTGTCTCTGAAAATATCGATGAATCTTTAGAGAAGGTAGGGTTAAATCCTGCTGTAAGTTTGGTGCAAAGTTGCCGATTAATTTGAAGTTTAATACGACTTAAAGAAGATTTATTAATTACAGTTTTATCGTCAGTTATATACTTGGTGGTGAAAGTAAATATGTAATAACTCCTACAACAGCAAAGAAACACGTATAAATATAACATCTAAATATGTTCTGTCCCTTCATTTTGTAAACACCCTGTATATACAGGCATTTTTAAATTATATTGGGGTATGAAAATTATGAGTGTGTTTGTAGAACGGTAGTGGCCTTTGGGAAATAATTTTAGTACGTTTTAATCGAGCATTAGACAAGTCTGACGTATATTTAATTCCTTCCTTTATAATTTCTCCATTGCTTTACCGCTTACAGCTGGGCGAGATAAAAACTTTTGCCGACTTTTCGTAATAATATATTTAGAGTTCTGTTAACGAACGAATAAAAAGTTTCCGCGGTGAAAAAAGTCCACGCAGGCATAAAAATAAGATTTAATTTAATCAGTCGGATTTAATTTAGAAAGGAGCTTAGTGCTATTTGCAATCTAATTTACCAATTTATTTGGCAGAATTTCGTGTAACTTGTTTTCGGTTCATTCTTAAAATGAGCCACACAACACTTTCAGTTTTGAATAATTTGCAAATTATATTTTGTGTTGGAATATGAAGAAGATGTCGAATACATAAACGCATTTGGAAAAGATGGAATACATTTTATATTCTTTTTGTATTCGTGCCTTATAAATAAGCAGTTGTATTTGATAATATGCTGTTTTACACAAAACATTATATTACTCACAATTTTCAGTGCGCGGTGAGATCGAATTGAAATATAAAGTAATGGAAAAGTAGTGAAATCTATTAAAGTGCGATTTTGCAGCACGAGAGGAAGTAGTCATTTATTTTTGGTTTTTGATAATAAAATAAAAATTACTCACCTCAATTTACCAATTCAAAAAAATATATACAACAATTACATTATTACAGGTCTGGATAAACTTGATGAAATTCACTCACTAATAGAAATGCTTCAAAAAGCGACTCTTTTTGAAGCATTTGGTTCAATAGATTTTGCCACTTTTTTTGTAGGCATTTGGTTTTATTAATATACAAGTGTCGTTATTTATTAAAAAGTAATAATAATAATTATTTCTCAGTCAAAGTGTACAATAAATACAAATAACTCTGGAGAGAGTCAAATATATAAAAAAAGAAAATATATTTATATATACAGTAAATAAAACAGAGATTAAAATAATATACATACAGATACAAAAGACATTGTACAAACATGTAAAAGGTCAATAAAAAATAATATATAAGATGACTATGAAGACAAAATATTGAGGAAGGAGGAAAGTTAAAATTGATTAGTTAGCTAGTAGAAAAAAATCATCAAGATAATAACAGTTCTTATTAACAAGCAGTTGTTTAAGTCTTTTTTTAAAAATAGAGATGTTCATGGACATCTTAATATCGGTAGGTAATGCATTAAACGTTTTACATCCATTAAAATAAAGGCCTTTTTGATATTTCGTAGTGGAATGTCGGTCTGAGCAAAGTTTATGTTTAAACTTGGTTTTGTGATCATGGTCAATTCGATTTTGTTGAAAAATGGTCAGGTTTTTGAAAACAAAACAACAAAGTTCATAAACATATGTACCAGTTAATGTCAAAATTTTTAACTTTTTGAATACCGGTCTGCATGATTCTCTTTTTGGTAGTCGCGCTATTACTCTTAAAGCATACTTTTGTAAAATGAAAACTCGTTGACAGTGACTACTTGTGCCGCAGTGAATGATACCATATCGCATTCGAGAATGAAATATTTTGGCTACAGTGGTTTACCACTGACCGTAATGCATACCAACTGGTCCGCAACTTTTCACAAAGTTTGTCAATGTGGATATCCCATTTTAAGGTGCTGTCAAAAGTGCCCCCTAATATTTTACTAGAGCTTTCTATATTAAGTTGACTAGAGTTTAGGTAATTTAAATCACCTTGTATGTTACGTTGCTTAAAAATTATTGTCCTTATTTATATTTAGAAAATTTTTTCCTAACCAGAGTATTCATTTCTTGACAACCTTTTCTGCCGAATTTATTGCTGCCGTCGTGTGGGATTGTATAATTAAAAAATTTGTATCATCTGTATAACAAACAGTATACAAGTTATTAAAATCTTTCAAAAATGAGATCAAGTCATTGGAAAAAATAATACATAAAAAAAGGACGTTGATTTTGCGCCACCATAGGCCAGCGCGGATCCAAGGTGGGGCAATGAGTGCAATGGCCCTCAAAAAATAATGTATATATATATATATATATATATATATATATATATATATATATATATATATATATATATATATATATATATATATATATATGAAACTTCTCATATGGTCTGAATGCTACTATCCCACCGACATCCTCGATGTCTCTGTGGCGGATAGCGACTTGCATCACAGCAAGTACCCGAGAGCGGCGACCCCTAGCCCAGGTGGACTAAACTAATGTGATTAAATATGATTTGAAGGAAACAACTACTCAGCGGGCAAATACCCCGACTTGCATTGAATTACACCTTCAAATCATGATAGATCGATAGCCAATATCATTTGTCAATTCCTAACCAGACAGATCGATTTCGAACTTATTTGTTCTCTTCAGTATGCCATAGTACATATATATATATATGTACATATATATATATATGTATATATATATATATATTATATATATATATATATATATATATAATATATATATATATATATATATATATATATATATATATATATATATATATATATATATATATATATATATATATATATATATATATATATATATATATATATATATATATATATATATATATATATATATATATATATATATATATATATATATATATATATATATATATATATATATATATATATATATATATATATATATGTACATATATATATATATATGGGATGGTTATGATGTCATTTCTATTTATGTTCCTTATAAACGTTACCTATGTTTAATTTATGTGTATTTAAGTTTAAAATTGTGATTGTTATGGAAATTAATAATTTTGTCCCTAAAACGCATCAGTGAAAAGGGTTTTACTGATAAAATTGCGGTCGCAGTGCCATTTTTCTCGTAATCATCAACAGAATTGCATTCTGGATTCTAGGCTATAGATCCTCGGGCTTTAGTACCTGGACCCTGTGCAGATGGTATGAAAGGAGGAACTGTTCTTTAGGAATTTCCCAGAAATACCTTATTGGATAGCAATAATTCTTCTGGCTCTCCCTGGAGAATATTTTAGAATATTTCACTATTTGATGTACTGCAGCTTCCGAACAATTAATTCATTTCACTTTTTGATATTTTTTATAATTTAGCCAATTATTATATGCAAAATTTCCAAAACCTACTCTTATTAAAAAAAAAAACTTCCCTAGTGCATACTTTCTTGGAGGAAAACAAAATGATTCATACCTTTTGCCGGAAAATACTTACAATTATGCTATATGAAATTATTAAATCATTTTATATGTTCTATAGAGTTGCATATAAACATTATATTATTATTATTATCGAAAAACTAAGCGTAGTAAATTGTTCAATATGAATTTAGGACTCTGCATAGTATTGTTTTAACGACATAAATAATTACCCCTCTAATTTATGTCTACAAGAACTTTTGCGCCTTCGCTAGGGATCATGAGTTCGATTGAAATTTAATTATTGTTTGCGTCCGTGGTCAACAAATGTGTATCTCCGTCACGTTTAATTTCTAGAATATAAAGGATTTTATTACCCGTATTTCAGAACGCTTTCAATTGGAATATTGAAAGAAGGATGTCTGGATATATGTAAATATTTAAACTCAAAATATACAACAGAGAAATTGTAAATCTACTTATGTATACGGGGTTTGTACGCAGTGTCTTGTTGGTAGCTCCTTCCCGCAGGACAACTGGACAAAACCATTATTCTGCCAAAGGAACATAAATTTGTCGAAGTATTGTCCTTGCTGAAGGGCGTTATAGAATCCAGCAGTAGTAAGTTTTCCATTAGTGATTAACAATGCCTCATGTTCGGAGATTTCAAGAATGTTCAACATTAAGTGAGTTTGATAGGGGGATAGAATCACAGGATTACGAGAAGCTGGTATTTCTTTTGGGACATTGACATCGAATGCCACCCAATTCAATTTATATTATTATTTCATTATTAACATGGCATGATAGAGGAAGACCCCACAATAGCATTTTGTTACTATTTGCTATTTTCCTATGTAGAACAAAAAGTTAGTCAGAAAGTATTCGCATTCGTCATCCACCGAATGTAATTGTTTTTTTTTTTTGTTCAAATGTGGAATTTTAAAAATGGAGCATAGCAAAATGCTGAATATTTCATTAACTTTATTTTAATATACACTGCTACAAATTACAAAAATCCAATTACAGAGCAGGAACCATCTAAGGAAAGTATATACAACAAACTCTAAAATTAGTACTCTTTACTTAATAACATACAGTAACTACCATAAGAAAAGATAAAGAGAACACAAATTTATGAATTAACTTCATAGAAAGGATTTTAACTAATTAGGATTGGTGTGAAAAATATCCATATCTGAACAAAGACTATCAAAATTGTGGCATATTTTAAATAGGCATAGTGAGTAATAAGTTAAGTATATCCCTCTACAAAGTAGGTATCAAGATGTGCGACTTCTAACCCTGGTGGGCTAAACTATATACTGAATAAGATTTACAGAAAACAACTACTCAGCAGCAAAAAACACCGACCGGCTTTGAATTAAACCTGCAAGTCTAATTTGATAGCTAAGATCATTTGTCAATTCTTCACCAGACATAGACCGGTTTTAAACTTGTTGTGTTCTCGTCAGTATGCCATAAATAATGGAAAAGATAAATAATAATAGCAAACCAGGCTAGCCTAAAGTAGGCTAAGCTTGGTTTGCTGTTATTATTTGTTTTTTTCATTACTTTGGTATATTGACGAGAACATAACGAGTTCGAAACCGGTTTAAGTCGAGTGAGAAATTGCCAAATGATCTTAGCTACCAAACAAGACTTGCATGTTTAATTCAACGCAGGTTGGGGCTTTTGTCCGCTGAGTAGTTGTTTCCTGTGAATCTTATTTAGTATATAGTTAGCCCACAAGGGTTAGAGGTCGCAGTTCCTGGTATCTGCTTTCAGGTCGCTATCAGTCACTAAGACATCAGTAATGTCTGATGTGTGGCAGCACTGACCACCAGAGGGATACACTTATTACTCATTATGTCTGTCTTTTTAAGTCTGCTTTAGGCTATTATTATTTGTCTTTTCCATTACATATAGCATACTGACGAGAACATAACAAGTTCGAAACCGGTCTGTGTCTAGTGAGCAATTGACAAATGATCTTAGCATCAAAACAAGATTTTCAGGTTTAATTCATCGCAGGTCGGGGCTTTTGTCCGCCGAGTAGTTGTTTTCTGTAAATCTTAATCAATATTTTAGATAATGAGAAAAGTTCATGACATTCGTGCGAGCACTGCGTAAATAAAAAGTTGCATGGTTACGAGTCGACACTTAGGGATCTCTGAAATAAATTTGGTTTAAGATCTCTGGACAGTTTATTTTATGGTCGATGATATTAAAAAGAAACATGCACATGGAAAAATTTAGTCGATGTCTCAAAGATTTAAGAGAACGTTTTTTCTGTGGTATTCCAATGGTCGGATAAATAGGTACAATGTCGTAATCCTCTTACTTTATTTAATTAAAAACTAAATAAACATACCAATAGTAAAGAATTGTTACCTAATGAAAGGAAATCCTTCTTGAGGTCGTTGCGAATAACACCAATTGTAGACCGGTTCTGGTTTTTGCCTTCATCAATACGAAATAGGTGAACGCAACGTCAGCAATAAAGATTTCGATATTATAAGTCTCCATGTGACAATAGAGTACTAACGAGTTATAAAGTATCTCCATCTACTGGCAGTCAATCGCAATAGATAAATTGGAAAAATGCCCGACACAGCAAACTTTACCAAATAAAATAAAGGAATAATAAAATAGCAAGTTATTTTAATAGAGAGGTGAGATAATAATAATGTAATAATAATATTTATTTACAAATAGATATATTTAAAAATAGTAATAGATACTAAAAGTTACACCTAAAAGATGTAGTCCTCTCACTTTACTTAATTATAAATTAAATAAAGTAGTCACACACATAGCTACTACTTTTATAGTACACTTAATAGTACAATAGTAGTACAATAATAGTACACTAGTACGCGTAATACACTTCTTGATGATTTAAAAATGTCTCATACTTTGCCGGAATCATGATTGTTGCCATTGCGTTAACCTACTTCGTATTAATTTAATGATAAGTCTGAGCAGCAGCGTGGTCGATGTTTAAGATTCCGTTCCAGTCAAAGTTAATAAATAGGTTAGGTTCGATCTTTATTAAATCAGTAGGAACTGTGTTTCAAACATTACCTTTATCGGAACACATTATTATTAATACGGGTATGAAAGCTTGCATGGAATTACTGGATATTTAGTAATTAAATAGGAATTATTCAAAACGCAGTTCATAATACTTTGTTGGCTACAACAGTCCATTAACTGAATACTTTCAAAAGTGCGGAAGTATTCAAAAACTCGTTATTACTTGTCCGTTGGAATTTAGTATTCGTTAACAAATAAGGTATTTTAATAGCTTTGCAGTATTTATGAATACTTTTGTTAATATATTTTGTGACTCAGGAGCGCGATGATTATTTTTATATCCATTTTCACCAAGTAAGTGTTCATGTATGTATGAACACGAGAGGATTCATGAATACCAAAGTAACCATGAATACTTTAGTATCCAAAATCGTTTTAATAAATATTCGTTTAACCGGCTGTTTGTAAATTGCGAAATACTGATTTATGTTCAGCTTATTCCAAAATATTAGTTAGTGTTAGTACATAGTTGATATTGCGCATTACCTGCTTCTCACATCATTTATCTTAAAGGCCGAAGCTTAAAACTTAAGGTAAAGTAATAAGAAAGTTTGTTTTGCTGATATTTTAAGTATCGGATCTGGTTTGAAAAAATGCTCACCTGTATCAGGAAAGATTAAAATATTTCAATTTATTTCTGTTTTTGTATTATATATTACGTTTCATTTAGTTGTCTAATATTTAATATGCTTATCCATTTTGTAGATACACTGATCGGTTTTGCACTGCTAAGCTTAGAAATGGATTATATTTTGTAGGTCGTAATATTTAACTTGAAATATAAAAAATTCTACATTTGTAGTTGTTCTACGTGTCGTATAAGCACAACTGCAAAATTTCTCACCACGGCTCACAGTGCTTCCAATAACCTATCTGAGAGAGCGAAATTATTTAACTGAAAATTTCTAACTTTAACACGATGAAACCACTTCTTAGCATATAAAAGGAAGTAATTCGATTCAAAAACAATATTTAAGAAATACAAAACGTTTAATAAACACTAGATTAAAAAGTGATTGCCAATTAAAACACAATAACCAAAAAATAATAGTAAAATAGAAATAAAACTTTATCTAAACATCACTATCCGAATCTGTTTCACTATTGTCGTTTTCATCACTTTCCGGGTGATTTATACTTTATACTTCGGCTTTTCAGCATGTTTATAACCTTCAGTGGAAGTGCCTTGCGTTTCTTTGGTGGCTTTCTTCGCAAACTGCTGATGAGGGGGTCAGACGACATAAGTAGCATATGGACAATATCTTGCATTGTTTGAGTCCTGCTGAATTTTCTGGAGTGAAACTGTCGGAATATTTTGGTGTCTTTGTTTCTGCTCTCCTGCGCCTCTTCCGACATTTGCCCCATGGGCAACATGGATTCATATACTAGTTTTGCTCCGTGTATGAGGATTTTATGCATGCTCTGTGGCATGTAATACCATCCATATAATTGTATATACAATCGAGCTGTCTCTAAACAATATTTTTCAAAAATGATGCTATTGATTTCGAACCCGCAAGCAAGTGTAATAAAAACAATGTTTAAACGTGATATTAATGTTTCATCTATCCCTGTTATTTTAGAAACTAACGCAGCATTCCCAAAGAAACGTCTCGCTGTATTACCATCATTAGATGATCCAAAACCAGGCTTCGGCAAGTCTATAAGCAATCCCATTTCTCGGCGAAATCGTTCCTGGATTGCTTTTTTTCTTAAGTCGACTCTTTGTTTCTCTGCTTTCCTTACTTGCCATGTCTTGATTTCCAACCTATAAGCCACGTGCAGCATCTATTCCAGTCCCTTAATCCATACATGAAGACTTGATGCGCCGAATAATAGGTTATCGTAATCCACAGGTCTTTTCGTCACTTCATCTATATTATTTATTTGTTTTGGAGTAGCCCCACACAATGACAATTTTGGCCGGATTTATTTGCCAACCAACTGCAAATTTTGCCGTCGATCATAGTTAACTGAAATGTTGAGTGACATATTATCTTCCGATTTTCATCAGATAGTATCATAGTGTAGGGTACAAATTGCGATATCTCCTGCTTGACGTTTTCAACTTCTCTTTTCACGAATTGTTCGCTTTCTTTTTTAAAAAATATCTTTATTGGCCGGCAGTATTTAGTAGATGAAGTGGAAGGATTGTGCCATATAATCGTTTCTCCATCATTAGTTTCTGTATAAATTTTTAAAGGCACTAGAGATATGGCGAAAACAAACGAGTATCTTCTTCGGGATTTATGAATCGCTGTTTGTATTGACTTTGGCCAGCTGCGCCATCACAACCCCATGAATATAATTTGCAGTCTAGCTTCGTTTTCAAATTTTAATTGTTGTAGAACATCATTTTGAGCTTGTAATATTCGTGCTATAGTGTGATCCACAAGGGATTGCAGTTCGATTTCTGCACTACTTTCTGTAACCATAATTATCTTGGGATAACAGTCCTGTTTTGCAGATAGTAATTGTTTATAAATTGGATAAATATCCGCTTTCTGATTTTTACATTTCTGCTGAACTGCAATATATTGACTCTTCGTCATTTTTGTGTCGACATAAAGTGCGAGTGCTTCATTTGGTGTAATTTTTTGCGGCAGCTGTGGTCGTCTGATAATTTTTTTTATCTTTGTTGCTCTTTGCGGAGAAAAAGTAGTGACTTGTTTCACGATTTGTGCGGCATCTCTTTTACCACTTAATTGCAAACTTAATCTCGTAGCATATGCCAATTCATCTTTGCTTGAACTTTGGAGAAGTGATAGAACTTTTCTTCTCTTGACAGTTTTGCTATTGGACGCAAACGATTTTGCTGGTCTTCCAACCCGAGTTGATAACGTGCAAAGAATAGGAACGTTCAGTGGGAGAAGACCGGTAAAATGTACTTTACCAGTTAACCACGTATTATATCGTGACTTAAAAAAAGATTCGTTGCGTTTACATTTTAACCATCTCAATCTTATATGACCACAAAAATTTTGCAAATTTTTTGTTACTAGACACTGAAAGTGTTCTTCATAGTTTATAAAATCACTTTGTTCTTTTACAAACTTTAGCACATTCTGGGTTTTGCGTGCAAAATTGGTTTGGCTCTTCCAAACGCTGTACAATGCAATGCGCGGGATACCATCACATAAAACCAAAACAAAATATTTTTTAGTTAATTAGCGCCAAGTAGCATATAATTTGAATACGATCGGCAAGCTGAGAAGTCACATTACATGATCGTATAGCATTTTGCATTGATAAAAGTTGATCAAGTTATTTCTGATCTAACAAATTTCATGCAAACCTTAATAATGGAATGATTTTACTGCCTAATTATTATTAATATAAATTCAATAAGTAACTTGTATTAGTGAACTTATTAATATAGTTTTCTTCAAGGTATTTACCTATGGTAGCTATATCCATAATGATAAATCATAAAGTTAACTTAATAAACACGTCTGATAGCAACGAGAGTAGATAACAAACTGGCAGCTGCGACGCGGCTATTGCGTGCTCAAACAAATATGGGTTTTTACCTGCTTCAGCGACGGTCACTTAGGCGAAATAAAATTTAACCGTTAGAGATATTTGTTACATGGTTAATAAGGTTGCTTTTGAAGTTGGTTAGAGAGTAAAAGAGCACTATCAGATTTTTGAGTTTCGATCTCCCAGATTGGCTATTTGAACCACTGTGGCTGACCAAATTTTAAAAAAGGATTTGTATTTATATCCATACAAATTTCAAGAGGTTCAACAACTTCAACCAGGTGATGAGTTTCACTGATTGCAATTTTGTGAATGAGTCTTGAATGGAGGCAATAATTTGGTCATGAGTGATAAAGCTCATTTTCAATTAGTGGAGAACGAAATAAGCAGATTCAACATTTTTGAACCGTACAAAATCCTCTAATTGTTTGTGCAAACCACTGTCCGCACAAAAGGTTTCAGTTTGGTGCGGTACATATTCTGCTTATTTCTTCGAAGACGAGAATGCAAACACAAACACATTTAGCGCCAATTCAGAACGATATGCAGAAATGCTGCAAATATGGATTATCCAGTGTATTCTCCAGATTTTAACCTTCCAGATTAGTTTTTGTGGGGTATATGAATAATTTGATTGATTCAAAAAACAACTTAAAAAATCATGGCAATAATTATTTCTAGTGAAGTCATTCCCTAATACACAAATTATATAAAAAATACAGTGTACATAATGCCGACATTTATTAGAAAAACTAATTCTCATGATAGAAGTTATGAAGAGCAGGAAATACGCTCATTTAAATATAATTAATATAATATATAACCTGAATGGGTAATTACTTGCAAACTAAACTGGTGAAAGCAATTATCGTGTAGCTATACAATTTAACAAATTAACATTTAATCGATATATGCTGAATAATAGACTTAACAATACAAATGGTGTAGCTATATTGGTTTTATTACTGTTACTTTGAGCAATATTCCAAGGTAAAGCAATACGCGCCGCCTCCAGTGGATGTATTTATTATTGAATAAGTTGGCTGGAAAAGAAATGTATCTAAAATGGAATAAAAAGTATGAGAAAGGGATGGATTCAGTTCTCTCGAAGAAAATGTGATTTACACAAATAGCCGTGTTGGAAAATAACAGTTAAGATTGAAGGAAATTTTACTAATAGAATGTTGAAAAATCCATTCTTTTAGTTTGTACAATCAGTGGAGTGGACTGATAGCTATCTTTAGGTTCAAGAAACGTAAATATTTTATTATTTAAATATCGATAACGGATATACGAGAATATAATTATCTGATATGACGTAATTTTTATCGTTGATTTTATTTATAGTCATACTGTATTGTAATATAACATTGGATTTATTATTTGTATTTATGATACGCCAAATGAAACAACAATATATACGTTTACTCTTAAAAAAAAGGGTGATACATTTGACATAATAATTGAATATAATAATAATTTAATTCGTATGTGCTACTATGAGGAGAGGTTTGAAACAGGAAAGGCATTGATTAAAGATATAGTTCTGAGTAATGGATATTCTGTAAATTTAGTTGATCAAATAACTAAGAAACGTAAATTTAAAGGCATCTCCAAATTCTTCGCCCTTACAGAATGAAAGAGGAAATCCGAATTTGTATCAATTCCATACGATCCTCAATTCACCTTGGTATTGGTAAGAGTTTTAAAGATATGGGTGACAATGATTTATTCATCGGGAAATAAATTACAACTTGTAGGCAATCCAAAAGACAAAATTGAAACAAACGAAAAGTCGGAAATTTATTACATTAGCTTTAACGACTGTAATTAATAATATGTTGGACAGACTAGATGATCAATTCAAAGGAGCATAATATGGCTCGTCTCAAATATGGTAGAACAGGTTCACTAAATGTTTTCTTTGTGTTTCTATTCCGCTCCACTGGTAGGGTAGCGCCGATTACATAGCCATGAATTTTTACAACTACATTCTCAGATCCTAGAAAATGAAAGTTTCCCTCCTCCATTAATATTATAATTGCAGGACTTGCTGTTTTGAATATCATGGGACCCAAAGCTTATTATTTTTATACGAGCTCGTTCCATTATTGAATTTAGTCTTGTTCCAATTTTACCATTTTCATTCGTTTTTCGTTCCACTGGCGGATAACATATAAATGCATTAATTTGTTAATTTGAAACACTATTTAATGAGTTTATTGTGCAAATTTTATAATAAATTTAACTTGTAGATGAAATGTAAAATGAAACAATCCTATTTAAAGCAAAAATGTGCTGCGTTTTGAATCGAAACAGCAAAAAAACAATTTATACTAAACACATGAAACTTTTCTGTCTATGCAATACATAAAATATACGCTGTATGACGTAGAAAATGCAAAAGCTGGTAAGAGTGAAAATGTTTTAATAATTTTTTGCTAAACGTTTGTGTTTAAAAAGTGTATAAAATGATTAAGTTTTGTTATGATTACTTAAAACTCCCGTGGCCATTTTCTCGAAACCTAAAAGGTATATCTGAATTCTGTAACAGGCATTCACTAGAACATATAAATGATTTCAGGTTTGAGTAAAAACGGTCTTTGAGGTATATTTGACGTTGCAATGCATAGATGGCGTTGCAATGCAAAAAACTGTTCGATCCTATGAACCTTGAAGAAAAGAGGAGAATTTTTTTTAAATAACAAAAATCGCCATAACTTCTTTAAAGTGAATTTTAGACGACAGATCCTTTGAGTCGTTTTTTACAGGAAATCAGAGTGATTTAGATAGTAATGAAACAAATTCAATTCAATATCCGGTTTGACTGGAAAATTACATTAATTTTGATTTTTGAATCAGACGCTCTGTAAATTTTCATGAGAAATGAAAGTGTTTGAGTTGAGTGAAATTAAGTAAAAATAAATTATTTAATTGTTTTATTTTATTAACTTTATTGACATCAGTTATAGACAAATGGTTACATTTTAAAACATGCTCACAGCATTACTTTGTTTAATTTTTCATTAAAATCTACAGTCCGATTGAAAAATTAACAAAAAATGCAATTTCCGGAAGTTGAATTGAATTTATTTCATTACTGTCTAAATCGGTCTGATTTACTATAATGAATGTTTCAAAGGACGTATCGTTTAAAATTTATTTTAAAAACGTTATGGCGATTTTTGTTACTTAAAAAAATATATATTTATGTTCAAATATCTCGAAATCCAGTGATTTTACGAAAATTATCCGCTCATAAAAGTTGCTTAGAATTTAATGTCCTCTTTTCAAATTTCCTGGGATCGAACAGATTCTTTGCACCGTAACGCCATCTATACCTCAATGTGGATACCGTTTTTACTCAGACCTGAAGTCATTTATATGTTCCAGTGAATGCATTTTACAGAATTCAGATATTTCTTTTAGTTCTCGAGAAAATGGTCCGTGGAGTTTTAATAACTTGGTGATCCACGCAATCTTACGCACTTTTCTATGCTTCCAATTAGGTAGTCGATGTCGCCTTGAAATATTGTATCCTAAGCTTACCGTAAGCACTAAAGTTCGATTAGTGGAACCTACAAATTGACCTAGCCGTCTGTTTATGTCCCATACATGTTCGATTGGCTAAAGATCAGGTGATTTTGGGGCCATGGATGACCTATAAAATGACATTTATTATACGAATGACAATTGAGTTTTTTTATGATATTAATAAGAAAAGTTGTTTTAGATAACAAACTAATCATGTTTATTAGATTATTGAAAATTTTTACGCAAGAAAACATTTTAATCTACATTTTCCAAGACCAAATTAAACATAAAGAGCTATTTATCGGATTATATTAATAAATAAAAAATAAATTACTTCATTTTGTTAATAAACCGTATGTAACAACTCCGTATTTAATAGAATATGTGTTACATAATGAGGTAAATAAATGTTTAAAATACAGGAGATTGACTTTAAAACAGATAACCAGCAATGTTACAATGTTTTGAAATACATGAAATAAAGAAATGAATGAGGGTATTATAAGCTGTCAGGAAGGGTTTTATTGTACTGCTTCACCTTGTAGTTATAATTTATGAGATTTTGGCTTGGTAGGCCATAAATGGGCCTTGTCAGTTGATCGAATTCCTGAAGGGCAACGCCAGCTCGATTTAAAGCAGGGGTTGTAGATTGTTTGGAGCACGCTCTATACCCACCCTACCTTGTAAAAACCAGACTAACTGGCCAGAACGGCTTTTAGTAGGGCTCGAGAAAACTGACCTTTATGATGAAATATGTCATATACATGCTATGCACTACACATTTATTTTTAGTATAACTTACTGGAATAAGTTTCTATTATTAAATATTTTGCTTGGCAAAATTTGGCAAAAATTTAGATGATTTTGTAGTTTTTAACTTGTTTTTACATACCATTTTTCAAGAAATCAGTAAATTTTGTTAAAAATTTGTAGTTCAAAATGTTTAATTTCTATATTACATCCTATTTAAACATATAGTATTAAATTTGTACAGAGTCTGTCCACAATTTTCCTGCATTATCGCTCACTGTAATATATTTTTGCTAGATTTCTTACACATTAGTTAAATTTCATTTGAAACGATTAAGAAATATTGCCCCCACTTTTGTTACTACATATAACATTTGTCTAAGACTGATACATAAATAAATATAATGTAAATTAAAGCGAATTGTAAATAGTAAATTGCAGGCGCTCCCCACATCCCGCAGGGTTAGTGCTTGTAGATCCCAGAAGCAGATGGAGAGAACACAAAATGACCGCTTTCTGCATTTGGCCTGCCAGCTGATAGGCTGATTTTTGGCAGGTTGGTATAGTTTTCAATTTCAAGAACAGCGTAGACTTTATCCCTCCTAGTACCTCGATTCAGGACGACCGTCTTGACTTGGGTACAGCACTTGAAGCTCAACTGGAAATCACGATATTTGGTCTGTTTCTCCTCCTCATTCAAAGTGATGTTTTTCCCGGCAGGGGCCAAAAATTCAAAAACATACATCACATTGGGTCGAAGGATTAGTCTGACAGTCGGAAATGAGTAGTTCCAATAAATGCGATATTTCTCGTTGTCGACAACGAAGTCAAACTCTGGTGCCATAAGGCAGCACTGGTGTACCCCGTACGAGTGCTTTAGGTGGTAATATAGTTATGTTGGTGTATGTAGGCCGAAATCGCATATATGGGGCTTGCTGAAAGTAAGTACATGAGCGATTCCGACACCTGACGGCAGGTCCTGCAGTTGTTATCAGGAACCTCTACACGCAACACACGGCTACGGTAAACCAAGCTGTTGATAACATTATCATGTCAGGCCATAGTGAATCCCTCGGTCTCCGACTTAAACCCGGCTGATCTTAGAAAGACGAATGTCAGGGTAGTGGATAAACTCATTTTTTCTATGTTCTTCTATGTAGAAGATACCATGCTGCGGTTTATCGACGTGCTACCGAGACAGATTATTTTCCTAACCAGTAGCTCTGATTCGGTCTTTCAGGAGATTTAGCTGAAGCTCAGTGAATAAGTCTACATTAGCACCTCGATGGCCGCCTCGACTGAGTTCATCTACGATTCTTTTTGCCGCCTTGAACAATCCTGCACCCACTCCTGTAGTTTCATGATGGTTCATATACCGCAAGAGGAAATCTGAGCTCCTGAGCATATTACGTGCTATACTGCTCTGCCAAGCGTTTATTATTATAACTATTATTTTATTACATTTTACAATGTGACACTTGTTCCTTCTATCAGCAAACTGGGTATGACACTAGATGGAGTACTTTCAAATTTTCGAGGAGGATTTTATTCTAGCTTAAACGGTAATAATAATTTACTAATTTTTAGAATGTAATAAATATCACAGTTAACGTTAGAAGGAAGTACGGTAGTTTACGCACCCTATATCCTAAAAGGTATAAAAATGTAATGCATCGTTTACAGTGTTAAGTGTTAACGAAAAGATATTACGATAAACATATAGCAGCCTTGTACTGACTCAAAAGTGTCTTAATTATAAGCTGACAACCTATGCACTTAACAGTCGTCCCCTAGAAGCTATAAATAATTCTATTGATTTCTCTATTTACTTTGCTTATTTTTATATAATTACTATTCGCCGTTACCAAAGGGATAACAACAGAAATCTTTAAGGTCTGAAAATACAGAGAGAAAAAATCTACACATTTGTTATGAAAACAGAATGCAACATCTGAAAGGCTTATATTTAAAGTTTAGTATTTTTTTACGTGAGGGAGACAAATTTTAAATATTCGTGCTTACCCTGAACCGGGAACAAATTTCCAATCGGCGGACACCTTGTTATCAAATTTTGGAACAATTGAGAGGCGCTTTCGCGAAAAGGGTGTTTAACAGAAGGTGACAGGAAATAGCGCACTTGGAATGTTTGAAGAGGTGATGTAGAAGATTATATTCTGCAGATGATTGAAGATGATCTGAGGAACAGTTCGCGATTGATGTCAGCTAAGTATCCAAATATACGAAATATACTACTACACTCGTATCACATCAAGACCGTTCAAAATCTTCTACTTATTCTAATAGAATAATGTAGAAAGTGACTTTGGTCAAAGTTAAAACGATCGCACTCCAGAGTGTGAACGCGTACGGTAAAAACTGTTTATAGTGAAGGGCCCTTGGTGTGCTCATTTTTATATGCACTCATTACTATTAATTTACGCTGCCTTTAATTAAAAAAGGGAAAATTCTTACTTCTTGGATGATGTAAGTACTACAATTGTTTTGCAGGTCCAATACGTTATATTAAGTCTGATTCCCTGGTTCCCAGCAAAGCATTATGTCAAACTTTTTTAAAAACGGAACACTCAATTTCTAAGAAACGTCTCTCATAAAAAATCAACATCTCACACATTTTTCTCTTTATTATAAATCAACAAATTCAATAAATCATTTAAAATCAATCAGCTCATTGATTCAGCTCCTGTCTCTTTCGTAGCTCAACTTCATCTTCCTCCCCAATGTTGTTCTTACCATCGTACCGCATTGTGCCAGGCAATTATACCAACTACACCGACTTTGCTTTCCCAGCCAGAAGAAGGGATGGTTCCGAGCAAGATATGAACTGCTTCTTACAGGCGCGTACTTATTTGAATTTATTAAATATATGCAAACAAAATATTCTAAAAAATTTTAACTGTTGATAATGTTCGTACGCTAATTCAATGGATATTCTCAATATGGTACCAAACATTTTGAGAGTTCAATTGAACATCCAACTTATAAAAAACGAACCTTTAGAATGAGTAATTGTGCATAAAAATATACAAAAAATGTTCTGTATTGGGTGGTTTCAAAATATTTATTTGTAACAGTTTAGTTACCGTACGCTGTATAGTTTTTTGTTTGCCTTCTAATAGCCAACATTTTTGTAAACCTTGTGACGGGACAGTATTGAAAACTTATAGTACAGTAAAAATAATTCAATAAGTCAACTACCACGAAACTCGTTTATTTAAAGCAAATTCCATTACTATATCAAAATTTTAAATATTTAGGTTTGCATGTCGGCTTTTAGCATTTTTGTAATAGAAATGTTTTCGTGTCTAAACAAATTAAATTAAAATTAAAAGTACATCTATATTTATAGACCAATTGTTTAATAAATAACGAAATAATCAAACAGAATTTCCGGGAATTTCTTTGTGAAATTATATACCTCTCTTAAAATATTTAAGTTCACAATCTAGTTTTCCACTTAAATAATTGACGAGTTCTTGTATGATAAAGATTTTTATTTTCTCTCTTTTTCAATTTAATTTAATTGCGTTTAAATATGGCAAAGTGGGTCAGACGAAAAAATCAACTAGCCTCTTTTATAAAATTTACTTAAAATTATTTTTTTCGCCGACTGTTCAAAGCATAACAAGCTTAGTTTTATTTGAACAGTATTACGGCAGCGGCACTTTTATTTGTTTTGAATTACTGAAGCATCAGCTACTGTTAAATTTACAAGAAAATAATTTGTCCCCTCATGTAGTACTTTACCCCATCATTGTCTCGTCATAAAATATAATTTTCTAAATGTAAAATTAGCTCATAATCGTTAATGAAAAGTATAATTTATTAAGTTCTTTAGAAGTATAATTTTTTAAAGCAGGATTTTTTACTTTTTGTGCGACGGGAATTTTTTTTCCGAATTTCATTTAAAACTGATTGGAAAATATTCGTGATGGGAGATCTCAGCTTTAATGCGAATTTTAAAAGAGTTAAAACCAAAACAACTTCTTTAGGAATATTTTTCATTCTCACATCGAAAATGTCCAAAAGAAAACAACCTCACAGGTTATTATATCCAAGTAGTATATTTAGATATATATCTCTGTTGTACCCTCTTACCGTAATAGGGAACTTGCCTATAATTTTAAAAATAAAAATAATACTAAAAAACATAGCGTAACGTTGTAATAAAACGTGTACTTCACAAAAAAAATAAGATTTCTAATTCCACGCGATCAGTATGAAGGATCTAAACAGCGATAAAATTGAAGTGGCCCGAAACGAGCTACTATTGACTGTGACGTCACACCATACTATATTCAGTAGTCGTCGCGCCGGGAAGCAACACAATCAGATGTTTACCAATTCCAATTCCAATTTAGTCTTTATTCACAATTAAGTAGATTATTTACAACTTGTATGGGGTACAGAGTAAGATTTATATTAATATATACATATATACAGAAAAAAGAAAACTAAAAATCAATTCATTCATAAAATACTTAAAAATAATAATACAAACAAATTAACAAAGTATGACATTCTATATAAATATACATATGTACAATATGGTGTTATTAGACTGTGGTTGATTTGTTAGTGACTGTTCTGATATAAATATATAATTGTGTTTTATAGTACCGCTTATTGTAGTTGTACAGATATTTTAAAATGACTGAACAAGGTTTTTCAAAGGGCCAATCTGATAATTTGCCTAAAGTGGATATGTTTATGGTGGCATCTTTTATACAAAATAGTGAAAGTTTTTCCCTTGGAGAGGTCCGCAGGGTCAAGGCAGAGAAGTATGTATTTTTTTTAGCTTTTAGTAATAATTTATAAACAAAATAGTTATGACTTGATCACGGAATAAAAAAAAATAACTACAAAATGCTTAGTCGCAACTAAGCATTTTTAGCAGACTTAGTCATATGTTTGAAAGAATTTAGGGTAATTCTTTACAACAGCCACTTCTATATTTTTCATGTTTTTTTTTGTACACACGCGTAAAGTGTCTCTATAGAAGACATTTGCTGCAAAGGAAATGTTGCGCAAATGAATAATTACCTATCGTAGGTATTTTCGTACTATGTTTTGGGGCAAGGGAAATAAGTGATTGTGTCGTGTTATCATTCACATAATAGATAAATGTAAGATTTGAATAGAATAAATTAAAGGACAAGGGAAAGGTATTTGCAATATACTATATATACTAGAGGTAAACATTTTATTCTTCGCAGACAATAGTGTTATTTAACTTTTATATAATTGTTGCACATTCTGTAGGATACTCTTCGCAGTTTTTTGAAAAGAATCTTGTGTTTGTCTTATAAATTTCATTCTTACAATACCTAATGTATTGACTACATATTTAATTTTCTCTCCCGATGGTGCCGACTGTATTGGCGAAACGCATGGCAGTATATTTTATAGTATAAACTAAGATTCATTCTTGCAATACCTAATATATTGATCACATATTTAATTTTCATTTTTTTTCATCTTCCGATGATGCCGACTGCGTAGGCGAAATTTATGGTAGTATATTTTACAGCATTTTGGTGTCTATAGAAAATTATTTCAATTTTAGTAGCACATTGAAAATTGCAACCCTCTGTAGATTCATATTTTTAAATAAAATGTCCTATAACTTTTTTATTTACTATTTGATTTTTTTCAAAAACAAGGGAATTCTTCCTCTAGCTAACACTAACTTATAGCCCAAATTTCAATTCGATCGGACTTTTCTTTCTGTAGTTATCGTGCTTACAAGAAACGTGACGGACGGACAGATGAACAGACGGACATTTTGAAAGTTGTTCAGAATTCGATGACGAACGAAATGATTTTTTTCTCTGCGAGCGATATTAACGATTTTAGAAATGTCCCGATCAAATGCAATATACTCTTCGTAATCGTATTTGCGAAGAGTATAATAATAAATAGCTGTTTACTTTCGCACCAGGAAATTACCTTTACTTAGTATCACTAAATTACATTCTATCTACTAATCTTATTTTCTAACATTGTATACACATCCTTTCTTTAATCCTACCCTAATTAAAATTCAATAATTCGGAATTCGGAATATTTTATTGCCCGCCTGCGAAAAACTAGTAGAACATATAGTATTTAATAATGTACTTGCATTAAAATGATCTTCACACACATGTAGAGACCTACTGCTCTGTGAAATGTCTTTTCATTTCTTCTACACGCTTTTAGCCATTTTGATCGACGAATCTTATCTTCTGGCAATATTATAAATATTTTATCTGGCACTTTCACTGTAGTATTCTTACACAACGGTACAATGCAATATTTAAAATAAGGAGTTTTTTGTTTCCATTTTAAGCATACACTTAAAATTTATGGCGATGCTGGTATTTTTACGGCTGAAATCAAGCGGTCGAGTGCTGGTATCTCCGTCGTCGCTTGTAAATAGTATGGTGTGATGTCACGACTACTCCCGCGCTTTTGAACTTGTTTGAAACGGTTCGCTCGCGCGCGAAACTTTAATAATTTATAACAAATTTATTATTGGGAATTAAGGCGTCATATTTTGCATATCTTATTTTTTAGTATTGTAAAACATTTTTATGAAGTAAAAAAAATTGCAAGTTCCCTATTGTCCGTCCATTTCGTGAAATGGACATCCACTTCGTGAACTGGAGCCAGATCATGTAATCACAGTTTTTTTCGCAAACTGACACTTTTTTTATCCAGTTCGTGAAATTGAAAGTTAATTTATCCACTTCATGATATTATCTAATATTGCACTATCTGAACATAAAAACCATCTACTTCTTGAACTGTATGCATACTGTGCTTTTGTACAGTTCACATAATGTCGTAAATATTTAACTAATTAGTAGTAAAACAAATTTTTATTTTGCTACATTAGAGGAGAAAACAAGACAAAAAAATTAGTATATGTTTGTTTTACAACAAATAACAAGAAAGAGAATATAACTAAGAGACATATGAATAAAATAAGATACACATCTTTTATCACATTTGTTAACGCAAAAAACTCATGTGGCAACTACTTGTACGAAGGCATTACGAAAAGTGGACAAAAGCGGATTATACAGTATACGAATTGGATGATTCCTGTCGAGATGATGTAATATAAGACAATTTCATTAAGTGTATAAATAACTTTTCCATTTCACGAACTGGATTAAAAAAAGCTTTCAGATTGTGAAAAAACTATACGATCTGGCTCCAGTTCACGGAGCGGATGTCCAGTTCACGAAGCGGATGTCCAGTTCACGAAATTCACAATTACGTTAAGTGGGTGCGACATCTCTAATCTGCATATTCCTTGGCCCCACATTCTTTACATTTCTGTAATACAAACTAATTAAGAACATAACATAATAGTACCTACGTAAGCCATACGGATAGTTTGGATAATTTTCTAGTGAATGTCCATTATATTTGAAAATTTGGTGTATTTGATCTGAATTGAAGCTTAGAACCAAGTAAATTTAGTAAATAAAACACCTTTAGTTTTCTAACAAATGGTGAGAACGGAAAAAATAGATGAAAAAAAAAGCGGAACTGCCATTCGCATTTTGCAATTGTGGGTATGAGCTTAAGGCTTAAGACATTTGGTTTTAACTTTCTCCGAATTCGCATTAAATTTGAGATCTCCCGCTACGATTATTTTCAAATTAGTTTTACACGAAATTCTGACGAAAAATTCGCATTTTGCAGCTGTGGGTAAGACATTAAGTAAAAGTAACGTAACCGCGCAAATTCAAACATGTTTCTTTTAATAAATTCGCACTGCGCAAACTCAGTTCCAGATTTTAACATCATTTTCGGTCTTCAAAAAGCTTCCAACACAATTATTCACTTATAATTCTTTATTCTGTGGAACATCCCCACAGGGAAAAATACGTGGTTATCGGATTTTCGTACTAACGGAAATTTTAGTTGTGTTGTTTTATTAACGGCAAGAACTTAAATAGCTGATTACTGTCCCAAAAACAAGATGGGATGGCAGATAAATGATTAAATTCGCAAAAATGTGTCGTGTCAAATTACCATTTTCCGTGACATTTATTATAACACTTTATATTCTCACTAAAATACAAATTTCCGAGAACATCAGTAAACAAAATAGTAATATACAATAACGTTATTAAATCATTCATAAATTTTAATCAAATTGGATTGTTTTATATGTAATGTGTGCTTGCACTCACGTTCCATACATTAAACGGCCATAAAATTGTCTAAATTCGCATACATTTTAAAGAAATTACTGTGTGGAATTTAAATAGGATGACTGAATACATATTTTGTTGCTGGTGTTGTTTGTATAGCGTTCTATGAGCAAATATTTATTTCACGGAAGCTAAAGGTCTTCATTAAAATGTATTAATTCTAGATTTAATTAGTACGGAGGGTGATTAATGATATTTGCTATTTATATGGCATTACATGCTTCTGATATTATGTATTGTGTTAATTGCGAATATCGGGATCAAAGTGGTCTGAAGTCTTTACCATATTGCAAATTAATGAGTATTCAACGATCGTTAACAATGTTATAAGCGAAATATAAAATAAAGGTATGTAATATTTCAATCCCATTGTATAAAATATACATACTCACTAGATGAAAATTTAAAGGCAAATAAAAGATACAAAGTGAAAGAAGTATGTTTTTCCAATCATATTAAATAAACTGACCATTCTCCAATAGTTTTCGATTTAGAAAATTCAACTTTTTTCAACCTGTGTAGAAAAATTTACTTTCTCGACCAAAGAGAAGCCGGCATTTCCACTTTCTCAACACATCCTATTGTCCGACCTCCCCTTTAAAAATGGACTCATCTGTCAACAATCTGACGCTATTTGTCAAAACTTTTCATTTGTGATTGAGTTTTAGTGATTTTCAATGGCGTTGTTGCGAAATAGTACGAAAATTTCTACGAAAATCGTTTAAATAGAAGGGAATAATGGACGTTTCGTCCGATGAGGAGATTATTGGTAGTACGCCACCAGAAATTGTGAACACTGCGAAACAAAGCTCACTTAACCTCCTTCCTGAAAGATCCAGGAAAAAATATGAGCAAACTTATTCCACTTTTATGGACTGGCGCAAAAAGAAGACGATAAATTCCTTTTCCGAAAATGTATTGATGGCTTATTTCGGTGAGCTACAAACTAAATACAAGTCCTCAATTTTGTGGTCAATATATTCGATGTTACGGAGTACTTTAAATTTAAACAATGGGAGTGAACATTGAGCAATATTCAAAATTGAGGGCCCTTTTGAAACGCAAGTCGGAGGGCTACCAAGATAAAAAGTCCAAAACCTTCACAGATCAAGAGATTGATAATTTCATAAAAAATGCACCAGACAAAGTGTATCCTGCTATGGAGGTAAGAATGTATACCTATGTGGTTCCTGATAGGCAAATTGTTGTAAATTTGATTTTAGATTTCCCTCATCATGGGAGTAATGGGAGCATGTCGATCATATGAATTGAAGGCGATGAAAATTGACGACTTGGAACATTTAAATAATTCTGTGCTTGTGACAGTTTCCAATAACAAAAACTAAAACAGTTCGAAAATTTTCTGTAACTGGCGCGTATTATCAAATTATCAAAAACCATATGTCTCAAATCACCGAATGCAACACAGGCTCTCTTTTTAAATTATCAAAAGGTCTAGTACACTATGCAGGAAATTGGAATTAATAAATTGAGTGAAATGGGCAAGCAGGTAGCAACGTTTTTAAAACTTCCAGATCCACATCTATACACCGGACATAGCTTCCGCAGATCATCTGCGACAATACTTATAGACGCAGGAGCAGATACAACAGCTTTAAAGAGACACGCAGGCTGGAAATCATATACTGTAGCCGAGGGCTACATAGATGATTCGATGAAAAACAAAATGGATAGGCTGCAAATAATATTCTTAATGCTGTTAACAATAATAATCCCACCACAAGTGCAAATAACACAAATGTGATGACTAATAAGAATCTCAATGTTGATGTAAATTCTCCACCTCTCAGTATTATCAATTATGGAACTATTAATATTAATATTGTAAAAAAAATAAATAGATGATTGCAATAATTTTCCATTTTATTTAATACGATTGGAAAAAGTGTAGTGTTTAACTCGTGAGAATTGGCCATTTCTACGCGGATGAATTGCGACACAAGCCGAAGGCGCGTTTAAAAATTTCATCCTCATGGAAATGGCCAACTTTCTCACTCATTGAGCAATATGCTATTGTCTATTGAAAATAATTTATTAAGCGATGGACTATAGTTTTTACATTTTTGTCCGTAATAATGAAGGAGCATGTATATCTTTTGAATGGGTGGCGCGGGACACGGATTTTTTCACATTTGGTGTGGTTATATTAGAAATAATTTCCGATTATATGACGTTAAAATCTAACATGGCCAACGTCCGGTTTCGGTGAAATTGTCATGAGCAGACACTGGACAATTTCCGTGGGTGCAGTCCGGTATATGGAGTAAGAGACAATAACCGTCATTTGCATGGGAAAATAAGAATATATACCTCGAGTTGTTATTAATTCTATTTGTTTTTTTGTTTTTCCAATTCTATGTTTGTTTTTTTGTTTAGAATATAGATACCTGTATTTCATATTTTTGTTTTTCATCTAATTTATACTGAGTTTTTTAACTCGTTGCTTTCGTATTTATATAATAATTAAACTTAACCCTTACCTAAATAATATTTAACTAGTTTTTTTTCTAATAGGTTGTAGAGACAATTAAATCCTGTATTAATTGTATTTCTCTGACTTATTTTCGAGATTATTTTTGACAAAATGACTTTTTTTGATAAATGTGCATTCGTAAAAATTGCTTGTTGTAGTTAATCAAATATTCCAATTTGATTAAAACGAAAAACAAAAGGTTTATTAAAAAAGCGCTTATAAAATATTTGAAATAATAAAATGCAACTGTTGTTAAAATAGTTATTTCCTCGAAATTTCGTTTTGACACAAATGACTGATAAATGCAGTGATATCCAACGTCAGTTGTATATAATAGAGTATCTGTTATATTCACTGAGTAGTCCTCAGTTTTAAAAACATATTTCCAGCGATACCGGCGAAATAAAAAGTACAATAAGCATATTTACGGAACAGTGGAAATTGCCAGAGGGGTTGAAAAGTAAGCATTAAATTTATAGTAGACTCGGCGAGAGATAATGACTATGGATCCGCGGATTTGTGCGTAAAACGATCATTGAAGGCCGCTAATGAACTGTGAAACTGATAGAAGCATATTCTTATCTTTATCCAACTCAGGTGCACAAATTTCCATGCTCCCGGACCTTTATCTAAGTCGGATATTCACAGATAGGAAGGGATCATCCGGGTGTGTCCCGGAAGTTCAAAGCAGGTGATGCAGAGCTTACTCAAATCTAAACTGTGATATATAATTTGTCGTTTTACGTCTACTGCTACAACATTTACCTTTGGCGTTTCTTGCAATCAAAATAAATTACTATTCTGTTTTATGTTATTTATAGGTGTTTGTCTTTTTATTATTGTCGAATATACCAGCAATCCAAATTGTTTCACAAAACTAGAAGAAAAGTAACTTTAGTTTCAGAAACTTGTCATTGAATAAATTTGAAATGGTGCCAAACTAGGATTGTTTATTTACTTGAGAAAAGTATCTGTGTACATGAAACAGTATAACTTATTACATATCGTTTTCAGAATCAAGCGATGCAAACTGAGAAGAGACCATCGCATAGTTTCATCGGTACAGAGGTTAATTTGTTTTTATAAAACAGACTACTGTTGCCTATTCTAATTTAACGAAATGAAGGAATTACGCGGGACAGAATTTGGTCATAATAGCTACACACACCGGCAAATTTAAAGGACCGGAGGTAAATTCGAATTTTTTCCATGATTTTTTTTTCAATTTCAACGGAATCTCTTAAAATTGTCACTTAAGCTAACTAATTGCAGTTTATTTTGTAGAGCTTTGTTCCACTTTGAAGCCTGTTAAAAAATAATAATTATAATAATAAAATCTAATGAATAAGTAAAATTACACTCATTATTTTCTTTCAATAACTTGTTTCCGCACGAGCTCTGAAGACTGCAGTCATCCGTCTTTCCATAAATCTGATGACGTCGTTGATCATTTCTTGAGGCAGATGCTTCCATTCTTTAGATAAAGACGTGTCAATCAGATTCAGGTCTGGAGAACATCCTGACCAATCTATTTTCGGTATACCCACTTGGTTTAAAAATTCAATACAGCGAGCGACGTGTGAACGAGCATTGTCTTGCATTAAGACGAAATTTTCCCCGATATGTGAGGCGAAACGTATCACATGGTCTTGCAGAATATTCCCAATGTCCAATCACCACCAACTATGTGCGTACCCTTAATCATATGCCGCCCCACACCATAACTGAGCCTTCACCAAAAGACACAGCTAAGGGTAAAATTAAATTGTGCATTTTCTGCTCCTTAACGTCGATAAAATCTTTCCCTACCGTCAGTCGAATTTACGCAGAAACGGCTCTTATCTCTGAATAAAACTTTACCTCACCATCCAATTCTGTTGCTTCTGAGCAAAGTCTAATCGCGCTGCTCGATGACATATTTAGAGTTTTGGGACTTTTATTGGCACATTCGACTTCAAACCAATCTCTTTGAATCTTCTTCTGACTGTACGCTCATTTATGCCGATTTCACGAATTTCTTCCAGTGCGTTTTTTGTTTGAATTACAGTTTGACGCCTGTTTGGTACTGTTTGCAACACTAGATCGATCATCTAAAACCGTGATTAAGCGCGTTTTCTGTCTTGACCTCATCTTCTCACATAAATTCTAGTTTGCCTCCAACGTCTACCACTATGATCCCAATAAATATTTTCCATAAAATTAGCTATACCTCGACTTAGTAAAAGACGAATTTACTTATTGAAGTAGTTATGACGTAAAATTGACTGGAAAATACACTTCCCATAGAAATTTACCTATTAGTTTATATTTAAATTTTCATAAATAATACCAGTAAATCTACTTCATATCCTATTTTGCTTAAAAGTACTTTTAACTAAAGCAGCAAGGGAAAAATAACTAACAAAATATACCACGAATTACCTTAAAAGTAAATTTCTCGTAAATTCGAAATAGGTAGCATAATTAGGTAATATTTACCTTTTTGGTGACTGGAAATTTAACTAGGTAGATTTTGTTGGAAATTCTACGTAATTTATACCTACATAGCAACCTATTTCGTCGCCTTTATTACGCTCCTTTAAAGTAATAATCAGGTCGCCAACGTCGATAAATTCTACCTAGCTGATCTACTTGACTTCAACCATTTAGTCAATTATCCTTTGTAGTTACATTTTCAAAGGCAGTTACATCCCAAGTTTGGTTTGAATGTCTTAATAACTCATGAATTTATAATTAATTAAGAATTAATGTATCCGGAGAAATTTGCCAAATGTAAAAAATATAATGTTGGCACTTGTTTTAACGTACGTATATCTAAACAATAACCCCTAAGATATGTATTCTGTCACTAATCTAATTTAAAACTTCTGTAAAACCATTATTTTTAGCTTTTAATCTTTGAAAAAGTCCGAAAACTCGGACGAAACGTAGGATAAATAATTGTCCATATACCTGGCTGGAAGTCCTCTAAAAATAAAAATAGGAAATAAAGTTTTTTCTGTTTTTTATTGAAGAAATAATAACCCCTAACTTTTTCAAACATTTTTCTTCTTAGTTTTTTAAGTAATTCGCATTCGATACTATTGAAACGCTTAATAGTTATTGTTATTATTATTAAATAATATGATGCCAGCTTTAATTTTGTAGACACTGTTTTGATTTAATTACAAACAGATTTAAAAAGTTCCGTGTATGTGTTATAATGCGTTAATTAATTCTCTGTAGTTTATTGCGGATTTCAATTTTAGAGTGATGTATTAAATTCGAGTAAAAAATCTATAAATCACGTTGCTGTGTATGTGTATTTCGATCAAAATTCCTGTATTAATTTCTCCGTTATCCACGCCAAATAGAGTGTATTATCTCTACACCCAATGCACTCTGAAGCGTCTATCTCTAAATAAATTGAATGGTATATCTGAGTAAACTACAACAATGACAAGGATATTATAAGTATTCGCTTAGTGCTTATCAGCTCCTCTTTAGTATAAGAACACTCTCATGTAAACTATATAAAATTATTTATTAGGGAACCGTTTAGTTACGGTGGCTCTGAAGGACCACAGCAAATAAAAAAAAACTAGAAACTTCTACTTTAAAACTAGAAATTCTACTTTTGAAAGTAGAAATTTCTACTTTTAAAATAGCAATTTCTACTTTTGAAATTAGAAATTTTTAGTTTTAAAGTAGAAATTTGTAGTTTTGAATTTTTGATCTTAAGAGGCGCGGCGCCCATAAGTGTTTTTTGCCAATACCGCCTTACCAGTGGTTTCTAGGTAAGAAATGGCCTGCATAAAACTTTCTAAGAACATAGAAGTTTTCAAAGTGGGACGGATCATTGGAAATTCAATGAACGCCCATTTTTAAACTAAATTTGGATTTTTAGAGAATTATTAAAAAAAGTTTTAACCAGCGGCCATGTTTCAAATACCTATATAAAAAGTTTTAAAAAGGAGAGGTGAATTACCCACACTAGTGGATAGAATGAGATACACACACTTCATGTATATTGTTCTCTTTAAAATATAAATGTCAACACCCTATATCTCAAAAACAAAGCCTTAACAGACCTATGTTTATAAGAAATTTCCCTGTATACGTGCGATTTAAGACCGCAACACCTTATTATTGAACGCGTTGACCGATTTTTTTTTTAATTTGGGGCATATTATAGCAAAGATATGAGCTCAAACTTTGTATACAGGTATTTGAGATATGGCCGTTGGTGTAAAACTTTTTAAGGGCATCATTTCCTAAAAATCCAAATTTAGCTTAAAACTGAGCGTTCTTGGAACTTTCATTGATTCAGTTTCACTTTGAAACTCCATAGGTATCTATTCGACTTGAAAAAAAATATTTCAGACAAAACTTTCGTGTTCTTAAAAAGTTTTATACAGGACATTTTTTACCTAGAAGCCACTGATAAAGCCTCAGATTAAGGTGAAACGGTATTGGCAAAACCCGTTTTGGGCGCCGCGACTCTTAAGGTCAAATATTTAAAACTAGAAATTTCTACTTTAAAACTAGAAATTTCTACTTTAAAACTAGAAATTTCTACTTCAAACTGGATGTTTCTACTTTAAAACTAGAATTGTCTACTTTTGAAACTAGAAATTTCTAGTTTTAAGTAGAAATTAGTGTTAAAGAAGAAATTTCTACTTTCAAACTGGAAATATCTAGTTTCAAAAATAGAAATTTCTAGTTTTAAAGTAGAAATTTTAATTTTTTTATTTATTGTAGCCCTTCAGAGCCATCTTATTTAGTTGTTTGGACATAACAAGAGGAAACTTTTTCTTCTGAACAAGTCTGGATTTGCTGATACAATTCTGCTTAATACCAAGTTTTCTTAAGTTTTTGTCACAGGCTCAGTAGAGTTTTAAAGTAGAAATTTCTGCTTTAAAACTAAAATTATCTAGTTTCAAAAATAGAAATTTTTTAGTTTTAAAGTAGAAATTTCTAGTTTTAAAGTAGAAATTTCTAGTTTTAAAGTAGAAATTTCTAGATTTTTTTATTTGTTGTAGCCCTTCAGAGCCAACTTATTTAGTTGTTTGGACGTAACAAGAGGAAACTTTTTCTTCTGAACAATTCTGGATTTACTGATACAATTCTGCTCAATACTAAGTTTTCTTAAGTTTTTGTCACCGACTCGGTAGAGTAGGTGGAATAGATAATTTCTTTATTGAGATGAGGGTTCGAATTTCTCCACCGGCACTGGCAATGTCGGTGAAAATGATTGTGTGTTCGCGTTTTTTCATAAGTGTAACCCTCGTCTATGCAGCTTTGGCTTTGGATTCAGGGGTTGTCTAATTTCTGTGATGCTTATTTATTTATCATTATTAAATATGGCGTAAGTCATTTTCTGTTTCTCTTCTTATCTAGCACTGCAGCTCACTTCAGTGAACTAAAAAATATTTTAATTAAAAACAAGCCAATATATGCACTTACCTGTACCGTACTGGTGACTTCTAATGGCCAGAAACCGGTCAATAAATGATGTTATGTGCCTGACCACCTGGAACATATCTGACTTGGATTATCCCCTCACCTTGTAGCTTATTGCAATTATTTCTTTTGCATTGCATTAATGATAATTAAAAGTCATCCAAAATTCACATGTAAAGAGCTTTTCTGCAAAAGTCAACAAGTCCTTTAATGTCAGTTCTGAGAAAAATGGATATTTTGTGTAGAGACTCACGTTAATATCCAGAGGTAAAATATCATTAAGAGTACTATTGCCATCTCAAATCCCATCTTCCAAAATGTCGCCATGATATGGTAGTGAACCTAATATAATGCAATACTATGTTTGACTACTGGTGAATGGAGGGGGGAAATTGTATTAAACACCAAATTTAAAAGCAATATTATATGCGTCAGTTTTGCCACAAAACAATAATCCCCAGAGTTGATTCCATAAGACTTATTCACTACTGCCGTCACAAATGTTTTATTTTAGCACATATTTAATTAGTTTTGATGCAAATTATCGATTTGCCCATTGAATTTTCAAGCTACCAATGAAGTTTTAGTATAAATCTGTTGAGAACTTGTTTCTACTTAAGATTTTCAACGGAATTTTGATAAACTAATTTTTTCTCATATATGGACTTGATGAGTTTTGCAGAAAAGCTCTTCATATATTCTACTATAGTAGTCCATCTTATAACAAATTAATTGTTTAAGGATTAAAGGAATATATTGTATTTTCATTTTTAATATTTTCTTATTTTACAATTTTCTATTTCAATTACTATCTCAGTGGCGTAGTTGTATAGAGCGTGCGATAGCAAGTGTGACTGGAAATATATTTAAAAAATTATGTTTGCCCAGAATGTAACGCCTCATATATAGGTCAAACAGGTAGATCGTTGGGAGTAAGATATAGAGAACATATTCACACACAAAAACAACATTCCAACTTTTATAAACACCTAACAGATTCTGGTCATACAATAACTGACGACCATCAACCTAAAATATTGTATAATTGTGAGAAAAGTAAAAAAACTTAATCTATTAGAAGCGCTAGAAATAAATAAATTAAATAGGAATAAAAATTATAACATATTAAACGACCCAATAGATTTAAATAATTCTCCGTTATTAACTTGTTCAGATAACCTAATGCTCTTAATAAAAATCACACCATAATATAATTTATTATCTTGAAAAATCCCCTACATTTAAAGACATAACATCTGTACAAATTTGAATTATATGATCAACCATAAAGTGACCTTCTATCCTTCTATTCAGTTCAGTTTATATTGAAATGAGAGTAAAGTCTATGTATAATTTATTCTACTTGAAGATGTCCGAATAGGATGAAACTAGTTGTAAAAATAACAAATGTAGTGAAAATTAGACAAGTAATAAAAAATTGTTTATAATTTTTTAAATCAAAATGGATTTTCACAAAATAACTTCATCTTCAATCAATCATTTGACTGGAAATCTTTCCATCATAGCTGCGGGTTCGAATCTCGCCATCGGCATTAGCAATGTCGGTGGAAATGGTTGTATATCCACGTTTTTCTAAGCGTAACTCCTTTCTAAACAGCTTCGGCTTTGGATTCAAGGTTGTCTAATTTCTGTGTAATTATTATAAATACAGGACCAAGCAAAAGTACCAAGCATTTAAACCATATAATAAAAATGTACCTATTTAAATTAGAGAATTTTGTTTGTTCTCTAATTTAAATAGGTAGGTACATTTTTATTATATGGTTTAAATGCTTGATACTTTTGCTTGGTCCTGTATTTATAATATTTACACCGCAAATCCCTGAACCGTTTTAACTTTTGTCAGACTGCTATACGAATATATTTTTCTATGTTATCTGCTACTGTAAAATGTTAAGATTCACACTCTTTCTTCTTTTCAGATGGTAACCAGGACGAAAAAAATATTCGTCGGAGGATTATCCGCGCCTACAACACTAGAAGATGTAAAAAGTTACTTCGAGCAGTTCGGACCGGTGAGTAGTTAAAATTTAATATTAGAAATGTAAAAAAAGGCATACACGTTGAATTGTTCTATTTATCCTTGAGCAAACATTATTAATGGAAGTTTATTAAAAATTAATTTAAAGCACGGACCTAAATACATCATTTTGAGTTTGCAAGTTTGTGAACATTATAAAAGAGTAATCCACATATTCAAATTCTACCCACGCGCAAAATTGTAGTAATGGAAAACATTTACATTACACACACATACATGATTATATTAGTAGTAGTATCTTTTATGTACATACAATATTGTCCAATCAACAACTGAAATCTTATCGAAATAATATTACAAAATGAAACGTATTTATTTATGGCAACTGGAATATAGATATTCATATAAAGGTAAGTAATTATATTAATTATGATAGATCATAGACATATGATTATAAAGACACCAATACCCCATATCAATACAACTCAGACTATGCCCGGACTATCCACAAAATGCCGTTTTTGGTTCCTCTCCTTTCATGTCATTTGTAGCTCATTTACCTATCTCTTTCTCGTTTCAATATAGATGCACTTGCGCAAAAGAAATTTTAACGTATGTCTGCTCTTATTCTATGTAGCCAGCGGCCGCAATTACGTTTGTTTCGTTTTATTTAGTTACGGTGTTGGTCCTCGAATCAAGTAGTGTTTAAATATAATTTTTATGGTGTTGAAATTATGTAGTGAACAGAGACCTTTCACGTTAGTTATAGATTTGAGATAGTACCTAGTGGTGAATATTGAATTGTGTCAATTTTGATTTCGTCACGACTCGGTGTTGTGTTTGTGATGCGAAGTAGTAATTACAAAATTAATTAATTAAAATTAAAAGTGTATGTTACATCACATTCATAATAAATTGTAAAAGATAGTGTAAAAGTAGCCTTCTGTTTCAAGAAAATAACAATCACAATTTTTCTTAACATCGCTGTATGGCAAAGTTACAAAAAGTGAGACGTGCCTTTTTGTTTTAAATTATATGATACCTATGTATGTGTATATACCTACATACATATATTTTTTTTAACACTATTGGCAAATTTTTATTTATAACCTTAAGTTAATAAACTATTATTTTCCACCCACAAATATCAATTTTTGATATTTACTGTGTTGTATTATTGGGATGCTTATTAAATAAATATTATTATTATTATATTGTAGGTTTTTTTTCTACTAAAATAAACATTATTGTAATACAACTGTAACCCGCCTCTTCCTTGGTTCTTTTTGCTTATCTCTTAATGTAAAATTTATAAAAAAAAAAAGTTAAATAAGGACGCCTGACCGAGGAATCGAACCAGTCAAATTGAAATTCAACAATTTTCTTTCCAATTCCAAACAATTTTATTTTTAATTTTCATATACAAAAAATTCCTCTCCAATATTTCGCGTCCAGAGCCAGCCAAACATCTACGTGAAAGTAGCATCGTGGCAATTGAAAACCTCGACGAGGGCGGAGTTCTGGGGGATTGAAAACAATGAAATAAATCAAAAAAAGTGTCTTCACATTCTGTGCGAAATGTATTCAGATTTTCATCAACTGTAGCATTAGAAATGTCATGGACGTATAGAAAGGATGGATGTCTTAGCTCAAATTTCAGGAAAGGCTTCTGAAATTACTCCTATAAATAAATCATATTACTTTTTAGCAATCAATGGTTTAAGGTTAATTCTACTTCTCTGATTTCAAAAATTGCGTTTCACAATTCAAGATGGCGATCAAGAAAATGCTGAAAATTGAAGAAAAGAAATTTTAGAGGGTGCTTCTTTATATATTTACTAAGTAATTTATTGACTGTAAAACACAATTAATTATTCTGCTTGCATTTTTAAAACGAGCAAATAAAATAAAGTTTGTTAATATTAATTACTTCAATAAAAGAAATTATAATAGGTTGGGTTGAGTATCATTAATCAGATTCTTCATCAAAATGTGTATTTATCTAAGGGGAGATGATTTAACCAAAGTTTACAAAAAATAATATGGTCGATTTACTCTTAAAACATAAGTTGTCAAAAAGTAATATCTTGCTTCAAGGAGTCTGAATTTTAAGAAATAAACCTAGACTAATAGGTTAGATACATCTTAAGTGCATAGTGTACACTTAAAAAGAGAAATAAATTGTTGTTATATGCTGTGAAAAGAAATTTGTCCGCCAAAGTGTTTCATACATCAGCTGCATCAAAATTAATAATATAAAACAAATATTTCAGTAATGTTGTTCTTTTAGTTGGCTGAATAGAAAATCTAATATCTATATCGCACGTATCACAATGTTTCTTACAATTGGTTTTTAAAGGCCATATTGAATAACTCCACTGTTCAACCGTGACAAAGTGGTAATATATAACATTTAAATAAACTAGAAAACACCATACAAACTTTTCCATACTCCAGTAACAAGGATATTTGTCTTTGCTCCATTATCAATTTTTACATACGGCACCGAATAATATTTGTATTTACATTGTCTCTAAAAATTATTATATTAGCCATTACTAAATTCCACAAAAGAACTTGATAAACTAGAAAGTAATAGACACTAAATATTTTAACAAATTCCGATACAGAAATATTGAATATATACTTTAGATAAAATATTTGTATGCATTTTCAATCACTATTATTAGGTTTATATTTTAGTTCGGTATCTGAACGCGCCATTGTTAATAGAAATTTTATCGAAATGCAAATATATTGCTGCCTTTAAATCCCAATTAATTACATATTAAACTAAATTACAACATATACAGTGAATAAATTGCCATTTGCCAAACAGTTTAATTTGGTGGAATTAAAATTGGCGAATAAGTAAATAAATAAACGTTAATTCTCCAAACCACCAAACTATTGGTTTACATAGAACATGTTTTGTTTTAGTGTTGCTAATACAGTAACGATGCTAGTCGACATTAGGTACAAGTAAGTAGTAAAACTACTCGTAAATCTTACATTTTCGGTTCAGACTAGTTGGAATCAGGGAAAACAACCTTTTGGTCATAAAATCTATGATTTACACGGCCGTGAAAGGTATCAGAATTTAATTAGTTACAAACTAAATATGTTTGTGGAAACCTAAGGCTTTGAAATGGGATTTAAAAGTCGAAAAAAATTAACTTCTGGCCTGAACTGGACTGAAATATTATGCAGTAATAGAGTTTCAGACTGATAAAAGTCGTGTCAAATTTGATAAACACCGGTTCATTAAATATTTATTTATTTATTTATTTGACATAATATACTCAACAGGCAGAGCCTTATTACAGAGTATATACAATACATATACAAGATTTAAACATAATATTAATAGTACTTAAGTTAATATATTTAACATTCTTAAGCTAATATCAAATATATCACAATTGTATTTTATGTCATTGTAAATAATACATATTCTATGGAGCGGGGAATTTTTTTGTGCTAGCAAGTTCTAAATAAAAAGTTCTAAATGCTCTGGTAGTATGCATAGGTATATTTAGGGATATTAAGGACAGAAAGTCAAGATCATTAATATTACCATGTAACTGTTTATCTATATAAATAATATGCCTGTGTTTTCGTCGCCTTAACATACTTTTTTCTACAGTAAAGTCATACAAACTAGTTTCTTTATAATTGATGAATCTTATTACTTTATTCTGTACTCTTTCTATATTATCCACATAAATTTGATAACACGGATTCCAGGCAATGGATCAATATTTCCACACAAATCTAATATACGATGTGTTTAGTAGCACTTGTATTAGTTACCATTTTGGTATTACGTATTATGAAGCCAGACATTTTAATAGACCTATTTATCATTGAATAAATGTGACTATTAAATGTTAGACGGGTATCAAAAGTTATACATACCTAGGTCATTCATAATTTCAACTATGGCAAAAATTGCGTCATTTATTGTGTAATTATATACAATTGAATTTTTTGTTATAGTTTAGGATATAATAAAATATTTGTTAACATTAAAATACAATTTATTTTGAAGTGTCCACTGATATATTTTATCCAAGTCATGTTGGAGCATGGTGTAATCCATATTACTTTCAACTTTTACATAGATTTTTAAGTCATCAGCAAATAATAAATATTTGGAAGAATTAGTTATTTCTGTTAAATTATTTATAAACGTGAGAAATAGCAGTGGACTAAAGTTGGAACCCGGAGGAATCCCAAACAAGGCTATAAAATGATTTGACGCATATCCATTTACAGACACATACTGTTTTCTATTTTGTAAATAGGAAGTAAAAAGTTCTATCAGGTTTTCATGAAATCTGAATTTATTTTTAAGTTTACAAAGAAGAAGATTATGTAATACCGTATCAAACGCTTTTTGAAAGTCCATATAGATTACGTCTACCTGACTACCATCATGTATTACTTGTGATATAAACTGAGTAATATTAATTAGGTTACTAGTAGCTGACCTGTCTCATAAAACCATGTTGGTGTATGGATATTCTATTGCAAACTGAATTATAGAAAACATTATATATAATAGATTCATAAAGTTTTAGATATAGATAGAAGGTATTATTTTTCAAACTTTAACACCCTGTATCTAAGCAACCAAGCGCATTAAAACACATTATGTTTTTTTCAAATAGAATACGTTGGCAAAATATGGTATAGGCTTTCCAGGGCACTCTGTATATACTAGTCGACGTTACCAGTAGACACAGGTTTTTTTGAAAAAAATAATTCAAGGGATATAGCAATTACATGGGCGCCGTTTAAATTTTTTTCATCCGTGGTTTTTAAGATATGACGCCAGAATTTTTTTTTTAATTTACAACCCATGTATCGTTTTTATGATACAATTAACCAATCAGTTTACAAAATCTCTGTTGGAATTTACCAGAAAGTATTCAGGTATTTGTGTTAATTCATCCCTTATACTCTCTTTTAAACATTTTATTTTTTGTAAACCCCCAAAAATAAAATGAAGTGGGGTTAAGTCCGGGGAATATTTAGGTCATTGAATGGCACCTCTTCTGCCAATCCAGCGATGAGGATATGTAACATTTAAATACTCTCTGACTATTACTTACTCCATAATGTGTGTGTGTGTGGGGGGGGGCATTCCATTGAAACCCAAACTTTTTCCGACACATCTTTACAACATTCCAGAAAACAGGCAGGATATCGTTCTGCAAGAGTTGTAAATACATTACACTGTTGAAAGTCCCGTTAATAAAATAAGGGCATATAATGCATCCACTCAAAATTCCTGCCCACACATTTACTTTTTCAGGATGTTAGGAGTGAGCTTTTTGAATTCAGTGAAGATTGTGTCCTGCTAAGTGTTCCGTTAAAAAAAGAATGTTGCTGGTTCAGAAAAACAAGTGCTCAATATTGTCATATTAGTACCTACACCTTTTCATTATCTTTCGGAAGACTGAACTCTTTCATTAAAATCATCTTCAAAAAGCTCATATATCAAATAGGCTTTGTAGGGAAACAATTTTTCTTTTTTCAAAATCCTGCCAACACTGCGACAACTTAAATTTTCATTTAATGCTATCTGCGTGGTCGATGTTTGAATTTCATACGAATCTTAACAGAATATTCAACTTACGATCATCATTGGTCCACTTATAGGAGTTACATTTTTAAAATGGTGCTCACTACAGATTGAGCTAATGTATTTCGATTTAGATACCTTTGGGATATTAAGTTGCATGTTTTAATAAAGTGTAACACTATACATTTTATCAAAACATGCAACTAAATATCCCAAAGGTATCCAAATCGAAATACATGTGTTTCAGTGAAAATTATTACTCTTCATATATTCAGAATATAATAACCCCTCATATATATTTGAAAATATATTTTTAGGAACTAAAAATATTCTTTAACAAAAAGGAGCCTTTTTTATAGATTTTTCTTTCTCATGTATTTCCTTCAGCGCTGTTTATAAAATATATCGATTATTTAGGAGATGGAGCAATTCAGTTAACGATAAAAGTACAGTAAGAATAAGCTCTGTCGCAACTCAAGTAAAGGTAAAGTCCCTATTTAAACTGCGAAATAAAGCCTTGGGCTTGAATGCTTCGCCACGTTTGCAAAGGAAATTCTAACAAAAAAAAAGATTTATGTGATCTGCCATTTTATTTTCATTCTGTGAGAATAACTAATGTGATATATAAAGTGAAGCAACGAGGGACATCCAGGTTTTTCTAATAAGTGTCGGCCCATTTTTCATATGTAATATTATACCTTTTGGTAATCATTTTTATCAGTGTTAAAGTTATTTAAAGGAACTATGTACCCACAAGAGTCCTTTTTATGAACATATGAATAACAACGAGCTGTATCTCTCAAAAATTTTTTTCACGAAACAACCTCACATTCAACCCGTAAAATGCGTGATAGTTTTTAGGTTAACATTTAGGATAGATAACATCACATTGGACTAATAATTATACTGAATAATACGTCAACTATATTCCCTTTTAATACTGTTCTAATTAATGAACTACCCAGACATATACAATGCGAGATGCAATATTAAACTAAAATTATTAAAAATTATAGTGTAGCTAGTCCAAAACAAAGTACTATTTAATTAACTTTACTATTATTTAAACATAATGCGGATGTTAACACATTTCATCGTTTTCAATATAAAAAATGTGTCTTAAGCATTAATAACAATCAGTTAATTGAAACGTTTGCAAGCAAAACGATTTTTCTTCGCAACAATGATACAAATTTGGTTAAATTAAACCGACACTAATTGCCTTGACCATTAGGGAAATTCGGGTCCCTCCTTTACAGGAATGCCTTTAGTTTTATCATTAATTCATGCTTTCTGCCTGTAATTTCAACTTGTCAATACTCAATAGATTCACGAACTGTGTTAGCTAATTAGAGTCCATTGGCGAACGCAGTTGACGAAAGTTTATGTTAAAGTCTGATATCTGTCCAGATTACTAAAGAGGTAAGACATATGAATTGAAAGCAGCGAATTTAGTTGATATGGACAAAATAGTTCAAAGATATTTTGTTCCCATAATTTTAGATTAAATCAAGAATGGTCAAACAACCACATTGTTAAAATATAATAGTAATATGCTACCACCCTCTTATCTTTTTATTTTTAGGACAATTGACTTGTGGATGTTACGGTTGTTGTAGGCAAGTAAATACTAAATTTTACAAACTACCCGGCGCACAGTGTGGCAAGATACCCCAAAAGCTGGCATTAATTCATAGAACCAGTTTGGTAAAATTTTTGTTATTGAGAATAGCCGACGATGGTTGTTAATGTATAAATAAATCAACTTTATGATGTTTATATTGCGATATACAGGGTGTAATTAAAAAAAATAAAAATCTAAAATAAAAATAAAATGTATAGTACTTAATTTTTTAATACATTATTTGTCCAGGAGTATGCAAAACACTTAAAGAACCTAGTAATATATTTCCTTTATTAAATTAAGAATTCGCAACTTTAGGTTTTATTAATATTTGTGAATAGAAATGAGTATGTCCTATCCGTAGTGATTAATCGTCTGCGTCTGATGCAGATAAGGAACAGTCATTCTCATTCTCTGAATTATCTGCAGAAATATTGGGAGCAATTAATAAGTCGAATACTTCCCTAGGAAAATGTTTAATTTTTTTTTTAGGAAGTTGTCTATAACTGGTTATTACTGGATCCGATGTAATCAGCATTAAATGAAACACATCCTCTTCGCTGTTCTTTTAAAATAACTTATTTTTTTAGGTATAATAAATTTTAATATTAGTCGTCCCCCGATGATTCCAGCTTGGTTAACGAAACGCTTGTAGTATACTATGCAGTACTTATGTTTTTTGTAGCATCTGATCAGGGGTTGTAACCATGTTCAGGTTACCATTTTTTAATTAAAATGTTCAATAACTTTTACATTTATCGAACAATTGTTTTCAAAAACAATAGGGTTCTTCCTCCAACTAACAGTAACTTACAGTCCAAATTCCAATACGATCAAACTTTCCACTCTTAAGTTATCGTGCTTACAAAAAAACGTGACGGGCGGACGGACAGACAGACGGACGGACAGACAGACGAACATTTTGAAAGTCATTCAGAATTCAACGACTAACACAATGATATGAATTTTTTTTTGCTATGAGCGATATTTACTATTTTAAAAATGTGCCGATTAAATGCAATATACTCTTCGTTTTAGTTGCGAAGAGTATAATGATACACTGTAGGGTTGTTGAAAGAAGCAAATAAAATAATAAGGAGGAGACACGAGTATTTGATTTAGCTTTACTATGAATCTATTCTAGTATTACTATATTAATATATAAAATTTTACGTGGGCAACGTGAGGAAGTTAACTATTACATTAAGGATTTTAGAACAATACGTAAATATTTGGCACTTCGGAAAGGCATTTTCAAAATATTATTAAAATTATTTCATTCATAAATTAAAAATAAATCCATTAAATTTACATAATACATACCTGAGGGTGTTGATGGGTCCATTTTCAAACAAAGTAATAATAGCGAATTTGAAAAGACACAAACTAATTTGTTAGGATAATATTTAATTTAAAAATACACGCGTCAACCGCAGTTACATAGACCTTATGCCTGCGGGTTTGGTAGAAACAAAAGCATGCATCAAGATTAAGTGGTGGGGGAAAACATGCCCCTATTCATGCTGATAATAAATATCAACAATACTTTGTTCGATGCGACATTTTATTTTTTTCATTTTTTTGCCAGCTTTCGGGGTATCTTGCCACACTGTGCGGCGGTTAAATATGCCCTAAGGTTATGGGTTAGCAAAAATAACTCAGCTAGCTGTTTTTGTGTGGCGAGGAGAGCAAGGTGGGGTACGGAAAGATGGGCGCCAGATCACGTAGCATGATCAGAAAAAAGAAAAGTATATATAATATATGAGGTATTTATTACATACTACTTATTACTAGAGTTGGCTGAAATATGCGGTGGGACATAGGCGCATCATAATAAGCGTAATAACAGAAATTAACTAGTAACAAAGGCAATAAACTGTTACAATTTATAACAGTGTATGTAAAACTTACCCTCTTAACTAGCTTGATGAACTAGTTTGCTTATCACAAACTGGAGAAGATCTGTAAAAACTTTGCAACATCAGGTATGTTTCTACACTGTTCAAAATTAAACGGTGTTCACATTTACCACTAAAAATATTGTAAAAGTGGTGTGAACATTTACACATTTTGTTGTAAAATCAAACACCATCAAATATTGTAAAAAAGTACACTCATTTATTGAGTAAATCTTACCATTTTTTTTTATTAGAAATGATCTTAAATACTACATTTTCGTATATTATGCACCATGCTTAGTGTGATTTTACGTTTCTGCGATTGCGTCAAATATCTGACGCATAGTAATCCGTAATCAGTAACAGTTGATGATCATACCATACACAAAACCGTGTCTTGACTTAGTACATTTGGTAGATATTTTATATATTATCTTCAGTGGCGATTTATGTGCTGTGAGCTGTAGAACACACAGAAAAATAGAAAAATGAGAATAGCGATTGGATTATTAAAATCTATTACGGAAAACGAATGACTTAAATATACCTAGTTATGTCATTCTACAGCTTTTTAGTGCAAATGACAATATACTCCATATAGTATATACACAGTTCAAAATTAAACGGTGTTCACATTTACCACTAAAAATATTGTAAAAGTGGTGTGAAAATTTACACATTTTGGTGTAAAATCAAACACCATCCAATATTGTAAAAAGTACACTCATTTATTGAGTAAATTTTACCATTTTCTGGATTAGAAATAATCTTAAATACTACATTTTCGTATATTATACACCATGCGTAGTGTGATTGTACGTTTCTGCGATTGCGTCAAATATCTGACGCATAGTAATCACAGTAACAGTTGATGATCTTGCAATCCACAAAACCGTGTCTTGACTTAGTGCATTTGGTAGATATTTTATATATTATCTTATTATCTTCAGTGGCGGTTTATGTGCTGTGAGCTGTAGAACACAAAGAAAAACAGAGAAATCAGAATAGCGATTGGATTATTAAAATCTATTACGGAAAATGAATGACAAATATACCTAGTTGTCATTCTAGCTTTTTATAGTGCAAATGGCAATGTACTCCATATAGTGTCCAGTGTACAATTAACTGAGTTATCTCAAATGTGGCATTTACATTTAATAAAATACATGACATTTTCACATTTTTGTAGTTTATTTAAAATGAATGTGTTTTCCATCCCTTAAGAATATCACCTTTTAGAAAATTTGCAATATCATTTTCAACAATTATAAAGTGTATAAATTAATCAAAAATAAAGTATAATTTTACAATTTATAGGTGTAAACATTTTACACATAAATAATGGTAAAATTTTACACCGTACCATTGGTGTCTAGTATTCACCTAATTGGTGTGTCCCAATATGTACCCCGTGTGGTGTCAATTTGGTGTGAAATTTTACACCGTATTTTCAACTGTGTAGTGTACAATTAATTTAGTTATCTGAAATGTGGCATTTACATTTAATAAAATACACGACATTTTCACATTTTTGTAGCTTATTTAAAACGAATGTATTTTCTATCCCTTAAGAATATCACCTTTTAGAAAATTTGGATTTTCAAATTCAACAATTATAAGGTCTATAAATTAATCAAAAATAAAGTATAATTTTACAATTCATAGGTGTAAACATTTTACACATAAATAATGGTAAAATTTTACCCTATATCATTGGTGTATAGTATACACCTAATTGGTGTGTCCCAATATGTACCCCGTGTGGTGTCAATTTGGTGTGAAATTTTACACCGTATTTTCAACTGTGTATGTCTCTTGTCTCCGTGAATGATGTTCACTGTGATGAAAAAATATGCTTATATTTTGAGAACGACCGTTCGACATCTATTGATGCAATACAGGCATACTTAAAATAGTCTTTGAACGCACTTAACGGGTCTGGGTTTGCACCATCAATACCACCACAAATTTGTCTTAATATAGTAAAACTGGTGTCTTGCTTTAACACATGTGCGAACTTTTCTCTAACGGGCTCATTTTTTGCGTCACCTATACTGCTGTACTAAGCACAGAGGGCCTAAATGCAAAATTTGTATATTTCGATATTAATACTTTAGTATTTCAATAATGTTCTTTTGTAACTAACACTAAGAGTTTTAATGCCTATTTGCAAAGAGAAAAGCTCAAAATTGCATTTTAAATAAGGACTTAAATGCACACATGTTCTTTACTAAGCAATATGAGCCCATCTCTCAAAACTAAGGCATAACAGGTCCATCTGTCGCGAAAGTGAGTAGTTATAGGCTCTAGATACTTTAGCATCGTACACATGCACCCCAATTATTTTATCAAATGTAACACTATAATGTATTCTCATACTGATACAACTACCGTTATTATTGCTATAAACACATACAATTGTGGAAATTTGTGTGTTTTAAATGCTTTTAAGTGTAATTGAAGTTGAGTTGAGTTTACTTGAAAATGTCCGAATAGGATGAAACTAGTTGTAAAATAACAAATAAAGTGAAAATTAGACAAGTAAAAAAAGTGTTTATAATTTTTTAAATCAAAATGGATTTTCACAAAGTAACTTCATCTTCAATCAACATTTTTTTTTTTTTTTAATTGAAGTTAACTTTGACAAGGTAAGTTTAGAGAACATGTTTGAATATATATTATCAATCGGTTACTTTACTATTTATAATTTAGTAATAAATTAATTTCTCTATTAAACATAACCTCAAAAAATCAATTTTGTAAAAATGTTTCCTCAGTAATTATACAGTGATTTAAAATGAAACCACATTTTCTTAAGGGCGTGTTTTACTCATAATAATAATAAGAAAAGTTCATATTAACATGGGTCTAAAAATACTTTATTTTGGTTTCTATTTATGTTAGTATATAACTAAGGCAAAAGAACTTATCTGTGTTTTAATATACTTAACTACAAGAAACATTAATTTTAAGTGTTTACTTGACAATTGATGATAAAATAGACCCAAACCGCATTTTTTCATAATTTAATTTAACCCAGAACAGGTTGGGAAAATGAAACATGTAAAACCCCTTCTTACTCAAATTGTCTTTGATATCAGTAAGCTCTTTGCCCGTATGAGGGCAGATAGAGTATAGCAGTCGATTTACTTCGTCCACTATTTGCAGTGTCTCCGCTAACGACAACGCACTGTTTTGTATGTTTTGTATGGCGTCATGTAGTCTTTTATAGTTCTTGTGAATAGTTTTTAAAGCTGTTTCAACGGAAATATCTTCGAATTTTGTCTGGCTTTCCTTAATAGCTGCAGTCACATCAGGATTGAATTATAGTATCGCAGTTTTTATTGCTGCCTTCAACCATGTTCCCCAACATATAATAATCGGCTGTGGTGATTCGGGAATACCGGGACACTTGCTGTGAAATGCGCGAAGACGTTTGTGAGATTTAAGGAACACTTTTTTTGTACTTGCTATTAATGCATCTACCTCTGGAAAACCTTGTTGAATAGTTTCTACCACAAGATGTAAAGTATGCACTTTACCCGTAACATATACCATGTTCTTGGAGAGAACGGCCTACTAAACGCATTGTCGCGACACCATCGGTCGCAAACATCAACACTTGACTTGTTGACAGATAAAATTTTTGTAACGTCTCCAGCACTACCCGTGTAATTGTTTTGCCAGTACACTCTGTTAGTTTTACTAGCTAGTAATAGTGGAAATGTCGGTTTAAGAGGGTCCAGTACACGTACTATAACATTTACAATATAATGTTTTTAGGATCTGTCGTGTTGTCAACACATAACCACACCCGTGTATATTTTAATACACATCTGATCTTATTTACAATGTCTTCGCATACAGTACTATAATACAAATTAGCTCTATGCTCTATTGCTCTATGAGCGCCAGTTTTGCTCAGAAAAAAGTATTTAAAATATAATTAACTGCTAGCTTGCACTACGAATACCGATTTTGCTACCAAAAGTCGAATAATCGAAAACGTATAAAAATATGTAACACGAAAACTATCTGACACTGCGAGCGCCAACTTGCTACATGATCAGAGAGAAGAAAAGTAATTTAAATATAAACAAGTGCTAGCTTGCATCATGAGTAATTTTCTCTGTTATGCAGGTATGTTAAAAGCAGAAAAAGTCATTTCACCGTGATTTTTATGACAATATACAGCGTACTTTGAAAGGAAGCTGCACGCTCAATGTATCAAGCTTGAAATCGAGAATAAAGGCAAAAGGCAACTTTATTCGAAACAAGAAAATGTAATCGTATCGACAATTACAATAAAAGGTATTTAACTAAAAATATATAATTGTCAAAGACAATTCACTAATAGTAAAGGCAGAAGGCAATTTCACTATCAAATGAAATCGAGAATAAAGGCAAAAGGCAACTTTACTTGAAAAACAATACGTTACCGTATCGACCGTTATAACAAAACACTAAAAATATAATAATTGTCAAATACAATTCACTGACTGTAAAGGCAGAAGGCAACTTATTTACAATATTTCCAATATTGGAATCAAGTGTCTCTTAATAATTGATGTATGGTTAGTTTTAAAGCAATACAGGTATTTTTGTAAATTTCACTTTACCAGGCAAAAGGTTACAGGGCAAAAAAATGCTACTTATCTTGTACTATACTCCACGACAAAAGATGGTACATCAAGTGGGTAGAACACAGGATCTATTTTACTACGTTCGGATTATTTACAAAGTACATGTGAAATTTACAGGCAAATTGATCCTCGTTGCAGGAATCCATAAAAAGTTTACATCGATTTCTAATCCATGTCCATAAAAAATATACTCGGCAACGACAAAAATGCTCAAAAAAATATCAAAATATTCGAAATGGGAATCTGCATATTAAATTGTTAAAGCTAAAAATGTGCATTTTAAAACTGTATCTAAAAAATGTGCATTTTAAAACTGTGCCAAAGAAACCTAAAAATGAAAAAAATTTATCGTAGTCGAATTATTTGCAATTTATTAAAAATATAGCCTTACCTTATTGATATAAATAAGGTTTTTACATCAATTTAACGTGAGTTAAATTAAACTTCAATCGATCCAAGATAAACATTTAACGCAATCTTTAAATATTATTCATGATTTAATTATACAGGTTAATATGCATGCGACAATTTATGAACCAGGAGGAATCGAAAAGGAAAGCGTGGTTCTCACTCCTTTCTCGAAACCTGCTTTTCAAATACCACGACAAGTGTCGACAATCGGATATTTCCCGGTGGCAACACTGGCTCAAACAACTCAAGAAATTGGCTTACAATCTTTATTGAATGCAAACATATAGTTGTTGAGCTTAAAACCTTTAGTGTAAATCATATAAACTTTGATTTTTAACATAAAGAAGTAGGAAAAGACAAACGGTCATTGAAATTCGGGAACACGATGAAGTCGTTAATTCTATGTTTACTACTTGCGTATAACCGCATTTGGATTGTTGTAGTCCAGTTCAAAATTTTTAAATTCGCGGTAAAAATAGCACGGTTCTTTAGGAAGCATATTATAATTTGATATTTATTAAATCTTGTAACGTGAAATAAATATGGAACCGTTACAAATAATCATAATAAACGACTTTATTTGAGAAAATTTTATTACAAGAATATTACAATTCAAAATGGCGAAGTTTAATACACATGATTATTCTTTCACATAACTGTATCGCCACAGAAATTTTGTGGCATCCAACTTAACTAAACTTACAATCTAATGATGAGTAAACATATATTCTAATCGGAATTAAGAGATTTGCGAAAATTAAATATGTTATGTATTAATTAACATGCGAAATACTTATTTTATTTTAAACATAAGTATGTATTATCTAGTTATTAAAGAAAAAAGAGAGAGAAAGAAGAGAAAACAACATACATATAATAAGATCAAAAAAAAGTAGTAAGATTTGTATAAAAATTATATCTATAGAAAGTACTATAATAAATTTCATAAATAATACCAAATTATTAACGATCTGTTTTATTTTTCTAATAAATACAGTTGACATTTTGAAAAAACTTGTGAATTGCTAGTAATTTATATTTATCAGAAAGTGAATCATACAACTAGTAATACTGATGTGCATTATACGAGAAAGATCTGTAAAAATTGCAATCCTCTGATGGGGTACTGTAGGAGAATATTGATGTCGAATATTAATATTATGTACAGAGTTTTTGTAAATAAGTTTTTCTTTTAAGTAATAAGGAATAGGTGTAAATAATAGCTTATGCACATAAATAAGGAAATGAAAGCCTATAATAGCTTCTATCTTTAATAAGCAATTTCAAATATTTAAAACTTTCTGAGACATGATCATATTTTCATAAATTACATACATATACAGTAAGTTAAGCAACAGCATGTATTTTGTAACTTCTGTATGCAATTTTTAGTTGCCTAATCTAAACATGTATGCTATACTAGATTGCAGTAATTAAATAGAGGTAATATTAATGCATCACATAGCTTTTTTCTAACTTTGGAATTTAATAAATGTTCGTAGCAAACACTCCTAAAGTTTTTCAATGAACTGAAAAGTGTATTGCTGTATCATTGATGCACAATTTCAATTTGTTTTCTATAAATGTGTGTTTGTTTTCTCGGAAGAATAACATAGCTACAGTTTTTTTCGGCAATCAACTTTAAATTATGACCTTCAGAGTAATTCAGAATAAAATTTAGCAGGATGTTTGCATGCATAGTAGTTTCATCACAGCAGCTGAAGGGGATCTTCAGCTTCTGAAAGTGACAATTTGAAATCTGTTACTTAAATAATTTTAATACACTGAACTGATTCTGCGGTTGGCTCCTTGTGAAACATTATTAAATATTTTAAATAAAATAATTTAGATTTAAAAAAATAAAGTAATACTCAACTTATAAAAACATATTTTACAATAGTTTTATAGTAGGTACCAGATGTGGTTATATAAGCAATGAACACAAATTTTACTGTTCAGTATTCCCTGTACTCTTGACAAAGGCTCAAAAAGCCGAAACACATGTAGAGTTTCTAATAAAATATTTTTGAAACATTAAAAAGCAAATTTCTTTCATATATTTAAAATAAATAATTTTTATATAAATTTACAGCTATTTCGAAAATTCATAGTAATTTAGTTTAGCACGCAATAGTTCCTGATCTATTTTATCGAATGATTTTGAGTAGTTGAGGGATACTAAAACGGCTGCTGATTTCTTTATCAACAGCACTGAGATCATTGTCTATAAAATATCCAAAGAAAGAACTGACTTTCTGCTATCTGACGCACTAGGACAATTTTTTTGGAAGTTTGCCAATATATAAGTTATCTATTTAACCAGGTGTCAGCTTTTAGTGTTTAATCCCTTACCACATCATTTTTTAAAGCACTTTCGGTGGCACGAGCTTTCTACTAATAGTGGCGGTAACTTGTCACGATCAACTAGGAAATTACCCGGACTAGGCGAATTAAATAACAAAATAATCCAAGATAATACATAGAGGTAAATGTTTTATTAATTTTCTTTAAACATTTATGTACCTTTATTTATTAGCTTGGATTATTTTGTTAGTTAATCTATTTTTCATTTTTATCATTGTTGAAAAACATACTTGTATGATCGTAAATTTAAAACAGCAGTTTCGAAAATAAATTTAGGTCCTTTTCGTTCATTTTTATGTTCCCAAGTAATGCTTTTAAATAAGTTCGGTTCCTTTAATAACGAAATATTAAGTCGCAGAAACTTTTTTATTAACTCACCATTTCAATCAAATAACTTTGGCTTTGTTGTTTGTGAATGCAATATTTTATTGTCTGAGGAAAATTCAGTAAGGAAGTTTTTTGGTTTGCTGCTGATTAAAAGTTGGAATATTTCTTATATTTGAGAATAAGTTTGTAGGCATAAGAAAAGGCTGAGTAATCCTTGTTTGAAGTAACGCGGTTGTTTTCCTAGGTTTACATTTATAATTCCAGGGATCAGCGAAAAAGCGTTGTCCCGTATAGTTGCAAGAATGCCGCCTCCATCTGAATATTCCCAAGCTGCGAAACTCATACATGACTTTCCAGTTTGCTCGCTCAACTTTCTAAAGTTCTGATGCCAAAGTTGGTGTTTTTGATACTAGAGTCTTGCAGAGCATTCAATTACCCAAACACTTGCTCCCGGATATAATTGTCTGTGCGTTAACGTTAGCCTTCCAAATATTCCTTCGTAATAAAGTCATTAGAGTGATTAACAGCCCTAATGGAACAACATAATTCTTCTTCGTTATAGCTTTTTCTTTTCTGAAATTACTTCCCTTTTTTAACGGCTCTCTGTAATTAATTTTGGAGGTGTCCCTAAAGTACCTATGCTAAGACGTTGAAAGTAATTTACTAAGGTCTGTCTAGAGGCATTTATGAAAAAATTATATTCCCCCAAGTTCAATGCTGAATTCACCTTATAAACCTATAAGAAACAATGATTTCGCTTTGATTGTAAGAGCGTTTGGTCTTATAATATCTACCATATTTAAAAATCACTCATTTTGAAAGAAAGGTCTTAAAAATTTTAGAAGTTGTGCTCCTTTTGTTTATTAAATTATGTTTTAGTTCCATACTATATTTTAATTAATTAAATGTTTTGGTAAGTGTTTAATTTTTGTGTATAAACCAGGTACTAAATTAACAATCAATTTTGCATTAGGAATAATTGATACTGATAACTGAAAATATCAAATTATTTGCACGGTAGCGTAGTAAGGTTTTTTAATTACATTCTACAGGGTGAGCCAGATTTTAATCGAGAAACGTAAAGAATCAATAGAATACGCCAAAATAATATAGATTTGTTATATTATAAGATAAAGTTGTAGTTAAAATATTTGGTTTTCGAGATGTTGATTCGTTGATGTTTTAATTTATTTTCAATTTTTCCCATATTTTTCCGGAAATAATTGAGATGTTGTTATGAAATTCTGAAGGTGAACGTTGCATACATCAGTACCCTTCTCACCAGTTTTCATCTCTCTGTTCCAACCAGAGGCGTAAGGGTGATGAGGTATCGAAGATATTCTTCCCAAAAAATGAGATGGCACTGACCTAAGCTATTTTCTTTTTTTTTTTGATATTTACTATAATTAATAAAAAAAAATCTTATAATTTTTTAATAAGATGCTACGTTTTAGTTAAACGCGATGCTACGTCAAAATCATTCGTCCCCTACTTATCATTTAGCTGTACAATTTCAATTGGAGAAATGAAAACTATGGTTCGAGCTATATGAAACTCGCACCTTCAGAATTTCATGTCTCAATTATTTCCAGAAAAATGCACCCTCTATCTCAGAAACTAAGCATTGTTAGCTTTAAGTTTATATGACTAATCCATGTTATTTTGGTGTATTATATCGATTCTCTAAGTTTCTCGATAAAATCTGGCCCACCCTGTAAGTTTTGTAAAAAAAAAAGAGCGGCCTATACTGGAAAAATAAACGTGAAGCCACAAATACCGATTGTTTCAAAATCGAAAAGTACTTACTTGATTTTCTTCGCATGTCGTTTGACTGCTCTCTGTCTACTGTCAGTCTTTCGTTTGTCCATTTTTAATAAATTCTGAGAAACACCTTAACTTTCCAGAATCTTAACAGTTCAAACTTTGTACAACAATCAATTGGTATCCCTGTTAAAATGCATTTCAAATTATATTTTGTCGTGTTTTGAAGAACAAAATTTCAGTTTTAAAGCGTAAAAGAACTGGTTATTCTTTCTCTATTACGAATTAAGAAACTAAATATAAAATGTCTTTTTTCATACTTTTTTATGGATATCCACAATGTTGCTTTCTACAATAAATCTGAATGCGTCTAAAATATGTCTCCCTTAATTTATCACGATAGTAAGTGCACGCTTAGAAATGAAAACTTCGAAATTAACGGACGGCAAGAACACAGAACGAGTTTGTTAATGGATAATATCCGTTCAGGGGAAGTGAAGTAATGAGGCTTTAACATTTTTATTACCGATTTCTGAGAAAATTTTATTTTATGTTAAAATCCCTCAATGTTTTAAAAGAATTTATTTGTAATACTTACTTTCTGGTCAAATTTTAGAATAGATAAAAATTATTTTAAAAATTCTGAAAAACAGCCTTAGACAATACAATCTTAAATGTTTTCTTAACATATTTTTTTATCCGATCGGAAGAAAATTGATACCTCTCCGTCATGTTTTCGGTCCGCCACATTTTGAATTTAAACGAATAAAAAAAATGTCGTAGAAAAAATGTAGTGTATAACTTTCACGGAATGCCCATTTTGTGTTCGTTATACAATATACTGTTCCAGCTTAGGCCGGGAATATTCTCCCGTACGGTTTTTCTACAAAATCTACGCAATAATTTTACTTATTTTCAAATTAAATCTTCTATTTGTAAATGAACAATAAAATAATTACTTTTTAGATTTAATCCGATCAGAGAGCAAATATTATGGTAACACGTAGCAAAAGTGAACTCCGGTGATTGCTGAACTTGGCTGCCGCCTCGTTCATGATGCGGTGGCATCGCATCCAGCAATGTATCAATTCTCCTTCTAGTTATACAATATACTGTTTTCTTAATTTTTTTACATTAAAGGGGATACCTACAATTATTTTTGAGGGCTGTGCATTTTACATGACTGACCAGAACTCTTAGAGGAATAAAAAGGGAAATATCGGTAACGTGTACGAGTTTACACTGCGAGAAAATGCTAACCGTACCTATAGCAACTATCATACTATTTTAAATTAAATCCTTATAGAACAAAATAAATAAATAAATAAATAAAAACCTGTTGGTCAGCTTTTTTCCACATAGGATGAAGTTGATGGGCTATTGATTTTTCTTTTCCATTACTTATGGCATACTGACGAGACCATAACAAGTTCGAAACCGGTCTATTTCTAGTAAACAATTGACAAATGATCTTGGCTACCAAACAAGACTTGCAGGTTTAATTGAACGCAGGTGAGGGCAATTGTCCGCTGAGTAGTTGTTTCCTGTAAATCTTATTCGGTATATAGTTTAGCCCACCGGGGTTTAAGGTCGCAGCATTTGGTACCTGCTTTCAGTTACTAAGACAACAGTGATGTCTGACAGGTCGTAGCACTGGCCACTAGAGGGATACACTTATCACTCACTATGTCTGTACATCTGATAATGTTATATATCTAGCAATAATTTAAGTCAGCAAAAACAAAAATAAAAAGGATCAAAACCTGTATCAAATATCTTTAGAATATCAGATCGACATCATCCCAATGGTCGACATCATTCCATTCTACGTAATCCTAAGATCAGGATTTTTTTAAATTATTTTCTATAAATGAAATAAATACACTAAAAGTAAAACTATACTAATAAAAGATAAATAAAATAACAAGGTGTTCTAATAGAGTTGTGATATTTATATAGTAGTATATACTAAATATCATACCTAAAGGTACAGTCAAATGCATATTGTCATTACCACCTTAAAGTTCAATTTCGTTTAACGCTTATTTTGAACCAATTCCAATTTAATTCAAATGTAATACAATTTATTTCCTATTATTTTACAATACTAATTAGAGCCTATTACTTATTTCATTTTATGTATACTTACATACATATAATTGAAAAAAAAAATACTACATTGGTTATACATTCCTGTCAGTGGGCGGAGACTTGCGATCCAATCGCATACGATTTTGTTTGAAAATTGGTAATGACAATATGACGCTGACTGTACAAAGAGAACCGGAATCCTCTCTCTGCCACAATTTACAACGTGTATCATACAAAGAGGTACTTTAGGCTTCGATTGCAATTGGCCACTGGTAAAAGGCTTTTACTTAATGAAAAGAAATCCTTCTTGAGACTGTCCACGCACCAATCGTAGACCTGTTTCTGGTTGTTGCCTTCATCAGGACGAAGTAGGTGTACACAACGGCAAGAAGAAGGATCTCGGTATTATACGTCTCTATATGATAGTATAGAACTACCGTAGATGGAATTACCTCATTATTCGTTAAGTAAGAGGATTCCAATTCTGTTTGTACCTTTAAGTATGACATTTAGTGAATTATTACCATTTGTGTGTATAAAACTCTAAATCAAAAACTGGTAAATATGTTTAAAATTACCAGGATAATAATATCTCCTTTATAATAAACAAATTTGTCGAATGACATAACTTACATGAACTTAAAATAGACACATTTAGATCTGTTACTCAAAAGAAACTAGGAGATTTTTTCAGTCAGATTATTAGCTTTGAGGCACTTAACCAGTTGAACAGATTACCGATAGTAATATAAAAATAATTAAAGAGGTACATTCTCATTTAAAATTATGTACCTCGACAAACGCTACACCTACAATATAAACTATGTTCCTACACTTTCTGTGCTCTATATTGGTTTTGTACATGGCGCAGATGACGCGTATATATGGCCGATGCAAATCGGTGTAAGCTGACACAGCTGTACGTAACGATACCTGTACCAGAGATTTTCCAACATTTCGCTTTAAATTTGGGTTTGGCTGAATTAGGATCAAAGGTCAGAGTCCACTGTAGAACTAATATAAATTTATATGACCGGACTGAATATTAAAATTTAGTTTCTTTGGATAAATATTACAAAGACTTGATAATACTTAGTAAGAATACGACGCAACGTTTTGAGATAACGTAATAATTAAAGTTCATTTCAAACTTATTTGCAACATATATAACGTCGACTTCTTTGACGGCAGTAAAGGGATGAAAGAAGCCGACATTTTTATGTTGCATATAAGGTTGAAATAAACTTTACAGACATACGAGTTATTTCCATTAACATTTTTTTTATTGTCTAAGTGTATAATTACACAATAATGCTTCATAATGATGGATTTATATACAATTTTTTTTCATCAACCGATTTTATAAGACGAAAACTGTATACACCTTTTTGAACATTCGACACAAATGTTTGTCTTCCATCCTATCATTACAGTTTCCACAATTAGATCGTCATTATGGTTATTATGGTAACACTTCTGCTCATGGTGTTTGGACTGAATACCTATCCGTATTAAGACCAGCAACAAACATCCCGTACCCCAATTGGTGTATAAGTGGCACTTTATTCCAAAATATACAAGGTGCTCTTTTTAAAAATAAAGTAAAATGTTATATTTTATAAACGCAATGAGCAATTGTTTTTAATTCGAAATTTGGATGCAGCAAAAAAAATTAGTTAATAAAGATCTTTACCCTATTCGACAACTTTCAAAATAATCAAGTTATTTCAAAAAATAACATTTTCACGTGATGGCAGTAAGCCAATAATTTGTTCTATCTAAAACTATCAATTTTATGTACTCATATATCTACATAATAATTGTCATAAAAATTTTTCAGATTCAAGAAACAATTTTTGGTCACAAACGATATGGTAGGCGTTATATCAAAAATAATTATTTACCCAAGAATGGTAATCAGTAAAGCTGCAAATCGTTTCTGTATATCATGGTCGTAGAGTACAGATGTACTTACTGTCGCCGGCATTCACCTTGACCGCGAAACTCTTTCTCCAGTCCAGTCTATTATTAGCTTTCGAATTGTGTACACGTTAAGTCACTTGGGCATATTGCATATTGTTTTGTGTTTTTATTTTATTTGTTGTACTGTATCGTTGATATTAATTTAATAATAAAGCATGGCAGACGTACGCAGGGGTAGAAAACGGCCATTTGCTGAAAAAGTGAATAAATTCGTGCAGCCCCAGATCCATTAAGTGCGTTCAAAGGCAATTTTACGTATGCCTGTATTACATCAGTAGATGTCGAACGGTCGTTTTCAAAATATAAGAATATATTTTCACCAAAGCGAACATCACTCATGGAGACAACCATAGAAACATACCTGATGCTGCAAAATGGCTACACATCTTCTTCAGTTTGTGATAAGCAAGCTAGTTCATCAAGCTAGTTAAGAGGGTAAGTTTTACATACATTGTTATAAATTGTAACAGTTTATTGTTTCTCGTATTAGTTAATTTCGCATACGCCACTGTCCCACGGAACATTTTTGACAGCCCTAGTGATCAGTAATCACCAAAATCTGATATATATATTTCAACACTGCTAGACATAAACTTACTAGAATTAATATAGATGCTAAAACATTTAATCTAAGGTATTCTGTATGTTCCAAATTTTCATTATTATTACACTTTAATTTACATTTTTGCATTCTGTGAAAAGATACCATTTCTTGCAGTTCCTATGAAATGTAATATTTATATTCAATTATTCAGTTTTAATCATAGATTTGAAAGAGATCGTAAATTTAGATTTCAATTAATTCCAACTAACTACTTTTTAGATACCTTATAATAATGAATTCGTTAAATTCGTACATGCTGAATTATATAACTTTTGGATATATTTATTACCGGCGGAATGCCCATTTACTTGATGGTAGACCATACTCCGACTCGACTTAATTGTTTCAACAATCTTGTCATTAAATTTGGCGAAATACTTAACCTGGTAATAAGATCCGACTGCATGTTTTTTCTTGAGTTAATCTCATTTTACATCACCATCTTGCTGCTAACTTTATTATAGCAATTACAACAGTTAACTCAGACTAATTAAGGTTACAGCTCTACTATCTTCATCGTGTAGTTCATGTATTATTTAAATGAACGGCATAGTTAAAACTACACAATTTAACATAATAAAAATATTAATTATGACTGACAAAAATGAAGAAAATTCAATTAGCTTTATTGTCTATCGACACAAAGTTATTACTGGCGATTTCTTCAGATCCAAACGTAAAATATTACTGTCTAAAGCTTAAGTTAATACGAATAGTATCGATGTTAAAATGTATGAATAAAATAATAAATAGCCAATCACTGTATACTAAATTAAAATATGTTATTGTCTTTAAGTAAAGTGTGACGATGGTGTAGGGAAATTGAAGTGATTTCAAAGATCACTACACAACTGTTTTATATTGAAAATAAATTTTAACATATTTCAATGCGGCTGCATAAATCATATAAGAATAACTTCATCGCGGCGCCAAATGTAACGGGCAATTTTAAATATCGATGTAAATATCATTCATACCTATGTATTTTGTGCAATAATATTGTAAAAGATATCAGACATGTTTAGGAAACAAATTTATATACAGAAAAAATTTAGTAATATTCGAAATTGATATTTTCCGTATGTCTAAATAATGACGGTACGCGTGAATTTAACTTCTTTCTATAATCATAAATAAATATTTCGTTCCAGCTCTTGTTGGTTTTATAAAAAAAAAGACTAAAATTTGATTAAATCGTTAAAATATAAGCATTTCGCAATGATTTTAGTATTAAGAGAGACAAGTCCGCCAACATTTACAATTACATAAATGTTTTCGCAAAATTTCAGGTAATTTTAAAGCTATTGCTTATGTATGAGAAAATAGCCCAGATCTGAAAACCAGAAAGGTCAATTTAGAAGTTGCTTATAGGGTTATTCTAAATTATGTTACAATTTTAAAAACGTAATAATTTTTGCGTAAATCGAAATATGTATTTAATTCTTGGTTCAACTTATTTTACAAACATTAGGATTTTATGTTTTAAAGACCAAAAAAATCTGGTTTCTTTAAATGTCTGCCATTTTCTTGAATACAAGCAAGTAGTTTGGTGAAAATTTTTATAACATTAACAAAAATAAATCTAGATATGTAGAGTGGCGTCGTGGTCGCATGGTAAGGACACTAATTCTATGTATCATATTGTTCATGTATATATGTATATTTATTAATTTGTGTATTTAGTATACATATCAAATATCCTAACTAAGGTAGAAAATTTAATCAATAAGAAATAAAATTGACCTCTCACCCTGGAGTCCCGGGCTCGATCCTCAGTCAAGAAGATAGGATTTTTTTAAAACCAGAAATTAATTCTAGCATACTCTCTAAATATGTAGCCCTCTTCCACACAAGGTACCTTGATGTACCTTCAGGGATACAGGGGATTGTATTACCTATACCTGTGTTGCTTAATAGTGACAATTAACGAAAATGGATCGCTGGCGATGGTCCTTACAGGAAAGGATCTTTGTGAACAAAAAAGTTTCAAGGTTAAAATCAATCATTGCTGTTCAACATGCGTATAATAACTGTTGAAAATATTGAACGAATCCGAATTATAATAATGTGAGGTAAATTCAAAACGTTACATAGAGATATTAAATGATTTTCTTTTACCGGACTTACGACGGCAAGAAATAGAAAATGTGTGGTTATAACAAGATGGCGCAATTGCCATACTTCACGCCTATCTTTAGGAACACTATGTCAATTGTTTCCTGGACGTTTAATTTAATTAATAATAATAATTTAATTAATAGCAATCCCGTAACATATTTTATCTAACCCCGTTATGAAATGTCATTTTAATTGCATTTTTGACGTTACGAAACGTCACATTTTTCATAACTGTCAGTCCCATTACATAACTGAGTGATGTATTGAATTTTTACGTAACTGATTATTAAACCCATCATTTAAAGAAGGAACTTTAAGACTAACAAGCAAAAAAACACTTTATTAATAAACTAGAACTCAAAACATAGTTATTCTTTTGATTTGTTTGCATACACATTAACAGCAAAATTACTGCAAACGCAGTTACTAAAATTTATTCCGGAACCTGACGGAATATTTATTTCTTTTTTCCTTAGCAGCTATTTCAGAATATCTCTCCTCATTATACATCGAACCTAATTGATTTACTTCTCTTGAAACAGCTACCTCAAAATGTTCTCCTAGTATATTATTTGCAATTCTTTTCTTGTTGGCCAAAGAATTTTCCACGTAGCCTTCTGCTACGGTATTGGATTTCCAGCCCCCATGCTGTTTAATTTTTAATATATCAGCTCCTGAATCTACGAGCAAAGATGCGGATGACCGCCGGAAGCAATGTCCAGTATAACCGACAGCATTTGGTAAACCAAGATGTTTTGTAATTAATTTTGGTAAACATCCAAATGTATTTGTTATTATTGTATTTAACAAAAAAACGGTCATGCTTTGTATTTTGTAGACGCAGATTGACATATTTTCGAACAATTTCTACTAAATTTTCTCTATATCCAGAAATATTGCTATTTGTGACCACAGATTCCCGTATCACATTTGTTTTTGTGTTTGGATTAGCAATTTAAAAAAAAAATTCTTTATCCACAACATCTTTGATACGCATGTCACACAATTTCGCTTTTCTACAAGCACCGGCAACTCCTATAATCATTGCTACCTAAAATAATCAAGAAATTAAAAACTATTAAGTTTCAAATGGTGACAGTAAATCAAACCTTTGCAAATAAAAACGTCCCGTCATCAGCATTTCTAATAAAATTTTCAAAGTTCTCTCTTGTCAAAATGATAGATTTTTTAGCGTGATAACCTGTAGATTTTCTCTTCAAAAATGCTGTTAATATGGTATATTTTTTTTAAAGTCAATGTTTCTTTTGACATTTAATTCTGCCTTTAACATTGATAGGTAGTCCATATTGTAGATGCTTTATAGTTTGTCATCGTTTCGAAGTACGCCAAGAGAACCTTTTCACAAACATGTTTTACTCCTTTTTGTTGACACCAATTTTCAAATTTCTTATATGCTTCTTCATACCTGCCTTTTGATTTACCAGGTATTATTAAATTTACTGCTAAATTAGCCGATTCTTCTATATCAGATGGAATATCCATATCTGAATCAACCATTTTCGATTAAATTTGCTTCAAAAAATTTAGCAAATTGACAACTGAGGTTTGTTTATACAAATGTCAATCTATAGTAACGCTCAGGTAAAGCGATAAACAAAATTTATTTGTACGACTGTTTGGAACCGCAAAATAGTATTCAAAATAAATTGCAATTTTTTTCCTATTTTAAAGCGGGATTAGATAAAATTTTGTACTTAACACGTTATGAAAAGTAATTTTACTTGACTCATGTAATTTGCAACACTCGCTCGCTTCGTTCGCTCGTTTTTAGCAAATATTACATTAGTCAAATAAAACTAGTCTTTTCATAACTGGTTACGTAAATAACTATTTTAAATGTGCGGAAGCATCCAATAACTAATAAGTTTATAATTTACGTCTTGAAAATGTTAATTGGGCCTATTAGTGATAGTGATATAAAAACAATTAAAAATCACGTTCAAACTAATTTTTAAAAATTCTCGATTTAAGGCCCACCCTTAATGACTAGGCTTTTCATGATGCGCCCAACTAACATCAAGTATTTACGACATGTATGTTGTGTTAGGAGGTGTTCATGTTTTATCATAAATTAGTTTTTAAATTAAAACTGGTCTCCACTCTGGCCACAGATGTTTGGTTGGTGATGGAAGCAGATGTCCAGGGAAAGCGCAAAGTTTTTTTATTTAATTTGTTGCCCTGGAGTGAGTTGGAACCTTTGATGTGAAGATAACACTAATGGTGTTTTCCACGAAACACCAAAACACAATATACTGCACTAGCCGCGCGTTTCGCCAACCAAATTGGCATCATTTGGCCATGATTAAGTTCTAATTATCTGGACATGATTAAGTTTTAATCATCTCCAGATGATGCCAACTTGGTTGGTGAAATGCGCGGCTAGTGCAGTATACTATGTATAGTGTTTTGGTATTTCGTGGAAAACTACATCAGTGTTTTATTTGTTAAATAAATTCGTCTTCTTTGTTGATTTGTAATCGTAGATTTGAGCCGTCCGAGTCTCTTGGCTAGAAAATATGTATACATGGGTCAAAGTATTGGTTGCCACAAATATATTCTTCCTGAAGTTCTCACATACTTGTAGGGCACGTAGAAATACCACAAATATATGCACACTGTTTATTTCTGCCGGTGCCGGCAACGATGGATATAAATTTAAGTTGCCGTCGCCGGCAATGGAGAAATCCCTTCATAGTATTGTAATTGTAATAAAAAATCAGTTTACTGTATGCTAGATATCACCACTTATCTAAAGTTAAAATAAAACCTATTTTTGTTTCCGACATTTACTGCAATATAATTCTCGCGAACATGCTTCTCCTTAACGTAATTTTATTATTGGATAAATATTTCATTAACAATGCCTCATTAATTATACATACTGTAAATTTCCTATCTTTCAGTCAACATATCGTTTGAATATAATGAGCTCTAACACCCCTTCTGTAAACTGTACAACTTTAAACATACGTTCTATTATTTAAAAACGAGATTCGTGTCAAGAGTTTCAACTTTAACAGCCAGTTTGTTTGGTTCAACGAAACAACGGGGTCTGTAAATAGTGTTTCGTGCGAAGAATCAAATAAATTTTAGAAATGTTTACCTGCTAAAACCCAACTTTACTGGAATATTATATTGTTCTTTGAGTGATGTAAACATGTAAATCCATTAAATAATCATCCAACATGTCAACTAAACATCATTATTTTCAGCGAGGATCATTTGAATTGTTTAAAATAATACATTTTCGATTACATAACAATTTTAAGTTGAGTGTATGTATTTAAAAAGCGGTTGCAAATTCACGTGAGGCTGATATTTTCAGGGTGTTTGTATAATCTGCAAAGCAGTAAATAATACGGCGTATTTTAAAATAGAACATTCTACATCCAAAGACGTAATATTTGCATAAGTATAATGTCCTTTACATAAAAAAAATAAGCAAAAAAATAAACTATTAAAATAAATACGCACTAAAGCTCCATGAAACTAATAAAAGTATCTATAACCTGAAACGCAATAAACTCACAAAACAAAACCACGGAAAAGCTTATATTTCTGACAAGAAGTATCTATTCTCGCGATTGCTACTATTGACTCCTTCGGGATAGAATCTCAGGATAACCTCCATTATAGGCCACCAATTACTGTGTCTAGAGTATATCAATTAAGAGTCTGGCCATAGGACATACGGCGGCAATGATTTTCTTGTTGTGCAATGGTTAGCAGTCCAAGAAAATGAGGTGAGAAGTTGACAGTAATATTTGATAGTTGTTCAGAATTAAAAACTGTTGTTGTTCAGAATTAAAAAATGAGTATAATGATCGAAAGTTTCAAATTATACCGGTCGAACAAATGTCCAAAAAAATTAAAAATCGTTTAAAAAAAGGTGCACCGCTGAAAGAACCGTAACAGATTCGTCAAAATTTCATAGAAACAAAGTTGTAAAGGAGAAAATTCTCTAAGAAAATGTCTGCGATGGTATATATTTATCTTTTATAGTTTAGCCGTGTCGTGCTCAAAGTTGTGTAATCAAAACCCCTGGTGCACGGGAGCAGCTGTTTGGTGCTCTTAGTTTATGTAATTCATGTACATTTTGTAATTATTGAAACCAGTCCAAAAAATTCATGGATGTTCTACGCATTGTGGAGTAGTTTTTCGCAATGGAAAAAAAATGTTCTACCAAAAATTCAAATTTTGACAGCTCCACGAAAAAAAAGCTCAGTTTCATCGAGATTTCAGCAGAATTAAAGTTAAGATATATTGGAGATTATTTATCGTAAACCAAAAAATGTTGTGCAAAATGAGAGTCTTAAATAACTGATAAATCTGACCCTTTGATATTTTATCATAAAATCTATAATTTCGCCGTAATGAATTCATAACAAAAGTACCATTTTTATTAATGCCTTGCATGAAAAACGTTTCATGATGTTGATTTATCAAAAACTCTGTCAACTTGTTTCGAGAAAAGTTGGTAAGAAAGGTAATATACTTTTTTCGGATTTTTTTCATGATAATTTAAAATTTCTTTTAAATAAACAATTGTTTTAAACAATTTGAGAAAAACTGTAATATTTGCACAAAAAATCCTTTCCTGAAACCGACTCATATAAAAAGATAAAAAAAAAAATCTTTTCATTTGAGTCTCTTTTGAGTATAATTTTTCCATGTAGATTTATTCTTAACTAATTTATTTGGAACCACATGGCTTTATATTTTTGTAACGCAAACAAAAAAGCTGTATAAAGTTTATCTAATTGGGAGCCTAGGCCTAGCCTAAGCTTTTGAGAATTCATTGAAAGATAAAACATTAAATAATTTTGTATATTGAAAATTAAGAAATAATATAGTGTGCGCAAAAAAAACAATTTTTAAATGTGCAGTTACTAACCTCACATAAACATGAAGTATTTGTAGGATTCCAATTTTCCTTTCATACTTTGACGGCCTATTCCTTCCTATCTTTTCTGAGGATCCATCCCGTGGGAAAACTTTCATATTAAAATCTGCATTAGAACGGGCTTTAATAATTTGTGAACATGTATCAAAACTGCTCATAAATCTAAGTGTTTGACCAGCTTCAAATAATTTGATACATGGAGTTGGTCGTATGTATGCATTTAACTCTATAATGATTGCTTTGTCCAATACGAATTTAGTTTTATTGCAAAAGAACGAACATATGTGACTCTACATAGTAAAATGGGGTACCGATCGGCAATTGTTTACGAATGAAGCCATTTCCAAAAACTACGCCACAAGTTAGAAGCTGCAGTAATACCGTAGAAAAATAAGTAATAGTGCAGCTTGTGTGTACAGACTAAAAAAAATAAGTGTTATCATTCAGTGGCGCGGTTTTTAGAATCGGCTTTATTCATAAACCACAATTGCCAGTCGGTACCCCGTTTTATTATGGAGGGTCACATATCTTTAAAAATATTTAGTAAACATTCACATTATTATATAGCCAAAACAATTAAAGGAGTTAAAACTTTAATAGGTTTTTCTAAAATTATGGTACTTTGGTCAAAATCAGTATGCACTGGGCTTTCGTAGAAATCGAACTTGTCCATTATTAACCCATAATTTAAATCTCGACTGATCTCCCAAGTTGATATTCTCGAGCAAACAGTAATCCCGACTGTTTATGGTGCCTGGTCAATGTAGGTGTTGTAATTGATTATCTAAGCTGCAAATTGACATTTCTGAGTCTATTACGTACTGTTTTGACCGAAACCAGAACTCTTCTAGCTCTAGAGAGGAAATTTTTTTAGAGTGGGTGCAGTTAAAAGATGGTTTCGAGGGGCATGCAGTCTAAGAAATATGTCATCGGGAGCGGTTGTGGCACTGTGGCAGCCTTGACGTGATGACGAAATGAAGCTCTTTCTCCCTGAGGTGGAGAAATAATTGTCTCAATCGAAGTAGGCTAAAAAAAAAAGCTTATTTTTTCCCATTCTTGCGATAGACTGCTACACGCCCAACTTAACTTTCGATTGGCCCTCTTAATAGACAGTCTGTATAGTTTAATAGATAATTCACTTTTACAATGGTTGTGGTGCCGTCAATAAGAAATAGGTGAGAAAATATTTCGTTTTTATTTAAGGTTTCGTTCTTATTTAACGAGTTTTTCCATGACTATTACATTTATGTTTTCATTGTATACTGAATAAAAAGAAGACCTAAATGAAGTAGTCCTGAGGATGACCCAAAATAATGACGAAACGTCGACCTTTTAAATGAGTGACTTTCTACTTTTTTTATTGACTATTCCTCAACCATTACAAATACGTGAAAATATACAAAGCGTTCCATTTAAAATTAAAACATTGATACCAGCAAGCAAAATAAAATATTTCCCAAGACATTTATTCTATCACAAGTAAAATTGATTTGAAATTCAGGACTATATATTGTCGATATTTCCGTTGTCAAATATGCCAACATATTATAAAGCCAAGTAACTAATACGAAATATTAATTAGTGACTAATTAACGATGTGCAAGTAATCATAGTGATGTATAGTTTGTTGTGACATTTAACTGCTCAGATCCGTTGATTTTAATCAAACTGTTATTGTCTCTGCTTGTCTTAGTTTCATTCGGCGGAACTTGCAGTTGACAAGCATAAATTTAATGGAGAAATATATTAGAACGATTTAGAGCCGAATGGATATCTCCCGGCTAAACGTTTGTTTGTGTCATCATATTGGCAAGTCTGCTTGGATAAAACGCTCGCTGCTTCCTCGATGACTAGATAAACCGGGTTTTGTTATATTCCGCCCATTTTTAAGCATCTCAAAGGTGGTATGGTTTTATAAAATAGCCCGAAGGATTGTCAAAGCCTACGCTATATATGGGTATTGTCATACCATCAGCGTAACAACTTTTTCACTTTTTCACCGCTCACCGAGATTTTATTCTGCGATTTATCCTTTTTTGTGTGTGTGCCGGAAACCTATAAAAAGAAAAGTAATAAAAAGGGAATTGTCTTTTGATATTTTCGACCGAATATGAATTTTTTCTTTCGTTATTATTTTTCCAAGTGATGTATTTCCAAATGAGATTCTTTATTCTTTTACGACTACTTACTATTCTTCAGATTTACGCTGTAAAATAATTTTTCGGGATTGTACACGCTATAATTTTGTTATACACTACACTCATGCTTTTATGTTTCATTTTCACGGAACTATGAGTTGTTTGGAGTTTTTATGGTGAATAACCTTTTAACACTAGATTTAAACTAAAGTTACTACATTTTTTTATGTCATAAACATCAAGTACATGTCACTCTGGATATACGACTTCTAGGAAAAGTAATAATGGTATATTAAAATGTTACATAATATTTCCATACGTACAGGTTATGTACCTATTAAATTGTTAAACGGTGTAAATAAAACCATTTAGTAGAACGATGAACCGAGTTACTGTGTCTTATGATTTCGTCAGCATTCATTATTCCAGTCACCAAGTGGAAGGCTTTATTCAACCTATTAAGTGGTCTATTCTGTAAAATGTCGTTGCATAACGTATTGTGTAATAACGATCGTCGTTTACATCTCTTCTAACGATAGTTTGAACGATCTTGTATAAATTCAAATTCAGTATCCAGTGTTGTTGACATGATTGTCGTTACTCAATTGGATAACGATAACCATTTTTTTTGTAAAATGGTTAGTAGACAAATAGCTAAGTTCTCGAGATTCCTTTTGTACCTAACGTGTCAAATTTCTGCTATAGTTGTTGACGTTTGATTTTGATTGATGTGTCAAATTTTGCAAATGAATAAAATTCTGTAAAAGCCTTAATTTATTATATTTTTAAAAACTGTTACTCATAGGTATACAATTAGTCACTTTTATGCCTAGATAAATATAGTTTAAAAAAACTAAAAAACACGCTTTTAAATCACATCAAACTATAAAGTGAAAAATAATTATTAATATAAACTGAAAACAATAATGAACGAAAAAATACTAGTATTATTATGAAAAAAAGCGTGGGTTGCTCGATATACGAAAAAATATGGCACAAAGCGCCCCACACTTTTTTTCACAATAATACTAGTATTTTTCGTTCGTTATTGTTTTCAGTTTATATTAATAATTATTTTTCACTTTTTAGTTTGATGTGCTTTAAAAGCGTGTTTTTGAGTTTTTTTAAACTATATTTATTTTTCACTTTTTAGTTTGATGTGCTATGAAAGCGTGTTTTTTAGTTTTTTTAAACTATATTTATATTGCTTATTGATGCTGATATTATAACATATTACGATCCAACAGATACTTCTGAAAAAAATATATTTTTTTTCAGCCATAGACGAGATTTGAACTCACGCCCCAGGAGTCCGTCGTTTCGCGTCGACTAAGACTTGTGCCTTAGCCCGCTCGGCCATCGAACGAACTGAGAATCACGGAATGTACTAACAGTAATAAGCCACTTGCTCTCACGCAGAGGATATGTGAGGAAAGGAAATTATTTAATTCTGGCGATCCTGATCAGGATAATGATATAAACTTATCAAATTATTGTATTGTTACCGGTTCTTCGTAAGTGTACAAAGTTTCAATTAAATCTGTCCGTTTAAAGTGGGTCAAAATCGAGTCCAAAGAGTCGGTTACAAACAAACAAACAAACATACAAGTGAAGCTAATAAAAACGTGTTAAAAAGTAATAATTTTACCGTCTCAATCAAGGCATAAAACTGACATTTGAACCTAGAAACAGCCAAGCAAACGACGTTTTTCTAGAAAATTTTCACCTTGCTTTAGTGTATCTAATTTACTCAAAAAAGATTTTCCAACAAAAATTGATACAAGGAGGTAAGAATATGAAGTTATTGTTCCTCAAAATAAAATCGATAATACGATTCTGTAAAAACTTGACCAAATTTTTTAATGATGCACGTTGCACGCTTATGAGTTTGCATATTAATATGTCAAATCCTATCAAAACTGGTTCACTCTACTGTTTTCAATAAAGAAATCTACTATAAAATCTATTTTCAGTCACTTCCACTGTAAACAATTACTAATTAATTACTTAATTCATTAATTTCAGGGATGTTTCTTCGAAATGGAGTTAAATATTTTAAGCCAGCCCTTACATTACACTCTTTTATAATAACAATTATTTTTACCACATTTAAATTGGCAGCTATTACATAACCGTGTTAAAGACAGTGATGTGCCCTGGTCGGTTTTTTCGAGACAGTAATTTGTCACAACTTTAATTTTTATACCAACATTCGAAAAATCTAATTTGTATTAAAATTGCAGGGAAACAACTTTCCGTTACTTAAAATATTAAATTCGGATTGCAAGTAATAATTACGGTAGCATGCCGTATTATAAATTAAAAAACCGCAACTCTAAAAGCATCGTAACGGAGGAGATAAAATATCAATTAAGTAGGGTTATAAAATTGTTCTGTTCGAACATGAATTTATATATCAGCTGTAACGGAACCGGTAGGGGCTTCTGGCAAAGATATTGTACAATCTACATTGTAATAACTAAATTAAGAAGGACTATGAGCATAAATAAGGACTCTTGTGGTGTTACCGTCGGCATTAATGGACCAAAATCGCGTCTGGCGCGGCTCGATACCGTCCTATTAATTTTATTCCCAAATAAAAATAGATTTTACTTCGAGCGTTATACACCAGCTCGTTTGTTTATTGCTCTTGAGATTTATTGATACTCTGTAAATTTTTAGATGGAATACGTGGCACTTAATAAAGATTCATAACTCAAAGCCTATGATTATTTTTTATCGTAACAAGTATACCTCAACAACGTACCTACTACGTTTTTTTAGTGAGATGTTAATAGATAACACTCACTTTTACGCACTTTAGTAAATTTTATTAATTAAATCAGGTGAATATTTTTAGATAAACATTCTGCTATATATAACGACTGACCTTAAAATTCTTACTCCGTGTAATTACCCGCCTTTTAATTAATAAAAATGGTAATAATTTGAAAAAAGTGCCACCAAGACTTTTAATAAAATTATGAAAGGAAATTGTTTTAAACAATTCAAGGCTTTTAAATGCTTTTTTTGAAAACTTTAAAATAAAGGTTTCTGTTTTTCCTGTTTACATTCTAACGGAAACTACTATTATTAAAACTGCTATTATTATTATTATTAATAGAGACCGCAACTCAGGTAGTCATTCCAGTTACGGATTTACATACAAATCCCGTACAACCAATGAAATAAGTATATAGATTGTGAAATGTACTGTTACACAATTTTTTTTTTTTTTTTAGGAATTAATTAAATAACCTGTCATGTTATTTTATTGTATTTTGCTCATTCCTTGCAAAATACATCACATTTATGTACTCGCATAATTATTTGATACAGTGAAGAAACAAAAAACTATATTTAAAATGTGGGTGCCGTTATGTTACAAATGTAAGTTGTATTGTCATCTTTTAAATGTTGATGATTAGTACTTAATTAGTGCAAGTCTATAAAAAAATTTCCTTAATTAAACTCATGAATTACCTAAAACTAAATAACAAGGTACCAAATTAAATGTAAGTTTTGTACGATCGTAAAACGTCTGATATAAATTGAAGACGCCTATAATATGTCACAGTTCAAATAAATAAACAAGCAGACATACGAGCAAGACAGAACTCCCACCACCTAGATACATCGCAATTGAGCATTTATGGATCCAACTATTTATTGTGTATTTTATTTGTTATTTATTATACAGTAAATATAATTCGTAATATTCGTTTATCTTCTGTTTTCCATTGACATTGACAACCAACCACTACTGAATAATTATTAATGAAATTATAACAAAACATAACAATTTTTTTCCGACTTTGTGGACAATTACAAATTTAGTCGTTCTGGTGGCATTCCTTTTTTTAGACTGATTTTAACTATCCAAATCCATTTTCACCGGAAGCTGATTACATTCTTCAACGGAAAAGTCATTTTCTTCATCCATTTCATCTATTCCTGGAGATCTGTTTCTCCAAACACTGTTATCTGGTATTGGCATCTCACTGACTTTAATGGCAGAATTATTATTTTCTTGATTTTCCCTTTAAATGCCAACATTTGATATATATATATAATAGCGCCTCACTACATTATTAACTAATAGATCGTAATGTAAAATTCCATTTCTAGTAGAAATAGTTTCAAAATTCTATTTCTCATTTTTAGTCAAGTAATTTCTAATCTGTACTTTATTCCCAACAGCAAAACTTCTCGGCTTCTTTCCCTCTTCAACCAAGCTTACCAGATTGGTAATTAGCTGTAACTGAATAAATGTCACAGTGGTTGTTTCTTGGTAGTTGGTTGCAGCATTATTTACGGAACGCCTGGCATTATTTATTCACGATGATGGTCTGTGCTGTCGTCAGTTTTAAGTGTAAAGTATAAAGTTCATTTACAATTTACATCGTCTGCCTTAAAAATGGATGAAGCTGCTGCATTTGTTATTATTGAAATATTGTTTGCCAGTAGTAGTTCAAGCGAGAGCGATGATGATTATAATAATTATAATTATTTGAGGCCATTTTCTTATCTCTGATTAAATTTTGGATAAAATAGATAAACACAATAAGGAGAAAAATAGCAGATGACAGAATGAAATAAATTCCCCAGAAACTTACCAACATTACCAGCCTAAAATGTCTGTCGTTTTGGTGACAGCTAAAGCAAAGTGTTTCAAGAATAATAATAATAAATAACCAGACTTTAAGCAATTTGGAGTTTACGGAACGCCAAAACAGCAACCAACGTAACCAAATTGGCGTACGGAATATATCTTTAATCGATACGCGACCTTATATTTCTTCCCAACGTTAATTCTGCAGGACTCATATTTGTTATAGCATTAACCATTTTTCTATTTTGCAATAACTTCAGTTTTATATCTCCGAAATCGTTCATTACAACTCTTAATTCTTGTTTAACAGTTTGTACGTATCTTTCAGCTTGGCCATTCGTGGCTGGGTGATTAGGAGCTGCGACTTTATGATTGATATCATTCGACTTTAAAAACATTTTTCTAATCTATCAATTTTTTGTTCCACATGGTTTCTTAAGGCATAATCTCAGTTTAATAAAAATCGGTAGGGTCAATTAATTTTATCGAATGTTTGTAATTTGATATCATACGACTTTCTTATATTAAAACATCATCGAATTCTTTTAACAAATCCTGTAATTTATGCGAATAGTTAACTCCTTGACATGGCTCAATTTGTTTGTCATCCCAATCAATATGTTTTTTTAAACCATTCTTTACCAAATATTGCATCCACCTTCATTGGCAATCGCAATAATCGATTTTTGTAATTTATGGCTTTATCTTTAGGTGTTTTTACTTCTCAGTGTGTTATTTGTATTAGTCGAATTTAGTGTTACTTGTGCGCACAGTTTATTAAATTGTTCAACAAAAATAGTGGACACTGCTGCACCTGTATACAATTTCCTACTACATATCTTGTCATTCAATTTTATTTCCAACAAGGTTTTGTTAGACAAAGAAGTAATTTCAATAAATCGATTTATTTCTGGGCCATCGTCTTCATTAAATCAACTTCATTTTGGTTTTTATTTCTTAAACATACAGTTCGGATATGTCCTTTTTTTATTGTCATTCCATATGAAATCGTTAAAAAAAATTTTTTTTGTTCCACTATTTTAGATTTTACTTAAACTTTGTGAGAATCTTCTTTAGGGTTCCAAAGAGGGAAATCCACTGTCATTTAATTTTCGCATGCGTCAGTTCCCGCCTGCCCGAATTAAAGCATTTAAAAACGTCATTTTTATGATTTAATATTTCTAGCTGTAAAATTTTTTCTATTATAGATATCTGATATCTACACGTTCAAGTTGGCATTTCAAAGCTGAAAGATAGTAGTTTTTGTGCAAAGAATATAAATTCACACAATCAATACCCCCGAAAAATAACATGGTGTTGAAAATACGTGTATTTTACTGATTTTTCGTGATTTTTAACTGACTCCAGTGTCTCGACTGTTGAATGCAACCAGCTAATATTTCTCATAGATCAAATGCACTCATCATGGAAGAAATAAAACCTACAATTGACTCGTTCGGCCTACTCTTTATAAAAAAATCTCTGCTTGAAATTTAGAAATTTTAAAAAATCGCATTATTTAGGCTATAATATGAATGTGTTGGCTACGAGATAAAAATATGAAACTTACACCATATTTAGTTCTTACCTTGAACTTCAAAAACATGTAATGCTCGTTTTGTTATTTTCATCTTTTGTGCATACACAGATAGTTTAAAAGAAGCAAAAATATCAGTCTAATTTCTAATATAATCTCTTTCATGTTGCAATCTTAAACAAAATTTATGTTGTTCAGCAATCTCGTTTGTCTTTGGAAACAAATGATCTGTTAATAAAGTGACCAATTCTTTATATGTCCTTTTCGCTGGTGCATCTGGTGCAGTTAATCTGGTTAACGTCTGGTAAATTTTTGGATTTAAGCATCCAATGAAAATTCTTACACATAGTTGATTATTTTCTGTTGTAGACTTTTTTAAATCATATCTTACTAATCAAAGGTAATATGTTAAATATTCTGGCTACTAGTATGTCCAAATTACAGCAACATCTGGTGTTCCACAGGGTTCCAACCTGGGTCCTCTACTTTTTAACATCTTTATTAATGATATTGTTTGTGAATTAAAGGTAAACTGCTTATTGTATGCAGACGACATGAAAATCTATTATAACATTGAAATATCGATGACTGTAAAAGTTACAAGATACTTAATAATTATAAACGATTGGTGCATTTTACATAAATTACCCTTAAATGTAACAAAATGTAATTTTTCGTTACTCGTTAAATAATTCTATTCTAAATAGACCCGAAATATTTCGAGATCTGGGTGTAACGTTCGATCAAAAACTTGTGGATCATATGAACAATCTCACCTCTGCTTGTTTTATAGCCCTTGGGGTCATTATTTGAAACCCTGCCGACTTCAACAATATCTGTACATTAAAATGGCTTTATGTTTACATTTGTGAGATCGCGAATTGAATATGCGTCCATTATATGATATCCGTATTTAAAATTTAGAGAAGGTCCAAAGAAAATGTGTGAAATATTGTTGTTGTAAAGAAGATGGTATCTATCCTCCAATTGGTTTCTCACTCTGTCATGCTTAATAGACTTCTATTGAAAGTCTACAGTATAGACGTGAAAAAACATAAGTAATTTTTTGTACAAAATATTACATGATGCGGTAGATTGTTCACAACTCGTAGCAATATTGAATTTTCATGTGCCCAGATTGTTCGCTCGTGAACATCCAACTTTTCATTTAAGCACATCTAGAAAAAATATAAAAAAAGTTGTCTCCACTCCATCGAATGTGCACTGCATATAATGACGTACATGATTCTCTTGATATTTTTCACTGCAATGTAGCCTCAATAAAAAAACTGAAAACATACAAAATTTCTATTATTCCTAACTATGGATGATTGTTAAATTTTACTGTATCTTAAGGGGCCTAGTCGGGAAAAAGCTTCAGATAGCTGTGTGTGTTTTTATACATGCGCCGCTGAATAATTTTGCTCTTGACTATACCTTCACTGGACGTTTTATTCACCGACTTCATTGAGGTGCGATTCCCGATAGAGGTAACACTTCCTTGCTCCATTTGTAGTGACAAAGATACTTATTTAGAAAATTCTTTTTAACCAAATAGTACGGAATAAAAGTTTGAAACTTGCTGAGCATAATTATGAAGATTCATTCTAGACGACATGTATAAATTTTACCTCGAATTTCGCCGATTGATATCATAATTCAGGAGCTAATCACGTCCAAATTTCACTTATATTTACAGTATAAATTTTCCCTACATAAAGTGAAAATTAATTAAAATAGATATACATGTACCCTCTATTACACTTTCAACTACTGATCCTCCAAATTTGATGTAAGTTGATCAAACCGTATGGAAGAAATAAATTTTGAAAAATTACCTTACAAACACTGGTTAGATTAGCCCTCTTAAATAGTATCATGTGTTCCCATTCTGTAATTGGATTCAATCTGTTAAATGATTGTACTAGTAATAAATAAATAAATAACAATCATTTTTGCACATGGATATTGATATGTTCGCACACGAGCTGATTTCGCCCCTGATATTAGATGACTACTTGAGTTACGGTTTCTAATAATAAATAACAGTGTTTTACGTATCTTGATATTACAGAGCTACATACAAAAAACGACACATTAATATAATAGATACGATAATTATACGCTTGTGTAAATATTTTATGGAATATACAACTTAACGCAATCAGCTTCGATTATCGTTCATTTGAACAACCTCACCCAATTCGGCAATGGACCCCTTCATAAATCAACTGGGCTTTAAAGTGTTTTTTTTTTAAACACAAGCATCACGCACCACGTTCCACGTACAGCTTGATACATCGGAGGGCATGCAACATACAACCAGTAGCACTGCCGGCAAGCACAAACAATCCATAATTCACAGCGCTAATGATGATGCTGCCTTGGCCACTCGGTCCTGCAGGAGATGGATGAGAAGCGAGGGTGGCAAAAATAAATGACAGTCTGTTCGAAGCCGCGCTCTTCGTTCAACGACAAGCGCCTACCCTGATTTGCCGAATTACTGATGAGGAGACGCCATCATTAACTGGTAATGAGACTCCGATTTATATTAAACGCTTTCTTATATCCTTTAAGGAAAAAACCAAGACGTGGAGGCAATTAACATGCCAGGATTTCAATCGGAAAATTGAAAGATACTAATCAGGATGTTGCAATTCTGGTTAAATTGTTTTTTTTAAATTTTCTCGATTGCTAATTTCCCTCGCTCATTAAAATTGTGATAAAGACTCTTTCTTTAAACAAACGTAGTCAATCATAAGAAAACTATAATATTATATGGACAGATTAACGTATACCAAAATGGAGAAATTTTATGGCAGTGGAATGATTATTACTTTTCTACGAAAGATGTTCATGTGTTCGTACAAGCAGTAAATATTATATCCTGCAGGATTCCAGTTAAACTAACATCACTTTTTTTTGAAAAATGACGAAGTGGCACTGCGACGGAAAATATTATTTACGCATATTTAGATTCAGTTATTAAGCTTCGATCAAGATAAAGATTATGATAAAACTTTCTTAATCCATAACTAAATCTTAAACAAGCATCTTAGGGCTCTTAGAAGATTTGTGCGTTGCAAATTGCTGGTCAGTATGTTTTATCTCAATAGGCAATGTATAATGAGGCATTACAGACAAATTAATAAACTAATTTGTTCAAATTTACAGGCGACAAAGACATACATATCTCCAAGTATTAATGATCTACCTGTAATTGCATTGAACTGAAAGATAATGGTAACATTTGATACCTAAAAATATCATCTTTGATTTATCTTCTGCTACTGATCATCAATTTATTGAACCCAGTTTTAAAAATTTAAAATATAGTCTTTGTTTTTGCGACCTCTTGTAGAGGAAGATGTTTTAGAATTAATACGTAAGTTAAAAAACTCAAATTTTTCGGATACTGATGAGATATCTAACTCACTGTTAAAACAAATTGTTGTGCATATAATCACCCTACTAACTTAAATAATTAATCTCTCTTTAGAATGGGGTATATATCCTAAGAGATTAAAAATTTCTAAAATAATACCATTACACATGAAAGTTGATACTCATTTAGTTATCAATTATAGAGGGATCAGTCTTTCGCCTAGTTTATCAAAAACTTTTGAGTCTTCAGTAAATATGCAATTAGTATCTTTTCCTTAAACCAATAACATGTTTTCTAATAGTCAACATGTCTTTACAATGCAAAATTGTTGACGGTGCTCTCAGTGAGTTTGTTAATGGTATTCTAAGTGCACTAGATCAATCTCAGAGTACTCTGGGACTTTTTATAGATTTTACTAAGGCATTTGACTGTGTTGATCACTCCATATTATTAACCAAATTAAAAAAATATGGCGTTATGGATATTGCTCATGAATGGTGCAAATCATATTTAGTTAATCATACCCAACAAGTTAAAATCAAGAATGTGGTATCGAGCTTATCTACTGTCAGTTGTGGAGCTTCTCAAGGATCTGTACTTGGACCTACATTATTTATTATATACATAAATGCTATGTTAAACTATCTGGAACATCCATTATGTTCGACAGATGCATATACTGACGATAAAAATATTTTAATAAGGTCTAGTAACTTAACTGATGCTGAAAACTGTGCTATATTAATGTACAAAAAAATTAATTTGTGAATCTAAAAAAACAAATTATACATAAATAGCGATGACAACATGCATTGTATTTAAAACATCACAATCTAACATTAAACCCATTAATTCTATCATGTTAGACGTTACATTGAATCTTATCTGTTCTAGTATTTTCAAATTGTTGGGCTTAAGGATTGACAGTAATCTAAAATGGTCTTATCATGTACAAGATGTTTGTAGAAAATTGTCTAAAACTTGTTTTGCTTTCGCAGTGGCATCAAAGCACTGCAGTTTGTCTATATTAAGACAATTATATTTTGCTTCTTTCCACTCAAATATTAAATATGCCATTGTGCACTGGGGATTAGCAACTGAAGTAAGTAATGTTTTTGTACTACAAAAACGAGCTAAATTAACTTTTAACGTATCATGCAGAGAAGCCTTTCAGTTGCTAAAAGTTTTGACCTTGAGCTCTGTATATGTATACAAAATAACTTGCTTTGTTTATAAAAACAAAACAAAATTCTCAAACACTAGGTCACACGATCAAAACATAACCATATCACTAGAAACAAAGATCATATTTTACCACTAAAGCATAATACAGACAGTATTATATATTATTAAAAAAGTATTTTTTTTTAACGGTTGCAAATTATATAACCTTTTGCTTGAAAGCATTAAATGTCTACCAACAGTTAGGAAATTCAAAACTGCGGTAAAATTATTTTTTTTAGAAATAAACTCTAACACCATTGAGAGTTTATTTCAAGGTGTTAGTTTGTGTTTTATTTGTATTTGTGCTGTACTAATCTTAATTGTTTATTTATTAAGTATTTATTTTATTTAACTGTTGTTTACAACTCTTTGGTTTATAATGCCATTAACTTTTAAAAAATGTTTCTAATTCGCTTATATTTATTGTGAACAAATTTATATTGACATTTCAGAATATATTATTCGAGTATATACATACTTTTTTAATCTTTGTACTTACTGTGATTGTTCGTTTGTTTTTCATAAATAATTGTTATTGTTTTTATATGTTAGATTTGATATGCATCTATAGTATTTCCACATTATTTGTTACTTCTATATTGACTTTGTTTTATACATATATTTGTTTTTTATTTAATATAACTATTGGGAAAATTTATTAACCAATTCTAATTGCTACTCTTGTTTTCTAAAATTAATAAGGATTATTATTATTATTATTATTATTTTCGGTTGCCCATCGCTGGACAGTCCTCCCATGGCCTCCAACGCCTCACGGAGTCGCGCCAGCACATTAACCACAACCACTCCCCATATCCCGCAGGGTTAGTCACTGTAGATACCAGAATCGTGTGCTCTAAGCAGACGGAGAGAACCCAGAATGACCGCCTTCTGCATTTGGCCTGCCAGCCACTCGGCTGATTTTTGGCAGGCCGGTATGGTTTTCAGTACCGAGAGCAGCGTATGCTTAATCCCTCCGAGTACACCGATAATTAGGACGACCATTTTTACCAAATAACCTGGGTATAGCACATGGAGTTCTTACCGGAGATAGCGATATTTGGTCCGTTTCTTCTTCTCTTTCAAGGTGATGTTTTTCTCCGCAGGTGCCGAGAACTCGACATACATCACCTTGAGTTGATGGTCGAGGAGGACTATGTCAGCCTTGTTTGCTTGGATTAGCCTGACTGTCGAGAACGAGTAGTTCCAGTAAATCCAGCATTTCCCGTTCTCGACAACGGACTCAATATCTCCGGGGACGTAAGGCAGCACTGGTGTCTGATATACGAGTGCTTTAGATCGTAGTATAGCACTCGTAACGCCGCGTTATGTCGGTGGATATAGCCCAAAATCGCGTATACGGGGCATGCAGATAATATGTTCATGAGCGATTCCGGCGCCTGACGGCAGGTCCTGCAGTTGATGTCAGGAGCCTCTACACGCCACACGCGACTGCGGAAGACCAAGGTGTTGATAACACCATCTTGGCAGGCCATAATGATTCCTTCGGTCTCCGACTTAAGTCCGACTGACCTTAGAAAGGCGAATGTCAGCCTGGTCGATAAATCCAGTGTTTCTATGTTCTTATAGAAGACATGCTGGGGTTTATCGACGTACTGCCGAAACAGATTTTCTGTTCGGCAGCTCTAATTCGAGCTTTCAGGCGATTTGGCTGAAGTTCAATGAGTGCCTCTACATTAGCACCTCGCCGGCCACCTCGCCCGGTGTCGAATGCGAGACCGAGTTCATCTGCTGCTCTTTTTGCTGCCTTGAACAATCCTGCTCCCACTCCTACAGTTCCGTGATGTTTTACAAACCGCAAGAGGGGATCTGAGTTCCTGAGGATGTTACATGCCATACTCAGTACTACTCTGCCATGCGTACACTCCAGGCTCAAGAGTCCTCGGCGCTCCTATTGATGTGGGAAGTATACACGAAGAACGGACGATCTAGGATGAATACGTCTGTGAATATTTATCATCTTGCGGGTATTTCTGCCGAATTGTCGCAGCTCATCCACCGTCCACTTTACTACTCCGAAGGAGCAGAGCAGAACCGGAACGGCAAGCATATTAGTTGCAGACACTTTGTTCTTCTCCGAAAGTTCGGAAGACCAAATCTTTCGGAGGCGGTGTCTGTACTTGCCGCGAAGAGAATCGTTTATTTGTGTTACATTCTGGATGTGACTTTGTTGCACACCCAGATATGTATAGGTCTCTCCGGCATCCAGATGTCTTAGGATGCTTCCATCTGCGAGCTGCGTATCTTCAGAGAATTCCCCGCATCGTCCTCTCTTGAGGTGGACGACTGCACATTTGTCCAACCTGAACTCCATACCAATGGCCCGCGTGTATTCTTCGACCACCCTAAGAGCGTTTTGTAGTTTGCGCTCTCCGGAGACATACAGTTTAAGGTCATCCATATAAAATAAATGAGTGATCTTATGCCTCCGGTCGCTGGGTGGCCCACATTGATATCCGCGGGTTTGTCGGAGTCCAACAGACAACAGTAGCAGTGAGATGCAGAAGAGGAGAGGCCTCAGGGAGTCACTCTGAAAAACTCTTCTCCTAAATGCCACCTGCTCTGTCGTAACGCGCTGTGCACCTGATGGTATGATGAAGCGAGTCTTCCAGAGCAGGAGCATCTGTTCTATGCATCTCACTAGTGATGCTGGTACCGCAAGATATTCGAGCAAGTGCAACAATAGCTCGTAGGACGTTGTATCATATGCCTTGCGGTAATCAATCCAGGCCATCGATAGATTCCTCTTGTATTGCACAGAATCCTGTGCAATACAGCGGTCTATCAGCAGGCTGTCCTTGCAACCTGTCATGCCTTTCTTGGCATCACGTTTTTCATGTATCTGCTGGAAGACCAGATCAACAGACATCAGTGTCCTAGCATACAAGATACGAGTAAATATCTTGTAGCAGGAGTTGAGGCAAGTGATCGACCTATAATTCTTCGGGTCGGAAAGATCCCCCTTTTTGGGGATAAGCACAGTACGTCCCTCGACGAACCAGTCCGGAATCTGCTGCCCCTCGTTCAACCATGAGTTGAAAACTCGCGCCAGACGGCGGTGAGTGGAAGGAAATTTCTTCCACCACCAGTTGTTAATGCCGTCTGGGCCCGGGGCAGCGAAGTTCTTGGTACCAACAAGTGCTTGTTGGACTGCCTCACTCCCACCTGTCTCTGACCTCCATGCGCTTGGTGTCGATTGTGAGGGGCCCTTCTTAAGTTATAAGGAACCCGAGTAAGAGTACCAGGGTGGTTAGCCCTAGTACCCCCAGCCGGCATTTGTCAGGCAGAGTTACCTCTGCCTGTTCAGGGAGCACCTCGCGGAGGTTGCAGGTCCTTAGCACCCCATAAAGATTATTATTATTATTATTATTATTATTGCTATTATTATTAATACAGACAAGGACAAATAGAGCCACGGGCTATTTTTCTTAAACTATACGACCGGGATTCTCTCGTGAAATACACTATAATTGTGCGGATATAAAAAACTGATAGTTAAATTAGAAGTGGCAATCCAACTACTAGAGAAAAGTTAGTTTTTTTTATATACTATATTCATTTACCAATATATTTTGCCATGATAGTAAATCTTGCGATTTATGAAACATTCACCGACGCGAAATGTTTTGAAGAACCTACAAGGATGTTTTGTTAATTTTCATTATGCTTTTTTTTAATTCTGAACTGCCTTTCAGTTAAGGGTGGACGTTATCCCACCAGGGCCGTGTTCTTTGTTAAATTTCCAACAGTTTTATATTTTTATTTTATGTGTACTTCAAACTTTCCAACCACATTGTTCTCTCTTTCACATTTTTTCATTTAATAATCAGGGTTTTTATGTATATAACAACTGATTCGGGTAATACCGTAAGCTCCAAGCTCCATATTTTTCTACAAAAACAAAAAAAATAAAATTTAATTAGTGTATGGTTTTAGACTACTCTAAAAATTGTACAAGAAATAAATCATAAATTGCATACTAATTCGGGTGAAAATTCGTTTTATAAAGTATTCCGTAATACACAACTAAATTTTGGATACAGTAATTAACAAAAATTCAACACAATGTAGTATGCTTTGTATTTGGAAATAAAATGCACTTTTAAATCATGAAAACTATTCTGAGTGTAAAAGTTGTTAAAAAAATTAAATCCAAGTGTGTAAGAGAGATGAAAAATGTCTTAAATGTGCAAGTAAAGAACATAAAACGGTGGATTGCGTAAGTGAGAATTTTAAATGTTGTAACTGCATTCTAGCAAATGAAAAATCAAGTTAAATCTAATATCTGATCGTACTGTTTTTGATATAAATCGTCCTGTATATCTGAGAAAAATAGATTAAAAATTAAAACAGAACATAAGAATAGCTTATGTCGATAATTAACAATCAAATGACAAAAAACCAGACACTTTGAACACATTTCAATTTTCTATTTTACATCAAAATTTGCAGTGTATAAGAAACAAAGTTGACCATCTTGAAATATTGTTACAATCGGATGACATAAATATAGCATGTGTTTCGGAGCACTGGCTTCATGAAACTGAAATTAATAGTATGTGGTATTGAAGTAACTGCACCGAACATAATTATAAATATTCTTGCAATTTACAGATCATCTGCTGGTGACTTGAAAATATTTTTCAATGAGCTTGATAACACTTTAAACATGTTATGTAAAAATAATGTGCTGCTATTATTATGTGGCGATTTAAATATTGACCTGTTAGAAACATCAATGACAATAAAGGAAATAAAAGATATACTTATGTCATACAATATTGAGATATTAATTAATGAATCTACTAGAATTTGTAAAAATTCATCCAGCTGTATTGATTATATGTGTTCAAATCTGTCAATATGATAAATATTAAACAAGGCAATATAAATAATATACAGTGTAATATTAAACATAATACCTCAGATACTTGTATTTAATCTAATACAAAATAATGTTGAAGAAGAAAATGTTCATTGTAACTATTTATTGAAAACAATTTTAATGTTTTTCTATCTTACATAAGTAAAGAAACCTGGTTCGAAATATATATAGGTAATAATATTAATGAAGGTTTTGAAAAATTTATTAATACTGAAAAATATTATATTTATATTGCATTTCCTGAACAAAAAATTAGAATAGATGAGAAAATAAATAAAAAACCTTGGATCACGAGAGGAATATATATTTCAAGCCAGAAATTAAAGAATGTATATAATATTATGATTCACACAAATGATCCGGATGTTATAACTTATTATAAGAAATATAAACGTGTATCCAGGGTTGTAATTAAAAATGCAAAGAAAATGTAAAATGACAAATTTTACTTAAAATCTGAAAATAAATCAAAGGCTGTAAGGAGTATAATTAATAATAGTGTTCACAACAACCTAAAGACCATCGTACTATATTAGAAATGGAAATCGATAATAAAACCATAAATGATAAAAAGAAATGGCTTCCTATTTTAACACATTTTTTTCAATGAAATTCCTAAAGAAATTAATGAAAAAATTTCTAATAATGAAAACAAAGATTATAACTTTAATATAGATAAGAATTATCCATCCATGTTTGTTGAACCAGTAAATGAAACTGAAATTTATAATATTATAAATGCTTTGAAAAAGTCTAATTCTGTAGGTGAGGATGGTATTTCTAATTCTGTAGGTGAGGATGGTATTACTGCTAATATTTTGAAATGTAGCATTAAGTTCATACTCTTATCTTTAACTTATTTACTAAACTTGACTTTATCTCAGGGAATATTTCCAGATATCTTAAAAACGTCTAAAATAATACCACTTTATAAAAAAAGGTGATCATAAGAATGTCGAAAACCTATAGACCTATATCTTTATTGTCTGCAATAGCAAAAATTTTAAAAAAAAGTAATTTCAAATAGAATCATATCCTTTGTTTCAAAATATGAGATACTACAGACCACGCAACATGAATTTAGAAATCTTAAAGGTACATAAACAGCTATACAAGAATTTTTAAATCAACTGATAGAAAAAAATCAATTGGCCTTTTTATGGATTTAAGTAAGGCTTTTGATGTGGTAGATCATAACATTCTATTGACAAAACTAAATTTTTATGGCTTAAGAGGAGTAATTAATGATTTTATTAAGAGCTATCTTACTAATCTACATCAGTTTGTTGACATCGATAATATGAAATCAAAAAAAAGTAAAAATCGATTGCTGGGTTCCACAAGGCCCGGTTCTTGGGCCCCTACTGTTTATTTTATTTGTTAATAATTTGCCAAGTATTGTTACTAATTATGCATTAGTAATGTATGCTGATGATAATAGCTGTTTGTGTGCGAAATAAACATATCTGATGTGATCAATGATACACAAAGTATCTTAAATATATTCTTCAACTGGTTTCATAACAACAGATTATTTTTAAATATGACTAAAACAGTTTTCATACATTTCACACCTAGATATGAACTAAGAAATGAGTCCCATTTGATTAAAATAAATGGTAAGTTAGTTATGCAAATCAATGATGTAAAATTTGTAGGTATATACTTGGACAACAATCTTGGATGGAATACACACAATGACAATTTATAAAATTAAAACCAGCGTGTTACTCATTATATCGATTAAAGGAATTAAGTAGCAAAGAAGTTTTGTTATCGTACTATTATGCATAGATCTACTCGAGGATTCAATACTGTATCATATTTTGGGGTTATTCAGACATCAGTATTAGAGTTTTTAAATTATAAAAAAGAGCTGTTAGATCTATAATGGGTATGTCTAGATTAACCTCGTGTAGGCCATTATTTAAATTATTAGCATTACTTACAGTAGCGTGTATATATATTTTGAGAGTACTATTGTTTGTTAGGCAAAATTGGGAAAAATTTACAAAAAAAATAATTATTTTCACGAATACAATATAAGATTGGGAGACAAATTTTGTTTTCCTAATCATAATATGTCTATAGTTGAGAACAATCCTTTATACATGGGTATACGATTATATACAAATTACCTGATCTTATCAAAATCGAAACAAATTTGTATTCTTTTAAAAAAAATTGTTAAACAATTTCTCATTCAAAACCGTTTTTATAGTGTCTCTGAATACCTTAATTACTAATTTATTTATTTTAACCGTGTTTTTTTTATATTTTTTCTGTTATTTTGTTTTTTTTAAATATTTTAATGTCTTCAATATTTTAATGTCATGAAATAATTGAGGTATCTATATTGTAGTACCTGACTTGTCCTATGCCAAATTTTGTATGGTCTTTTGTGATAATATTATTATTATTAGGGTTTGAATTTGACAGTTGTTATGTTATGTATAAGCAATTAAGATTTACGAACAATTAGTTATATGGCATTACACAATATTTCTTGTTGACAAAATTGTTGCAAATATTGCGCAAGATTTACTGTAGTCTAAAACCATCGTAACACTTAAATACGTTTCACAAACACTAACACACTATACTCGACAACGAAGTTAATTAAATTAAAGTACAAATAATTGTGTTTTTTTCTTACTATTATTTTTTTATTCATTTGGTACGGACTATTTTTTCTCGGTTGATTGACGTGGAACCAATTTCACAGATTTTTTTTTTTCGTGAAAGAGATTAGTTAGTTCCAGTCTACACGGATATTGTGTATGTACTAGTTATTTAAAAATTCCCTTCCCGCACAACATCTCTTATACAAGAATATAAAATATTTTGTATTTTGCATAAAAAAAAACACGTTTTTATGTTATTATTATATGTACAACAATATTTTCATTTGTTTGTTTTATAAATTATCCTGCTTAAAATAAAAATAATACAATAACATATTTTTGAACAATTATTATTAAATGAAAAATCCTCGTCGTTAGTAAGATTCAGTGTTCGATGTAGAATCTAAATGGAACGTCATATATGTGGTTGACCGGATAAAAAGAAGGAAAACGTTCTTATCTAAGACGATAACCGCCGAGTAGGGCTTTTTCGACGATACGGGAATTTTAGTCGTACAAAAAAACAGAAGTTCCAACGGACGCAAAGACAATCTACATAGAACGGGCACTTAATCCAGTCCCAATTGTTGATCCGTCACATCTGTCCAAAGACGACAACTCTCACTATAATACCAAAACGGAACAGCAAGTTGAGTGCTTGAAATTGAAATTGGAAGCTTTGGAAAATAGCCAGAATTATATTGCTGTGTAAGTGTATAACTAGATTTTCATTAGATTTTTTTTTGTCCTGTGTCTATGAATTAAATTCAGAGGATATATTAGTAACTTAATGGTAAAGTTTTTCATTTTTTCTTGAAATTACTGTTTTTAAAATTAAATATTGAAACTGACACAGAGGTAATATGTAAAGTATTTCAATTTAAATCAATGTTCAAAAACTTATAGTTAATTCGTCTACATATTATTACATTTTAAAGAATTTTGAGGTGTTCTAGCATTCTTTTTGAATTCGTCCATTTCAAAGTTGAAACTCTTCGCATTACGAAATAAAAATATTTGGTGACGATGTAATGAATAATAATGATCTCTCACACTTACCCGAACTATGCCGAACTCAACTGGATCTTTAATCATATCCATTTATACGAGCTTTTGTGAACAAATTTCACTACAGTGTGACATAAAATATAATGAAATTGTGATATAGCTTTTTCAATAGTCAATAATATTACATAGTTATAAATGATTTCTTCTAAACTGAACGTTTCAATTGTTTATACTGATTATTTAATCATTAATTTAGTTTATCGCTTCAATTAGATGTATGCATTTGAATCTATTCGATTTTTTCGATTTAGTTTAGATAATGAGCTCTATTCTTACCCCGTCAAAATAGATTTTTTCGTGTTGATTTGAGGAAATGTGCGAGATAATAAATAAATAAACATCACAGAAATTAGACAAATTCTAAATCCAGAACCGAGGCTAGACGGGCGAGCTTTACACACAACCAATCCCACCGATATTGACAGTGGCGGAGGCGGGATTTGAACTTGCAGCTAGAGACTATCTAGTCACACTTGACATCGTACGCCATAGCCCACTACTGCACCAAGATAAGATCTTTTAGATGATCAAAATATATTAGATGATTTCAGAAGTTATTGAAATTCAAATTTCACTAGGTATCTCGATTAACGAAATAAATGATTCTTATGTACGTTAAAACTAACAATGTAACTAAGCAATAAGATATGCACTGTTTGTTTCTGTGATTAGCAATTTACAATAATTTACTACCAAGAGATTAACAAAAAACACGATCAAACCACCTATGATGAATTGATTTTAACAGTGTGTGGAGAATATTGAAACACAGTAAAAGCATGTAGCACTGTCGAATCGCTACGCAACGTTTCAACAAAGAGTGACAAAACTGTTTCTTTACTTTTATTTTCCTTCTTTTCCTGAACTTAATTTATATCCAGACCATCTTTATAATCTTTGTAAGAAATCACTCTTACGATTTCACGATAACGATCAAGGCAAACTTGAATCATATATAATAATATAAGTTAAATTCTATTATGCCCAATATAAAAAAATGACCCAAATATTAACTTTTATAACGAAAGTCAAAGTACCAAATTAAATTTCCGTTAAATAAGCAAAAGATAATTGCATGTTTCATTTAAAAGCTCTTAAAATAATAAGTTTAGCAGAACAGCCCTAGCTCAAAAACGAAACGTAAGCAATTTAACTCGAAAATCCTAAAAGGATTATTAACGATGGTTGCGATACAGTGACTTAGAATGATACTTGACACTAGACATAATAATTAAAACAGTGCAACGAAAACAACATGAATAAATCCAGTATCTTGGTCTTAAGAGACTCTCTTGTACACGGCGACAGAAACAATGCATAACGGTGTATTGTGGACAGCCTCGGTACGAAGACAACTGAAGAGTTCTCTTTTGAAAAGAGTAAAAGCGTAGAGAGCCACTTCAGCTTATGCCGCGCGTGACGTGGCATGGGACCCAACAAAAACCTCAGCGACATTCTCCCCCTCAACTTCCGGTATCTGATAACTTGAAAGCGTCATGCATCCAATTATTTTTCAATACCGTAAATCGCAAAATCAGCCAATCTCAAGCGAGAGTGCTGCTAGTGCTAGTATGTAAAATGTTAGTCGATAAAGAAATCTAGGTAACAATAAGCTTTTACTACAAGTTTTATTTTTAACATTTTGTGTGGCCTGAATATTACTGCATTAATTTACAATTATTTACTTCTTGATCAAAAGTTGCTTTAAGAAATATGAATTTAACAATAATAACAATTTATTGGTTCTTTTAAAAATTAATTTAGGTTCACTAACGTGACGATGCGACATACCAATGCGATTAAAGATTAATTGAAATATAAATCATCAAAAAGAGTTTCATATTACGGAGTAACCAACTTTATGTTCCGTTTATCTTTTTAATCCTTAACACTGACGTAGTTTTCCACGGAACACCAAAACACTATACATTACACTCGACGCGCGTTTCGCCAACAAAGTTGGCATCATCTGAAGATGATTAAAACTAACCTTATGCTAACAATGTACCCTATTTATACCTAAACTATTGTCACGGTTTGGTGAACCGTGATCCACTAACCAATAAAGCGGGCTACCTGGACTTGGCCCTCTGTCACTATTCTACCATATTTGAGATGGGCCATATACTCTTTAAATCTGGTTTGAATTGATCGTCTAGTTTGTCCAACATACTTTTGATTACAGTCCTTACAGCTAAATTCGGCAATCCCCGACTTTTCGTTTGTTTGAATTATGTCTTTTGGATTGCCTAAAAGTTGTTGTAATTTATTTCCCGATGAATGAACCACTGTCATATGTATGGTGGACAAACTAGACGATTAATTCAAACTAGACTCAAAGAGCATATGGCCTATCTCAAATATGGTAGAACAGATAAGTCTAGTGTTTCCCAACATGCGTTTGAGAAAAACCATAAAATAGATATTAGCATTTTAAGATTAATTAGAAAATAGGAACAGATACTAGACAGCTAGATGCATTTGAAAGCTTGGAAATCACAAAGTGTAAAAATAGCATGAATAGTGACAGAGGGCCAACTCCAGATATCCCGCTTTATTGGATAGAAAGTCACGGTTCACCAAGTGCAGTGTATAGTGTTTTGGTGTTTCGTGGAAAACAACGTCAGCGTTATCTTCGTATCAAAGGTTCCAACCCATTCCAGGACTTTTTAATCCTTATTTAGGGAAACAATAAATGATTTAGTTATATTCTTGGATATTCGGATATGTCTCGAGATTTATATGTAGTTATTGACTTATTAGAAGTTGACCTCATGACAGCAGTGAGATATGTATTTGTGCAAAATATTAATAGTACAATATTGTGAATATTTATATTAATATTTTATTGTATCAGTTGGTGACCTTTAAACTGGTATTTCGATAAAAAGATCAATCAAAATTAAATACTTCATTAATTTCGTCTCACTCAAAAATCGGTTGCAACAATGATTGCCTCATTCATTAGGTTTTTTGAGATAAAGAAGACAATAACAAGAATAGTAAAAAAAAGTAAAAATTTTTTTTGCTAACCAATAATTGTTAAATTTCCATGAAAGAAATTTTACAATGGTTTAAGACTCATTTTATCACAGGGCAGTTTCTAGGCGAATAAATTCACCAAAACCGTAACGTGAAGAAAAATTCATAAACTCAAATTTCTTCTTGCCCGAAGAGATACTTTTAATCTTTTGCTATGGGCAAAATCTTGAAGCTTGATGTATTCCTCGAGACTGTTTTGGAATTTTGTCACTTATTGCATTAGTTGTCGAGATATTTTTTTATTGAAGGAAGCCGTTTTTGAGACATTAATTTCTGATTTAAAAATGATTTCCACTTTTAGTTTATGAAACAGAATTATTTTTTTTTTACTTTTCAAATAAAAGTAAAAATGCCAAAAAAATTTCTGAATCAAAACATCAATATCTCATAGAGCCCCACTCTTAGCTCGCACCAATTAATTGAAAAAATTCTGTGGAATAGATTTGTTCCTATATTACATCCAATAAGTCTCTCAAATTCATAATTTCACCCTCTCTTCGCGGTAGTTGCAGTTTCATTCTACTCCAGGGATATTCAATGTGATTCATGTCTGGAAATCTGGTGGACTGTTCCATTCTATTAATTGGTCCCTCAAAACTTCACATGCTCGATGTGGCCGAACATTATCCATTACAAATATAAAATGGCCACCGTCAAGTCATATTCCAAAAGAACTGCGGGATCACATTGAACTTATAGAATTTGCGACCGATTGCTTTCTAGTCATTTTAAAATTTCTGACAGAAACTAGAAAAATAATGTGCCAGTTTTAGTTGAATGTCATTATTGTTTCAATAATTTGACTTTTAAAAGAGAAATTAAAACCTTGGCAACTATTGCAATAACGAATAAGATTCCAAAACTGGGTCGAGAAAATACATTAATAATCAAGTTTCCATATTCTCCATGAATGTACCCAGGTAAGAAATTATATAGTAAATGACAAATGTAGTGAAAAAATTCTTATTTTACTCTCCCAAATTATTGTATAATTCACTGTAAATGTACAATAAACAAAAGAATAAAAAAAGACTTTCAATATATTTGTCAATTATTCTAGTTTTTGCTTACAGAAAAATTAAAAATGGAATTCATATCGTCAGTAAATCAATTCTTAATTTTATTTTCAAAGTTTGCACAAAAAAAGTAAACAGAATATGTGCAGATAGAATCAATACTCTAATAGCAAACTTCTAAGTTTTCTGATGAAAATAGAACATTATATATGTGTGGTATACCTATATACCAGTAGTTTAATGTGGTATAAAGTAGTTAGTGTATTCTATACACAGCTCGTGTTGTTTGGTTGTGAAATCAATTAATCTATTTAGAACTCTAAATTGAATGATTGTCTGAAAATGTTGAAACTGCACTAACAATTTTATTACAAAGTATGCTGGTAGAGGACTATTGTTTATTCCTTTTTCAAAAAGGATTGTTATACCAACCAATAATAAGAGTCATCGAAACATGTTTAGAAAACTAAAACGCATTCTTAAAATTGCCCAATTGTAATGTCAAACATATATACAGTATAAAATCAATTTTTCATTTAAAATGTGCATTTTAATAAAATAATGTCAAATATAATGGAACTGTTTTAAATTTAAAACATGCAAAATGCCGACAACAATTAAACAGTTCCTTGATTAAAAATGTGACAAATAATTAATCATTTCATTTAGTAATCGAGAATTATTTGTTCAATTTAAAATTTTAAAAGTGTTGTTTTATATAGAAACACAATTAAAATGATCAATGCCTGCATAAATCTGGTAAATAACATTAAAAAAAGGTTTATTAATGAATGATGAAATGTTGAATGTTTTTTCTCCCCGCTGCACTATGGGCACGTTAACTAATATTTCATAAGTATAATAATTTAATAATTATGTTGTTAATTAATACGGTAATTGACGGATGTAGCAGATAAGATAATGAAACGAGTATTAATATCGTTATAAAAATAACAGTGATAAAATTGTCACGATTGGGTAAACAATACTTTATAAATAGTTTTTTTTTTTATTTATTAATTTTTCAGGTTTCGTGCTTAACACCTATTAATAACATTTATTCGTTTTCACTCGTTAATAAATAATAATTACAGATTTAGAAGGTCTCAAAACCAAAATATAGGGTTACGTTTCGTTCAAAATCATATAAATTCTAAGAAAAAGTCTCTTAAAATTAAAACATAAAATATATCCTGAAAAGTACGCTTAAATTCTATATAATTCGTACAAGAAATATTTCAAAAAATTGTTAGAGCACGTCAATAAAATGTTGTTTTTTAAATGTCATTTTTTAAGTTATTATTTTTAAGAGTAGTGATATGGGGATAGTGTGAATACTCCCACCACCCCGCACTACGGTTAAATTGCCTAGAATGATATGTGGTAAATATAGGTCAAACTCACTCCAATTTTTATAAACATTTAACAGATTCAAGCCATATACTACAACCTTCAAAAATAAATAAAATAAATAAAAATGAAAACATTATATTAAATGTTCAAATAAATTTAAACAATCATCCGTTATTACATTTTCAGCAAACCCTCTGTTTTAAAGTCATAACATCATGTTAATCTAATATAAATATAATTGATCTTCAGTTTATATCTAAAGAAAACTTCTGACCGTCCTGTCCATAACAACGAATAAAATGAAAATTAAATGAAAAGCAATGCTTTGTAATTATTTAAATTCAAAATGGATTTGCACCAAGTAATGTCAACTTCAGTCAAATTGTTGTAATTATTTTCCTTTTTGAAAACATTCTTAATTATTTCTTCACAAGATCGGTAAAGATAAATGTAACTGAATAGGATATAGCAATATTACGCCCAAGATATTGTTTTAAAGTGTAATAAAAAATTGGATAATTTTGTACGGTTCCCTCTTCCAGCTTAGGACATTTTAAATTTGTTAGCAAATAACTGTAAAACGTGCTTATACCTAAAAGGAGAAAAGGTTTTTGGTCATTTGTTAAAAAATTTAAAATGTTCATTTAATATATATATATAACGAAGTATCAAACTAAGAACTAAGCGTTTATTCGTTAAATAATTAGCTATCAATCCCCAGATCGACTTAGTTTCTTCTTGAGCGTTTTAAAACAAAGTAAAGTCAGGCAGATCCTCCACTAAAGTGGTGAATAATTCGAGAAAACGAAGAATTTAAGAACAGAGTTTTATCTTTCAAGTTAAATTATATTTTTAGTGGATCCAGCTTTATCTGCAATAACAAGGCTTAGGAAAAAAAACGACAGTGAGTTAGAAAAGTGCGGTCGATGGTTCTACCCATTTCATGTCCGGTACGAACTAAACCTTAGGTGATGGGAAGCAGTAGATCGCGGGATTTACCGAATTCTAGGCCTAACTAAGTCCTGGTGTCACGTTGAGATACACGCCCGGAAATCTCGCCCACACCACCCTTTGCTTTCTCGCCACCAGGGTCGGATTCGTATTTTAGGAAATTGTTGTTCATTACAGCTCGATATAGTACACGGCAAACTATAAGAAATTTATATATTGAAGATGAGAAATAATCGACGCTGAAAAAAAGTTTAATTTTAAGTTTAAGGATTTATCATTGTTGTATAACTCAGCACTACTCAGAACAAATTTTGAGAAAAGAAGTAGGGTTATCTTAATTTAATTTAATAATGAAATTATAGTACATTTATTAGACAATTAATAACCGACTTTATTGCGAAGAAGGTCGAATCTTAAAGAAATATGTGTAGGCATCAGAAAACATTAGGCTATTCACGTCAAGTTCTACACACTTAATTGTTATTTTTACTTGACGAAGAAATAATAATTCACTGTTCACATGCTTCCCTTATAAACCAGACATAACACAAAACATTTTTGAAACGAAACGAAGATTAACAACCACAAACTAATTTGTTTACCATTAAACGCTCCTATACTACAGATGTGAGGTTAGAATGGTGTTGCTAGCGAAGCATTGCTAACGTCATACACATTCCTACGACGTTTACTACACGAACGCAGCACATAAAATGAGAAATACAGGATAGATTGTGACCGTATTTTTCTGGGAATAATTGGACCCTTCGGGAAATATCAGCGGTAGGGATGAAAAAAACAACAAAGCAATAGCATTTATAGTATAGCTCTCTCTTATGTTTGCATCATAATATAAGTATAGCATTACTTCTCCATAAACTCGATCTTCAAATATCAATTACAAGACATGCGAAGTAATAATTATATCAAGCTACCAACACGAGATTAATCCTATTAATCTTAGTCTAAAGACACTCCTGTGGACAGATACAAATACGATGCGTAGGCCGGTTTCTGGCTGCTTGCCTTCGTTAGTATCTGTCCACGAGAGTTCTCAGTAGAGATGTGCAATATAACGATATTTAATGATAACTCATTGACTCTTACTCTCACTGAATAGTTGACAGTGAATTCAGTGACTTAGAAAAAGTTGAACAATTTTACAATTCATGCGCAAGTCGCTTGTACGACTGTGACGATCCGAGCAGCTCGTTTTGTGGGTTAAAAGAACCGACCGACTCCGACGTGCATAAATACAAGATTCATTCTATTGCAAAACAAGAATTAGCGATAGAATACCAAGTTCGACGACTGCCGAGTTGATCGATTATTTCAACTCTCTACGTGGTAATGATCGAGAAGTAAACCAACGAAGAAAGCTGCCAGCCAGTAAGGTATATTCCAAGAGAGTGAAGAGTCATGAAAATAAAATCGAGTCAGCTAGCTTAGAGACTCACTTGACTGTGTTGACTCTTCGAGGTAACTCGCCAGTTACTCATCTTTATGTAAGCCTTGGATTAATTTTGTTATGATAGCTTGTCACAATTATTACTTCATATCAATTGTATATAACTGGTATTTGAAAATAATTTAGCATGCAATCTACTATACGTCTATGATTCGTAGTTTCCCTGGTTTAATTTATTTTAGTAAAATCTTTACCATTTTCGTTAAACACATATCTCTAGTTATTACCTTAGATTACACCGGCACACAAAAAAAAAATTGTTTGTACATTAGACGCCACCTACCTCCCGACATGTATTTCGACCCGCTGAATCCGAATTTGAAGTCAGTTTGGACCGTACACCCTCAAATATCGAGTAAATTGAAAAATCGTAAAGAATAGCGAAAATTGGGTGTTTCGGTAATAAAAAAAATTTTGTGGATCTAAACCAAGCCTAATTTTTATGTATTTCGATCCGCTGAATACGAATCTAAAGTATATTTAGACCATAAGCCATTTTAAAGCTAAGTAAATTGTAAAAAACCCTCGAAAATTGCTAAAAATGGCAAAAAATTGTGATTATGTTGATGAAAAAAATTTTGTAGACCCGGATCGAAGAGGATTTTTATGTAATTTGATCTGCTGAATCCGAATCTGAAATATATTTGGCCCATTAGTCCCTCAAATTCTCAAAAAAATCGCAAAAAACCGATAAAATAGCAAAAAATTGCAGTTGAAAAAATTGAAAAAAAATCTATGAAACACGATTAAATACGGTTCTTGTATTTTTTATGCATAAAATACAAGTTTAGAATCTGAAAATGTGAAAAATTGTAAAATCTATAAAAAATGACGTATAAACAGAATGAAGAGAACGATTTGCCATTTTTAGCAATTTTCGAAGGTTTTTTACAATTTACTTAGATTTAAAACGGCCTATGGTCTAAATATACTTTAGATTCGTATTCAGCGGATCGAAATACATAAAAATTAGGCTTGGTTTAGATCCACTAATTTTTTTTTATTACCGAAACACCCAATTTTCGCTATTTTTTACGGTTTTTTAATTTACTCGACATTTGAGGGTGTACGGTCCAAACTGACTTCAAATTCGGATTCAGCGGGTCGAAATACATGTCGGGAGGTAGGTGGCGTCAAATCTACAAACAACTTTTTTTTCTGTGTGTCGGTGTTATTTTACTAATATTGGTTTTAATAAAACATACATTTCTATTTTGATATATTACGTACCTAAAAATTACAAATTTCCTACTGTCATATCGATCCATTTGTGGTTTGAAGAAATACGGTCATAATATCGCATAAATTTTTACTTTCAACTGATCAAATCCTAACAATCATACATATAAAGTTTTCTTGTTTATTTTCACTAAATACTGCTATTTTTCACCCTCCCAGGATAATGTAAACATGTTACTAGACAAGACAAAACAATTCAGAACAAAACTCGGTACTGTACTGCCTCTGTAAATTTCTGATTTTGTACGGGTGATGTGATGTGTCAAATTAGAAAATATGAGCGAGGCCAAATACAAGCCTGAAATGAAACTCGCTTTAAACAATTTCGCCCGTTATTGTTTACCAATTTCCTTCACGTATTTCCCTGTTTACCCAATACTTGAGGAATTTTCCCCTAGTATTCAGGAGCGATATTAGTAAAACAATAAGTGGTAATTTGTAAGCGTTAGGGTTCTTATAATTTACTATGGTTTACTTCTCATTAGCGGCACGTATCCTTTCGACTTACCTTTGACACCGCGAACCCTAAACTAAGAGTGGCACCAAACTTATTTACATTCAGTAAGTTTGTGGCAAGTTAATAGATATCAATTTAATTAAATCCCCGTCGTAGGAGAGATACTTAGGGCAGATGAAGGAGAGGGTGTCTTGCGGGTTCAGAGCAGAGCCGGATTAGGGATCGAAATGGCTGTGCAGATGGAGAGGAGGATGACTTGCGGTTTGAGAACAGATCCGGGTAAGGGACGAAAATGGCGTAGCAAATTTCGGTGATAAAGATGTATTATATAAGGCGGAGTTGTACGTGGTAGAGTATGTTATTTCACATATAGTTTGTTGAAACAAATTACATCATTACAAATACAAGAACAATATAAATAATACACACAGGACAATATTACACATTATAATTTTAACACCTTGATATGAATTTCTGATTGGTGTAGCAGTTTCTTTCAGGAAGGTACAAATTTACAACAGTCTTAAATTTACTAACTTGGGAGACATTCAATATTTTCAGGTACCTAATACGTTATATAACTTACACTCGTTAAAATAAAGGTTCTGTGTTATAAGTCAGGGTCAGTTCTACTGGTATAAGATTAACCCTTTCTCTAGTAAAATAATTATGCTGCGACCTAATATTCCCAAATTTTGATTTGTTTTTATAAACAAAACAGAAAGAAGCAAAATATGGTTCGTTAATATAGATAAATTGCTTTTATGTTATAGCTAAAGTAGGTTTTAAATGATTTGGTGCATATGCCATGAATATGACTGGACCATTAAGGGCCGATTGTACAAGTGTAAAGTTGAACTACAGCTTAACTGAGCTCCGGCTCCACTGAGCTTAAGCTTAACTGCGCCACCTGTTGTACAAATGCGATTCAGATCGAGCTCAGTTAAGCTTCAGAAAACTACAGTTGGTAACAGTCGCGCATGCGCATTATAAATGTCAAAAGCATTTCCGGCCGGCATGTTTTTTCTGCGTCCCACATTTTAGATGTCAAAATGAGTCAAAATCAATATTATTTACCTAAGTACCTACTTCTGTTTGTTCATTAATAACAATAGAGTATATCGTTCTGTGGACGTATATTTATCAAGTAACAATTATTCTGAGTTACTTATCTACTACAACTGTGTTCAGCTTTTTATAGCGGCATCACATCGTATGCAAAGCCATTTTTTATATCGATACCTTCGGCTTCATACAGATTTTATTTAAATAATGTGTTTAATAAATGCCCCATTTTTGTCACTATCTTCTTCAGTTTACTAGTTCGTAATTAGTTTGTATTCATTCAATGTATTTAAAACGCCAACAGATCATAAAAGTACAAAGTTAAATAATAGGTAGATATATTATATTTATAGTGTCCAGCCAGCATCTAAAAAACCTGTATGAATTTCGGAAAAACAGGCACATTCTTCTAATAGTTTTAATGAAACTGTGAAAGGTTCCTAATAATTCGAGTACCCTTATAAAGAGAAAAATGAGTTATATTCAATCAATTTTTATCTGTGTGGCAACTATTATTTTTTGTACAGTAATTGATTACTTTACTAATTTAAGAAAACCATGCAGTTTATGCTAGAGATTTTGAAACAAACATGTAACTGTACCAAATTGAGTAAGGTTAAAACTCAAGAGCTCTGCTGAACCAAGCGTAAGCCACCAATTTGGCCGGCTCAAGTTAAACCACAGTTGAGCTACGCAAGCGACACTAAACCGTGATTGTACAACATAAATGTACGGCGTTGCTTGGCTTAACGGTTAAACTGGAGTTGAGCTTTTGTCGGCCAGTAAGACTACACGCTACTCTTAAGCTCAATAATTTGGTGTTATTGGAGTATGTTAGACTCATTCAGTATGATGGCATTATTTAACTTAATGTTATACTGTTGCCTTTTAAACACAATACATGTTGTTTTATCATTGTTTACACATACTTTATTTTTCTGAAGCCATGTAAAAATTCTTTCACAGATTACAATAGCACAGTTTTCATCGTCAGACAAGTAGTTAAATCTTATTAATAATATTAGTATTATCAGCATTTGTGACTACCAAAATAAAATTAAATTTAATATATCAATAAACAAATGTAATAGATAATATAGCCCCCAATATAGACCCTTGAGGAACTCTACAGCTGACAGTGAATATACTTGATATTACACTCCTAATTTTAACTTGTTGGATGCGATTTGATAAGTATGATGAACACAGTCAAAAGCGCAGATGTACGGAAGAATATATTATCAAAGAGTTTTCTGTCTGTTGGACAGCAGAGATGTACAGTAAAAGACCATTTATCTATTGTGCGGTGTTATCAATGTCAAAAATATGGTCATCTTAAGAGAGAATGTAAATAAACTGGTTCGATATGTTCAAATTGTGTTGGAAATCATTAAGTAAAAGATTGTAATAGTGATGTTAAAAAAATGTATCAATTGTGTTAATTTTAATAAAATTAAGAAACCAAACAATTCATTGTTCATAGGACACTCTGCTAGTGATTATAGTCCTGTAACTGTTATGCATATCAGTTGAATTTGTAAAAAAATAAAACTAATTATTGAGAGTAAGTCGCAAAACATTAAATTAAAAATAGGACATTTAAATACGCGTTCAATCATATCAGACTTTGAAGATTTAAACAAATTGTCATTGATAATAATTTCGATATTTTTGCTGTAACAGAATCATGGTTATTTCCTGAAATACCTTTGGATATTGTTATTTTTTGTTTCGTAAGGATCGTATAGGCAGAGGGGGAGGAGTGGCAATATTTGTGAAAACCATTTTTCTTGTGAACAATATTCAGCCGGGCCCATTACTAGTCAGGCGATGAAATACCTGTAGATTAAAGTAAAATTAAAAACACAAAAAACATTAATAGACGTGATTTACAGACCACCACAATCTAATTTTGCCGAACATGGACAATATTTTGTCTTACATTGTACCGTATTTTGATACAATAATTATTACTGGCGACACAAACATGAATCTATTTGATTTACATAATCCTCTTTCAGAATGCCTTGACAGCGTATAATTTTTATCAGATAATTGATGAACATACCCGTATAACTCTGAATAGTTCAACTTTAATAGATCCATTTTTTATGAACAATTTTGTTATTTTAAATTCTTTTGGCACGTTGAATGCTGATTTAATTTCAAATCATAGACTTGTATATTGTTGTTTAAATGTAAAAATTATAAATCCTAAACAAGAAATGCATATCTACAGGGACTTCAGCAACTTTGACCAGAACATGTTTATTAATTATTTAAAATGTCGCAAAATATCCTACATATGCAAAACATTGACGATAAAGTGGAATATTTAACACAAAATATATTAGCGATTTTCGATATACACGTGCCGATTCGCGTTGATCGCATGAACTGACCACCAGCTCCTTGGATGACATACGCTATTAGGCGTATGATGAGAGAGAGAGGAACTTTGCCTTGTCAAAATACAACCAAAACAAGACACGAGAGAATTGATAATGTTATAAGACAATGCGTAATTTTACCACTTATGCGATAAGAAACGGCATATTTAAAATTTCTTGATGAAAATAATGCGATACTGTTTTAGAAAACCATAAAAACTATGAATATTCAACGTTCAAATAAATTTGTCGATTTACCACATTCTCTAACAAATCTGACGTTGCTTAATAATCACTTTCTTAGAGCGTTTAACAATCACGGTATTGACCAACAGGTAATCAATCGTTATAAAAATAATAAGATATGGTAAGACTTGTAGTTCACATTTTCCCTCGTTGAATCAGAATTGGTTAATGACGTCGTTTTAAATATTCTAGTCTAATGGGATATGACACTGTATCGCTACAAATGCTAAAGCTCTCTCTTTCAGTGATTACTCCTTACATAACAAATATTGTAAATAGTTGCCTTTTAGAAGGGCACTATCCACATGCGTTGCTCATATTCTCATCGATTTTTTCAACATATTTCCACTTTTTATATGATTTGATATAAATTACACCTAAAAATACATATGTCCGTTTATAGTAATACGTGTAGTTTATAATACGAGTATTTTAATAAGTTTTATCGGTGAGATGAAAATCCGCGCAAGGTTTATGGTAAGCATACACTTAATGTAGCACTTAAAGTGTATCGTAGAAGTTGAAAATTTAATATTTAATTTAAAACGATATGAATAAAGCGTTACAATTTTAAATTCTGTTTTAAATGGACTGTTATTACAACTTTTCATTCATGTTAATAATATACCTACTATTAATTTGTTTATGTATTTAATTTCTTCCACGGTATAGTAAATTGCTTTTAATGGAAAGGTTACTAATGTTTAAATTAACACTAATTTATCATTTTATATCGAAGTTTGAATTATTGTACGTCTCACATATTCTCTCTCTCTCTCTCTCTCTCCCTCTATCTGTCTGTCTCGAATAAAATAAAGAATTTGTTTGCTCAGTACATAGGCAAATAGAGGCAATTGTTTTAAGGCGAGTTTTATTTTATTTTGCCTCGTGATAAAACTGAAAAATTAAGTTCCTCTCTTAGCGAATTAGAGCGGAGATTTATCAAAACACAGCAAATCAAATCGATTCCGGTTTATAATTTTCGAACTTAAATAAATAATTCATGGCTCGCAATAAAACTTTAAAATGCTTTTTATAATATTCCTTCAGTTCGCTATTTTAATACTAAAATAAAGTGCATTTAGGAAAAGCTGAAATAAACGAACGCTGAGAATAATGCCACCCAGCATAAATATTGAAATAAAGTAAAAATACCGCTCAGGCTGTTTACGCCTGCCAAAGAGATTTATATTAGCACAAACGACTAATAAAGACAAATAAAATTTCTCACCCTATTTGGTCAACTTTTAAAATCTACCATTTTCGCAACGTTTCTCTTATTTGAAAAACACGGAGTTGCCAAGTTATTATAAATCTGTCATAACATTGAGGAAGTGTATTCAGAATTCTTAAGTTATTATTTTGCCTGGCAACTCTATATGCTTAGAATTAAGTTTTTCCTTTGTATTTAATGTACTTAGTAATCACAAAATCAGTTGTAGGCCACGTTTAACCAGTAATTTTTCACAAATAACAAAACAGCATTTGACGATCTTTTCGGTACATAAATTGATATTATATGAGTAGTAATAACTTTTACTCTATGTGCGTTTGTCTAATGTCTGCAATAAGTGTTAATGAGAAATTAACCAAATTTCGTATTTAAATTTGCAATAATTGGTTATAAATTTAATCTAACAGGATATTACAAGAAGCTACACAAGATACAACAAATTTGATTCTTCGACATTATATTTATTTAAGTGTGTTAAAAATAATTTTTTATTATTACAGACAATTTATTAAAGTATTTTGATGACTAGATATTAGTCGAGTTTTTTTATATAGTTAAATCTTTCGGAATTTGGCTTACCACGTTAATAAATTATTTTATCAATACTTGATATACAGGGTGGGCAAATTTCGACGTTTGTATAGGGCATATCATTTTTCTCGTAGTTTTCGTAAGACATCTTCACTTTTACGATTAAATGGGGTGTAATTATGACGGAAACAAAATTATTAATATGCACTTTACTGACAAATGAATAAACACTGTCATAGATGACACACGCCTGCTTGGAATAAATATAAAAAAACGCAAAAAGTAATCTACTAAGAGATTATTTGCGCTATTAAATACTTACACATCAAAAGTGACCCCACATATGTTATAGTTTGAAAGAGAAAAAAAAATCTTTTTAACTAAACCATAGCCAACTATGATTCCCATTTAAAAAAATAAAACTTTATGCCATAACTCGAAATTGCACCTTTTATTTTAAATTTTCTCGACGCCACTGTATTATACAGAAAAAAGTGCCTCAAGAATGTAAAAGTTGTTTTTTCATAACTTTACAAACAACCAAGTTATTGACATGTCTAAAAGTCGAAAAGTCAACCTTTTGTTTATAACTCGAAAACAAAAGACAATAGCAATTTTTTGTTTTCGCCAGTGAATTTGTCTCAAAAAAAGAGATCGAGAATGTGTCTTCCATTTTTTTGTATCTCTTATAGTTACCGAGTTACCCTATACCAGGGGCGTGCGGTGAGTTTTGATACAGGGGAAGCAGTTTGTGATATAGAGTGATGGGTAGCGCGAGGCCCCGAGCGAAGCGAGGCAAAAATTATTTTAAGAAAAGGGACGTGGCTTCCGTATACTCATTTTAAAACAAATGTCGAAAGCTGCAAAGTAATGATATCTAGAAAAAAGTACACTTGTAGGACCGCCACTCCTCAATAAACATAAAACATAAAAACACCACAAAAATTAGACAACCCCCGATTCCAAAGCCGAAGCTGCACGGGCGAGGGTTACACTTATGAAAAAAACGCAGACACACAACCATATCCACCGACATTGCCAGCGTCCGTGGCGAGGATTGAACCCGCAGCGAAATAGAGAGTTTGTTAAGTAGTTAACATGCACATACCTACCTATTTACAATGTAGTTTAATCCGCCTCTCCTTTTTTGCGATGTCGGAAATAACTTCGTCGTAAAAGTTTGAATTTTTGGACATCTTCACAAAGTCACTTTCTATTGTTAACAGGGACAATTTTGAAAGCCGCTCTTCACTGGTTAAATTTCTTGAAAAGTTTTTATTCTCGTGTCCGTTTTGATGATTTTGAAAAAAAGGCAGCCATTCCACTAATACTTGAAAAAAAACACTTTGCACTCTTTAAGACACGCTGCAGATTGAGCTAGAACTAAATTTAATCGATGCGCAAAACAATGTACAAATATTGCATTCTGAAAAGTCTCTTTTACTTTGGCCTGCGGGCCCCCCAATTCACCAGCCATTACAGCGGCCCCATCATAACTTTGGGCGATAAATTTGGCACCACACTGTAGATCATCGACTATCTGACAAACTATAGTATATAAAGCTGCGGCCGTTCATGGCGTTGCTACGTCTAAAAATCCTAAAAAGCGCTCTTGGAATTTCCCATTTGGATTTATGTAACGTACTACGATTGACAACTGACTAATATTCGTAATATCGGTTGTTTCATCTAACATAACTGCAACAAAAGGAGCTTTTTTATTTCTTGCTTGATCTTTTCTAAAACAATATTGCTTATCGACTGAATCAAATCATTTTGAATATGATTTGATGTACCGCGAAATATCGTGGAGTGTTCCAGATGGTTACTTAAAATTGTATCGTATTTTGCTAATAAATCAACTAAATTGATAAAATTGCCCCTATTAGCAACGCTTCGAGATTCAGTATGACCTCTAAAACAAAGTTCATTTTCGCCGAGAAAACAAACAATATCAATAAGTCCTTTTAACACTTTCTTTCAACTGCTGATCTAATGAATGCTCAATTCGTGATTTTCCAAATGTTTATTCTTTTAGCACCGCTCCCAAATGAATTTCACACTTACCATGCCTTTTTGTCACTTTGTGAATGTTGTTTAAATCTGAAAAGCCATTTTTATTCCAAACACCTTTTTCATTTGTGAACAGTACACATGGCCAACAAAACAATTTACACAAATTTTCACAACCCCTTAACCACTGATTAGCACTGTACACTTCAATATTAAAGTACCTATAGCATGATTTAACTTTCGTTTTTAAGAATTTTAAATCAGGTGTTGGTTTCCCATTTCTAATAATATCCAGTTTATCTTGAAACGAATATGTTGAAAATCCCCTTTTCAACAAATTGCACACCACACAAACGCAAATAATATTTTTCACAGTGCTAGAACCAGCTTCCAAATTTAATAAGTAATTCTAAATCTGCGTACACGCGCACTAATATTCAACGTTTTAAAAATCACTTGTCGCCGCACCACAGGTTTAGAAACACCAAAAAAGTTTTTACAAATATAGCACAAAAGCTGAGAATAATACTAGGAAGATTAATATTAAGTATAATATTAAAATCGATATTAAAATCGAGATTAAAATCTATAAAATAAAACGTATTACGATGCTATACAGCTCAGATATCAAGATTATGAAGTGGGATGGGATGCATTTCAATAAGTTACCTACTTACCAGAGACAGTTGTCTCTACTTACATATATCGAAGTCGCGCGAGTTCGTGTTGGCTCGATTAATCGAGTGCGTCATCGTTACGGTTTTAGCGTGCAACATTATCTCAGCTGCATAAAAGCAGGGCCGTATCTATTGAAATTGGGTAAAAGTAAATTTTAATGATTAATATATGTGATAAATAATAATTAGGTTCTATTTATGTGTTTTTTTTTAATAATCCCAGGGGAAGCACTGCTTCCCTTGCTTCCATGGACCGACCGCCACTGCCCTATACAAACATCGAAATTTCCCCACCATATACAAAAGTTTATTATTTCAATAATATTTTCTTAATCTTTTTTATTGCCCATTTTGATAAATCTCATGTTTAATTTATTATAATTGAAGTTGGGGGTCATACTGATCTCCAGTTATACATCAAATGTAATTTATAAAAGTATAATAATTCTCGTTTTGCAACTTTAACCATTTAAGATGAATTTAAATTAACATATTTTTTGTTTGAAGTAAATGTGAGCTTACAGATACCGAATGAAGGCGAATAAATATTAGCGAATGGCCGAATTCGCATGCTGTAAATAGAACACGAGCGAAGGCGAATGCGCGCCTTCGTTGGAAATCGTTAGCGGAGCGGTACATCAAAGATAATTCGTGCTCGCTATGACTGGTGAAATGACCCATTCGTCACTCGCAGTTAGAGGCAAGCAATCAAGAAAATAAGCATAGATATTGTTGTATACAATGGCAACCTCTTGATGAGAGCGAACCTAAACAAATGCTAATGTTCCATAGCTGTAAACCTCCAAGTGAATTCTCGCAAAACCCTGGCGAAGGTTTCTTTGCTGTCTTTCGTTCGGTAGCTGTAAACGCACCTTAAGACAATCATACATTTTTATCAAATACGTTATTTATTCGTACTAAATTGGTAATAATTTAGACTAATATAAAGCATGCTCCTGGAATGGGTTGGAACCTTTGATGTGAAGATAACACTGACGTAGTTTTCCACGAAACACCAAAACACTATATACTGCACTCAACGCACGTTTCGCCAGCCAAGTTGGCATCATCTGGAGATGATTAAAACAGTTTTAATCATCCCCAGATGATGCCAACTTGGTTGGCGAAACGTGCGTCGAGTGCAGTATATGTATAGTGTTTTGGTGTTTCGTGGAAAACTACGTCAGTGTTATAAAGCATGCTACTACTGACACACAATTTCGTTCTTACTAAATAAAAAGTATGATTTTTTGTATAAAGCAGGTTATCTCTCCTTACATCCTATCCTACCAAAATAAGTTACATGCCCAACATCTTATTGGTAGCCAATTGTATCTCCTTTTTCGTGTTTCTGATTCTTTATGGCCATTCCCTAAGAACTTGTTATTGGTCTGCAATAAAATAGAGGGAAACCGCCATCAATAGAACGTAAGTATCTGTAGGCATCTCATTACTTCTAAACTGCAAATTTGATCCTTTTTTCTGTTCTTTTTCACATAAGATAAGTGAATACACCTTTACAGAAGGATCTGGCCTTTACTATAATAATTAGATTATACACGTATAATGAGCAAAGATATAGCAACATATAGTAAAGCAGGCGGTCGCCATTTAGAGGTTCTTTTTATATTATTTCTTTTTCAATAATTCAGCTTACTATTTGCACAGCTGGAATAATGAGTTTATAACAGTACTCTCTGAATTGGAACGAATTGTTTTATATATCCACTTGATTTATTTGATAGTTTTACAAATTTTGTGAAAAAGTTATTGTCAATTACGAAGAATTTCTGGTTAAAATTATTTACGTCTCTTTTGGATAACAAGAAATTAATATACTGTGTATATATAATACATTTTACCAAGTGATTAATTTACTAAAAAACATATTTGTGTGATTTGGTAAAAGCGTTGTATTCTGTGATAATAATTTAATTAAGTAATACTTCAATGTTACAACCAAATTTGTGAAGTAAGGAAAATGGTATATAACCTAGCAATATGGTGGCGCCAGCTGGGTATGCAGGTGCTCAAGATAAATGTTTTACAGGCAATATTATTTACCTCAGGTCAAACCCACTCCGCCATCTTATTGATTTTCCCAAAAGCACACATTTTCTATAAAATCACCTCCGGTCTCTTTATTAAAGCTCAGGAAAAGACACACCAACTTATATTTACGAACTGCAAAATAAGAAATTTATAAATTGAGGGGAAAATAAAAGCAATAAAGAAAATTTGTATTTATATTCGGAAACGTGAACGAATCGGAAGAGTTAAATGACGTGGACGACAACTCAAAATAAATTATTAAAGCTGTTATGCGATAATACCATTTGTAAGGAATATGTTGATACAATTAGCCGGAAAGTTGTTTACAGAAGCTTTTTAGCTAGAAACAAAATAAATATGTTAGGTTTTCTCAACATATTTATTTTGTTTCTTTTATTTCGACAATTATAGTTTGACACAAATATAATTACACGCGTCTTATTAATAGTCTAAAATCCGACCGCGAGATTTATAGTTTCATCTGTTATTTTATCGAAATACGATAAAAGATTACATAAGGTCATGCATCGCGGTCGGGTTGCCTTGCAAAATCGGGCCACAAGTACACCCAATTAGATCAGATTTAATTATTTTTTTTTAAACAATTTCGTTCATTTCTTTGAGATGTAAATCAAATGCCAATTAGAAAAAGTGATTTAAATAACTTTTTTTTTAGATGCCACTTTATTTACATCGCAAAGAAACTCTATTTTTTCAAGTGACTTAAGTAACTTGAGAAAATAGGATGTCACCTCACAGTCTGCCGCAACTCTGTGGCAGCCAGGTAAAAAAATTAATTAACTGTCTACGCTCCTCGTGTATCGAAAATTTTTTGTACTAAATTGAAGGTAAATTTGTTCCCTACACGATGGAATTTGGTTTCCCATGTAAAAGCTGCCGCAACTGATGGTTGCTGGCATTTTAATGGCCCACTCTCACCTGTGCGAGTGGGGAGCAAGGGAAAAAGGACGCGTGCTCTACTCCGTGCAATAGACAAGGACACAGCATGGCAAGTGCGACCGGTTGATGTTAAAATTATCATGCGTCAGTGAGCGTGTTTTCTTGACGAAGTTATCACTTTGACATAAGACGTAAACAACATTGTCCAACATTTTGCCAATAAAATTGTTTTGCAAAAATGAAAAATTATTTTCTGTGCGGCTGTGGTGAAGCAGTGCTTAAATTTAATGATTTAGTGATAAGGTTTCACACGCGTCCGAGCTTAAAAATTTTAGTGAAAGCTACCAACACTGACATCGTCATAGCTAGGAAATAGGCACCAAGTTCCTGGGTTAGAAATTTGGTTGGCTGGTACAACGTCGAGAAGAGGCGATAAGAAAGATCAAAATTGCGTAAATTGTACAGAATTGGCGTTGAAGTTAGGCTTTACTTTATGCCTCACTCTGCCTGCACAACACGCATTCACGGGCCGCGATTATACAACCGCGTTTTACAGCGCAAAGGAAAAGTCAGGTCCTTCAAAATATTTTCGAAGAATCAGACTTGTCAGAAGGTTTGTGCGTCATTGACCCACTTAATAGACGTTTTTGACGATGAAAAAATTGATGTTGTTTAGGAGTTTACCGCTCTTATGTATGGCATCAGAAATTGTAAAAGCGTAAATGCTGCCAGATATCAAATATTCCACAAAATGTATGCGACGATGAAAAGCAATGAAAATTTTTCAAAATAGTGAAAAGTTTCAACTCCAGTCAGATCTCATCGTGCTAGAAATCGTTGAAGCAGAAAATGTTGCGAACAATTTTTGTAAATTCGATGTGGCAAAGTGCTACAGATCTGTGTTGTGTCAAACTACGCGCTGAAGATTGCGGTTGCTTTTTGGATGGTTTTTTGATACCAACGTGATTCATTGGAGACCCACCACCGTTGCAAGTCGAGCAACGAAAACGTGTCGATTAACGAAAATTCTGAAAACGCGAATGATAATCTTGATAATTTGGATTTTGGTGTTGCGAGTTCTGATGAGGACCAAAATTAAATTAAAAACAAGTTTATTTCAAATAAAAATAGAACATATTTTCTCCGCCGGACACCCTGTCCGTTGCCGACCTAGCATCCCCGCGTATGGTGACAGCGGGCCAATTGTTAGGTCTAGCGGAGCGGGGCCAGTCCGAGCTTAGAACTAGAAACTCTAAAACAATACCTAAAAAATAAACACATTTTAAATTGTATAATAAACTTTGAACAATAGAAATCAACTACGAATGCAAAAACATGCGTCGCTGATGTAAAACTTTAAAATAATGCAAAATATACAAAGTAAATTGTAAAAGATTTGTGTATATAAATTTAGAATTTTGATAATGCTACGATGAGCCAAACTGCAAAGTAAACAGCTCACCCCTAAACAATACACAACTCGGGAGCGGGAATGTCTAACTCCGCTTATTTTTGGGTATATTAATGATATTTTTTTGTATATAATAATGTGTCGTAATTTACTGATGGTTAGTTCATAATTTCGAATAAATTTTGCGGGGAATTTGAACAACAAAAAACGAACAAAAAGAAAAAAGATAATGGTGAGAAAAAATTTTGAATTTTGGTGCCCCTTTTATGTGAGCGTGTACTCCCAATTTGTGGGAGGAATGTGATCTAAATAAGTTGTCTGGAAATTGGTAACGTTTGGTACGGTAATTTGTGTTTAATTCGAAATGGCGCGTTATACTCCCTTATTGGTGTAATGTTGGCTGTTAGTGGACAATCAGAGAGTTTAAATTCGTAAAATTTTTGTGAGGTATCTCTGATATAATCCACTATGGGTATGATGTCGTTGCAAAGTTGTCGCAATTTGATGAAGACCAATGAGGAGCGGAATTTTTTTTCGAAAAGAATTTGTGACAACTTTTGTTAGGCAACTACTATTCGTTTTTGCTTTTTACAATTGTAAAAATGTGTGTATGTACGTAATGTACTGTAAATAAAGAAATTCTGGGAAATTGCTGTGATTATTCCGTTGTAATACATTGTAACATTCCTGTTTTTTAATTGTATTTAATATATGAAATTTTTAATCATATTTTTAATCCCATGAATTAATTAGTCATCGTGAAATAATTTTTATGCAGGTAATACTGTCGCGACTGAGAGGTGGCAACCTAATTTTTTCAAGTCCTTTAAATCATTTTTTTTAGATGGCTCCTCATTTACATCGCAAACAAAGGAACGAAATTATTTAAAAGCCCCACTTAAGAGTAATTGCGGAACGATTTTGCAAGGTACCGCAACCGCGATATATGTTCATTAAAACCGATACAATAACAGATGAACGTATAAATCACGGTGTCGGATCCTCGACTATAACTACAGTTTCCTAACGATCGAGAACATATTCTCCAAACATATTGTAAAATGAACATAGATTTAATTATTCTGCCATTCTTATGGTGATTATTAATATGAAAAAATTACTGATTGACACTGGTACATGTTACCATTAACTCTTTAGTATTCTACTATCACATAGATACTTATGATTCCTAGATCATCATTGTTGACGTTGCATGTATCTACTTCGCACTGAGAAGGTAAACCAGAAAGTGATCTGCTAACTGTATACGCCACGACCTCAAAAAGGATTTCAGTTTATTTGATACAATTTTTACTAGTGTGAAATCGCAATTAAACCTTGATCACATCTCTTTGTATGATACAAATTTTATAAATCGTCAAGAAGTGTGTATGGCTACTTTATTTAATCCTCAATTAAATAATGTGAGAAAATTACGATTTTGGTATCTTGTATTTATGTATTACTTTTAGTATGTATTATTATTTGTAAATTAATCTAACCTCTCGGTTGGAATACTTTGGAATTTCAATTCTTAATATACCTTTATTAGTACATGTGGGATATTTTGAAAAGACCGACCAAGGACCGATTTGTAGCTTAAAATGAAATTTGAATTTTTTTATGTTGGTTTTTTCTTTTCACTAAAATTGAAAAATTGAATTATTTGTGCTCGATTTAATGAAAAGTGTATGAAAGCTTACACTAGTTGCTGTCTTCCTGACGATTTTTGGAGACATCATCCGCGCTTACTGGCAGGTTTGGCGGTCACTTCCTACATATTTTGCCCGATATTTTTTTTTCTTCCATTTTAATGTATATATTAAAATTGTACTTAACCTCAACGTCAAATGTCTAATCGCACTAGTGTCTGACCGACTTTTTTCAAACTACACACCGTATTAGTCTCTTTATGTGGGATGTACTTATAATTTTGTTAGTTTAAGTGATTCTTTGTCGCATTTTTTATATATATTTAAAGTGTTGTCGGCGCCCTATTTTATCCTATTTTTATTTCATACTGATTTTTTTGTATTTCTTATATGTTGTGGTCTACTATAAAATCCTTTCCAAGGAATTTCAACTAACGTTGTACTAACGAGTATTTAAAAAATTGAAACTACAGCGTACAAGTAGGGATGTGCCTGACACTTTTTTAATGGGCAAATAGAATTTACTTGCAATTTGTTCAATGTTGTCGTTTCTAAATCAATTTTCATTTCAATATTTTACTAAAATCATTTTTAAAGAGTAAATAAAGCTTTTGAAATGCCAAAATTGTAAATGCTATAGAATAAAATTGACTATATTATCACCTTGCATACAAATAATTTTTGTAAAGCTTATAAAGCGTCAAGAGCGAAAAGTCCTATGTGCAGCTACATGTTTTTGAGTCTAATATTGATATATAAATGAACATCATGGAGTTCACGCTTTGACTGGTTTCTATACGTGTACATACATTACTAGGATTAAAATCAGTGAAAAGGGTTTTTTCTATGTGCTTCTGTTGAAAAATCGTAGTTGACATAACACTGAAACTTCTGTAAACTAAAAGGAATGTGAATGTTCAGTGCATTGCTGTTTATGTAGGAAATGTGCTTTATACGTTCAAAGCAACTTGCTGTTGTCACATTTTATAAATCTATTATTTGTGTTAGTTTGAGGAACATATGTTTAAAAATTATGTATTTATTGAAAGAAGGACGAACCCAAAAACAGTATTCACAAAGTGGTTAACAAAGATAATTGAATTTAAAATCAAATATGCTGAAGTACCTGTACTTACAAATAATATAAATTTATATAGGTTTATTTCTATAGCACCTCTGCTTGTCAGATGGACGTCAGACGCATGCGCGTTTTAAATATACCGTTCCAACTGTGCCACTGATAATCCGGGGGGCTGTCCGAAAATCGTTCCAACGATCTTACGGACGCATCAAGAACAAGTCGGCGGATTGTCAAATATATCCCTCATCCATACCATAACCTGGTTATCAGCACATGCGCATTGGTTTCTCTTTTAACTTAGCAATGTTTTACCTTTGGGATACAACTTGACAACCTGCATTATTATAGGATATAATTAAATTTAAATTATAATAATTGAATCAGGTTAGTTTTTGGTGTTTTGTGTTTCTGTTTTCTTGAAATATCCTACATATTTATGTTATTTAAATATAAGCATTTTATTTTAAAGTTTAACAACATGTTAGGTTTCGAAGTGGGCATAAATTTCGATAAGAGCGATTTAAAAACTAATGTGGATTCGGTAATATCATACTCATCTAATGATGAAGAGGTTCCAATATTACAAAATCCTCGTACCAAAAATAGCAGCTTTATTCGTAATTATTTCATATTGTTAATAATTCGTGAAAAGTAATTATTTCAAACTTTTTTATGCAGAAACGGTCCAGAATTATGATGATTTTTGACATTCTCTGAACACTTCGATATTTATCCCAATTATCGCACTTAAAAAGCCCTACCATTAGATAATAAATATTTAAGTATTCCTACAAAGAGCAATTTCTAACACGCTCTCGTACGAGTACATCAATCGGGCATGCGCACAAATTTGTTTACTGACGGATCTGTGTACGCATCAGAATATGCTTGTTGCAACAAACCTTATAAACAGTTTCCTGACGTTGCACATACAGGGTGCCAAGAAGAAAAATACACCTTGCCAGGTGTATTTTTCTTCTTGACCGAATTCTATGAATTACAGCAACCTTTCTTTCAATGATATGCAGAGTATAGTCGACGCATTTGCCCAATTCCTTCAATCATCATTTATTATTTCTTCGACATACGTTATGACTGAGCAAGAGACTATATGCAATGTTTTGCAACTTAGCGTTCCAACTATTACTGAAGATGTCCTAAAAGCATTAAAAAATTTTAAAAATAAGTTTACAACAGGTCCTGATGGCATTCCAGTTTTTTTATTAAAAGATTCTGTCGTTTTTTTGCCTTTCAACTTTCTGTTAATTTTAATTTAGCCTTTGAAACTACTACTCTTCATGATATCTGTCAAAAATATGTAATATTTATAAATTATAGACCCATAGTAGTTATTTTATGCAATTTTGGCAAATTCTCTGAAATTGTCTTATATGGTATAATCTCCTGTCATGTCAAGTTCTCAAATTTCACATTGTCAACATGGGTTTATAGCTGGTAGATCTACAACTACTAACATGGTAAGTGTTAGTCATTTTATTGCGAATAGTGGTTGTCAAGCAGATGTAATTTATATAGACTTGACAAAAGCATTTAACAGAGGTGATCATTGCAAAAGTGGTCAGAGTCCGGGTTGACTTTAAAATTTATTAATTTTCTTTAATCTTACCTTGGTAAAGAACATTAAATGTGATATATCTTAGTTTTTCATCTACTTAAGTGTTAGCAATTTCAGGAGTGCCACAAGGTTCAGTTCTAGGGCCTCTGTTATTTGTATTATTTATAAATGACATGCCGATATCTTCAAATAATGTTCTATTGTGTGTTGAGGATCTTAAATTATTTGCAATTCTTATCTCTAATCAAGATTGTGATCGATTACAGTATGATTTCTCAAAAATTAATCTATGTTGTCAGAATAAATATATCAAAATGTAATGCAATGAATTTTATGAAGAAAATTAATCCAGAAAATTTTTCATTCAAAATAGGTAATGGAACATTTATTAGATATAGACAATTTAAGGATCTTAGAGTCATTCTTTATACAAAATTAATCATTGTTCCTCATACTAATTATATTACTGCTAATACCTACAAAATTAGGCTTATAATGAGGAAATCGATATATTTTAGATTCCTTCTCCTTGTATGATACAAATTTTATAAATCATCAAGAAGTGTGTGTGTGTGTGTGTGTAGCCATTTTATTTAATTTTAAATTAAATCAGCTCTTAGTATTTATTCATACTGTTGTTATCCAGTATAGTTAACACTACTAGGAACAGCTATAGCTAACACTACTAGGAATAGCTGTGACTCTGCTTACTCCGAATTAGCCAAACTGGAGAGCACAATAGCATCTTGACACCTGATCAACTCAGATAGAGGCTACATAAAGTTAATCGAAAATGTTAAATTATTGTTTCAAAATACTAATAACAAAGTATAAAAGTATAAATTTGTGTTGGTGCGATGACGCCCATTATCCCCCCCCCCGCACATACTCACGATAAATTTGATGATGGATAGTGCCTGTGTTCCTGTTGCGATGATTTTATCTGTGTTAATAACGATTAATTTTTTTAAAACTAACAATTATGATATCCAACTCGAAGGGTGTTTTCGCACCCCAAGATATTATTCAATGTAGTGTATGGGAATATATTTTTAGTTCACATCTCACATCCCCTTGTTACAAGAATATATATTGCACTGTTGTACTAACAACCTGATAAAACGATTGTTATAAATCAGAATTGCAATACAGCTATGAGTTTGTGGTGGAATCGTAGCTTCTAAAGCCAAAATTTCCTTTAACAAAGTGAGTACTTTCAGTATTAAAATAGAGAGTGATATAAGGTTAGAATATATTATGAAGTAAATTCGTATTTTCTCATTAAATATGTGCCTATACCCTGCCAAGCGAATTTATGCACTATTAAAAATATGGGGTATATTTCAAGGCTATATATAACGTCATTATTATTAGGCAGATTTCATCAAATTTCTGAGAGCCCAATGGTGTGGCTATAAAACCCATAACATGGCCGCTATACGGAAGTCCTGCTGTATAAGGCGTGTACAAATAGGCGTCGATATGTTTAAAAAAAAAGTTACGTTTTTCTGTGAACCCTCCTGTATGTTGTAGAAAGCAGAAAATATTGATTTACGACTATCGACTACTTGATTAATGAGTGTACTAAAAGACGTATAACCATTGGAAGTCATTTAGGAATAAGTAAGGAGGTACTTTTGTAGTAAGGGAAATCAAAACACATAATTTGCTTAAAGGAATTGCTTTTCCTTAAAAGTTAACACGGGAATAAAAAACAGGAACACTTTAAAAAAAACTTAATAAAAATTACTACGAATTACAGAATCACATCGATGACTTATTCGTAGAACTGATGGTCGTATTTATTCCATGTTTCTGCCAAACGTTGTTCAACCTCATGGGTTAGCGGATAGGGTTTAAATCTTTTTAGTTGCCTGTCAAGAACATCCCACAAATCTTTAATTGAATTAAAATCTGAACTACATGCTGGTCACTCAAGAACCTCAATGGCATACCTCATTTAAATATTCCCGTACTAATCGAGCAGTGAGGTTATCTTGAATCAATAAAAAATTTCAGTTCACTTTGTCATAACTAGAGCTGTCCGAGGTCACCTGGCCGACAGAGCCGTCATATGACTCATATGTTTACATCATATCATAATACTTGAATAAGTACAGTAAATGGAAATAAATTTTAACAATAATGTTACATTTTATAAAAATTTGTATAAAACTCACCCTTTTAAGCAGATTTATGAAGTAGTTTGGTTGTCGTCATCACAAAGTGGGGAAGATCTATAGTATAATAGCATCAGGTATGTTTCTACAGCTGTCTCCGTCAGCGATGTTCGCTTTGGTGAAAAAATGTGTTTTGCATTTTGAAAATGACCATTCGACATCTACGGATGTAATACAGGCATAAGTAAAACAATCTGTGAACTCACTTAACGAAGTTGTAGGATGCACCATCACAAATTTGTCTTAATTTGCTAAAATCAGGATCTTTCTGTAATACACTCTCGAATTTTTCACTAACGCGATTATTCTTTGCGTCATTTATAGCCTGTAGCTGTGTATTTACGTCGTCCACTATTTGCAGCGATTCCACTAACGACAACGAACTATTTTGCAATTTTTCTATTGCGTCGTGTAGTCCTCTATAATTGTTATTAATAGTTTTTAAATCTGTTTCAAGGGAAACGGCTTGAAAGCTTGTCTGGCTTTCCCTAATAGCTGCAGCCTCGTTAGGGTTGAACTGTAGTATCACAGCTTTTATTTGTTGAAAATATTCAGCATAATAAAAAGCCGCTTTCAACCACGTTCTCCAACGTGTAAGAATCGGCTCTGGTGGTTCAGGGATACCAGGGCCACTGTCTGTGAAATGCTCGAAGCCGTTTAGGAGATTTGAGAAAAATATTTTTTGTATTTGCTATTAATGCATCTACCTCTGGAAAACATTTTCGAATCGTTTCTGCCACAAGATGTAACGCATGCACTTTACACGTAACATGTAAAAACCTACAATTGTCTCTTTGAAAAGAACGGCCTACCATGCGCATTGTCGCAGCACCATCAGTCACAAACATCAATACTTGACTTGTTGAAAGTTCAAATTTTTCGAATGTCTCCAACACCCCACGCATAATTATTTCGCCAGTACACGCAGTTAGTCTTTTACTAGCTAGTAAAAGTGGACATGTTAGTTTAAGAGGGCCCAATACACGTACTATAATATTTAAAATAGAATTTTTTTTACAATCTGTCGTCTCGTCAATACATAACCAGAGCCGTGTATTTTTTAATCCACATTTAATCCTATTTACAATGTCTTCACGAACAGCTGGAATATATCTACGTAACGATGTACGACTTGGTAAGTTCACCTGGGGATTGTATTTATTCCAAAACTTCCAAAATGGTTGTTTATCCAGTATGTGTAGCGGAATATTACAGGCTATTAACATTAACAATAAATCAAACATAAACTGAGTTGTCAAAGGCATGCCATTTTTTTTATTTTGATGTTGCACGGTGTCGATATGACGACGACAATCTGTTTTGTGCCAGCACATTAAGTCTTGATTACAAACTTTACAAATTATTTTGCATCCGTCATAGAATAAATCTGGAAATTCACAGATAAATTTATTCACTGTGTCCGCGTACGGTCGTTTTTTACCCTTTGGCGCGTTTGACATTATGTATAATTTATAGGTACAACCTCACGCATCAACCTTTCAAATAAGACTGCAGCGTAAATCACATCTAAATCGGCACGTGTGACGCCATCGCAAGACCGTGGCTGTACTCCAGCCACCTCGGACAGCTCTAGTCATAACCATATTTTACAGTAAATAACCTCGATTAAGTTTGATTTACCTGGATAGTGAAATATGAATCTAAAAATATTTTTGAATTTTTTTTTGCTGTGAATGGTCAGCCAACTATGTCAAGTTAAATACAATTTGTTATTAAAATATAACTACGTAAATAAAATAACAGTAATAGCAATAATGAACACTTTATTGGATGCACATACATTTAAATAATAATTTAAATATTACAGATAATATTATATATAAGCGTTTGGCGATTATATTACAATCGCATTAAAATTATTGGAAAATTACGTCATAGTTTTGACGATCCATTTATTGTGAGATGGAAGTATTTATTTGTTAATTTCACTAATGGCCGGTGGGGTGGTATATGATTGGCCTGTAGATAGGATTTATTAACGAAAACAGAATTGAAAGTAACATCTTACCCTTTATTGGCAGTTATCCCGCATTCTTGCTGATTTTCTGGCTGTCGATTTAAGAATTGGAGGAAGTCTTGTATTATTCAACATAATTTTAAGTAAAAATATTGTAACCTATGTAATGCGAGCCAAGCAAGTAATTTTCTAGAAACGGTTTTCTTATTTCTCTGTCGATTTTTAGATCAAAGATGTCTAATAAATTTCTACATAAATATAATGATAAATCGGAACTTGAATCACGCTTGTGGTTTGTAAAATTTAAAGTTATTTACAATACAGGGCGTTTCCAAAGTATGTATCAATAATTCATGAGATGATTCCATGGGTTATTTTATACAATGTTTGCTTTCTAACTGTTTATATGTTATGAAAAAAATAGTTCATATGTTTGGTGTGCCATGAATGGACGTTGGTCAGGCCTAAGGCGGTTGATATATGCAGCAGAAGTTTGGTTATGTTTTAGTTTATTACTATGTTTACGTTTACTATGTAATAAATTTTGCATATTAGCGAGTCGTCTAGAGAGCACTTTCTATGTGTTAAAGACAGTTATTAATTTATTTCACATCACAGAATTTATTTCAGACTCTATCGATAAAGGTGTACCAACAGATGCCACTTGTACTGACTTACAAGGTCTTCGAAAGACTGAACCACAGTACAGTACTGGAAACGCTTTATAGGTTCGGTTTCTCTGAAGCTCTTATCGCATTTTTCAGTGCGTATCTTTGTGATAGAAACCAATATGTTGTATACTGTGGTGTTAAATTTAATGAAGTCCTCAAATCAAATTTAGGCCCACTCTTTTTAATTTGTTTATCAATGATATAGTAGAAAACTTGATATTAAATTGCCTTCTCTATGCAGACGACTTGAAAGAATATTGTAATATCACATCTTGAAATAATTATCGAAATGCAGAATAACCTCAATAACATAATAACTTGTACATAAGAAACAAATTACCATCAAACGAAGCTAAATGTAATGTTCTGACATTTATAACCAAACTTAATGTTGTAATATTTGATTTCAATGTATACATAAAACACGCCACATAAAAATTAGACAACCCCCCAAATCAAAGCCGAAGCTGCTCGGACAGAGATTACACAGTTTAAAGAAACGCGGACACACACAACCAAACCCTTCGACTTTGCCAGAATTTGTAACCGGGATCTGAATCCGGGAGCCTATAGGCAGTAAACCAGCTACTTTTGCAGCTACAATCAGCACTCTCCCGTCCTGACAATTTTTATGACTTGGGCGTGATAATCGACAGCATTGACCATACTGTTTCCAAAAGTTATAAAATCCTCGGCTGCATTATAAGAAATTCCGCACATTTTCCAAACCCTAATACTTTAATACGTTTATGCACAACTTATGTAAGATCGCATCTTGAATCTGCCTCAATAATATGGTCCCCTAAAATTACGACACACATACTCAGAATCTGGAGCTATTTCAACGACGGTTTTTAAATATTCTAAATTTAAAGTAGATCTTGCTATTGGCTACCCACATGCTGATATTCTTAATGAGTTCTCGATAAATAGCCTTGAAAATCGTACGCATAAATCGTACTTAATTTTTCTCGATAAAATTTTGCAACATCGCATTGATTATGGAGATATTTTAACCATGCTTAACTCTCAGATTCACAGGGCAACATCTAGGCACAGCAATTTATTTTACTTGCCAATACCAAAAACCAACATAAAAAAAGCACTCTCCTTATCAGCAATTTTGTCATATATGTAATCAGATAGATCCGTCTTTGGATATTCTCAGTCTCAGTCTTGCAAACATAAAAAACTTATAATTAAATTGAATTATTTTTGTTTTATTGCTGGCGTAAAAAAAAATCTTTTTCGGCTTTCCTTTTTTTGATAATCTGTATGTGTATATATGTCTATATCATAAGTCTAGCGCCAAGTGTTGCCAGTTAGAAAAATAATACGAGCGATGGCTGCAAACTAGGATTAAATCAGATGGAATAAACTAACATGGGGACAGGCTCGGTCTGTGCCCCAGCCAGCTAAAATACACTCACACTGTTATATCCGTCTCACTTGTTCAATCGGTCTTTGTTAACAGTTGGTCACATTAGCAGTTTTACACACGGTATATGTTTATATGTTTGAGTATACCTATAATATGCATAAGTGTAGATGCACATTGTAAACTATTTAATATTTTGCAGACAATTCTGTTAATTTTCTCTTGTGAAATATGTGATATACTTTTTTTGGTGTGTTTCTATTCTGTAATTAGGTATTTTACCTGTTGATTAGTGTAATAAATAAATAAAATAAATAAATAAAATAAATAAATAAAATAAATAAATAAAATAAATAAATAAAATAAATAAAATAAATAAATAAAATAAATAAATAAATAAAATAAATAAATAAAATAAATAAATAAAATAAATAAATAAAATAAATAAATGAAATAAATAAATAAAATAAATAAATAAAATAAATAAATAAATAAAATAAATAAATAAATAAAATAAATAAATAAATAAAATAAATAAAATAAATAAATAAAATAAATAAATGAAATAAATAAATAAAATAAATAAATAAAATAAATAAATAAAATAAATAAATAAAATAAATAAATAAAATAAATAAATAAAATAAATAAATAGAATAAATAAATAAAATAAATAAATAAAATAAATAAATAAAATAAAAAAATAAAATAAATAAATAAAATAAATAAATAGAAAACTTGTTTGAACACGATGACTTTTTTCAAGGATTTAGATTTTCCAAAATTTTGAGAGAAGGACCTTTCAGGTAATGACAAATTATGAGACACTACAGGTACCATTGAAATGTTTGTACTTTTTTGGAACTAAGATGTAGAAAGTAGTGATCTTGATGGGCCTTTATTTATATTGAAATGGTGGTATTGAAATAAGTTTAACTAAGATATTCGACGTTTAATAACTCAAAAACGGTATATGGTAGGGGTAACATATGGTATACTTTTGAAATCAGCAATAAAGGATCATTACAAAAATTTAACAATATACAGGATATCCCATTTAAAAAAAAATATATTATTTTTATGTATCCCCGAAATCTGCACGCGACTGTATTTTTGATAGCATTTTAACAAAATTCAGTCATAGCCACACAACTTTTATTTAAAACTTTTTTTTCTATAGGCAATAATAACGATGATAAGGGGTGGGTAATTTATAATGAATAACCCTGTACCTTGAGCACGTGCGCATCCCACTCAACTATATTCGAATTTCAACCCTCGCGATACCAGAATCGGTTTAATAATAATTATTGTTATTAATTATAAATTATATTTGTGGTTAAAATCCCTATAAATAATAAATGTGCTATTTAAGTAAATATCGATTTTCCGCTAAGACACTTCACTAATTATAAATCAAATATTTAAAGGGTGACACGATATAATTATATTACTGTATAAGAGTGTATTAATTTCCCCTGGCTGGAAAATCGACCTGACGTTACAATTAATTAAATAAAACATAAATCAACTTAAATAAGTGTCTACTGCAATTTCCACTTAAACTTTTAATTTGTGACCGCCCCCGAACCAGTCGCTAGAAAATAATTTCAAGAATAAGTTTTCACAAAATCCAAATAATTAATAACCTAAAACAAAACAAACTCCAAAAGAGACATTTAAATATCGTCCCTCAACAAACGAATATTTAACGCAAGAATTCACCCAAAATTCAATTAAATCCGTGGATTCTGAAGACAACTTTATAAAACTCATGATTAAAACATGATGGGAGGTTGGTTAGCAGCTACGTCCGAGAAGGCATTGGTACAACGTGGGTGGAGGGAGCGGTTTTCAGCCGTGTAAGACTAACAAAATTAATGCAATATTGGCTTTCCTTATATTACTTTCTCGCCTGTAATTGACTAAAAAACTAACTAATAATGTTGATTTCGGTCTAAAAAGATGATTACTTTTGATTTACATGCATTTAAATATAATCGTAGCAAATATTGGGATTTGAAAGATGCATATTTAATGTAAGAAGAGGTTTCTCTATTAATGTGTAATATATGGATGGCTACGAGACTATATTTATTTTGCTACAGGAAATAGTATTTTTAATTGATATAATTCTAATTCACGACGAATGTGCCTATGTGAGAAGTCAAGGTATATGACAGGGGGTGATATGAAAAGTGTGGTTTTTTCCTCACAATTATATTTTTGCAACAACTAGTTTCAAGGTCAATCTGACCTCATCTTCAGGTTAATAATTAAAACATTTGTCTAAATTGTTAATTCAATTGACCTTGAAGCCAGTAGTATAAATATAATTGTTTGAGAAAAAAGCAACACTTTATATCACCTATCATATGATATGATTCTGTAATCAAAGCGCATTTAGAGATTCATATTTCCTCAGCACAATTATTTTTCCCAAAAATTGGAAAGTTTACAATGTCTGTTACCCTATCATTAAAATAGTTCAATTAAATTTTATTTAATGAAACAAAAATCTCATAGCAAATTAAATTTATTCAAAATGAGCGATATTTGCGACTTTCTTCTCCGGGCGGGGAAGCCAAGTAGTTAACCAGATAAAAATCGAATAAAACTTAGAACTAAATAAATCAAAAACAAAGACACACACGCAATCGCCAATTTAAATAACACAAAATATCAACTCAACTCAGTTAGATGTTATTGGGCGCTACCATCTTTTTAAGATTAAAATATACCTTAACAACCACAGAGTACCATTGAAAAATGGGAAAAATGTGTAGCTATTTAAACAGTCAATAATAAGCAAACACAAGTCAAAGTAAAATCTTTACTAGGCCTTAAATCAAAGGCACGGGGCGGATTTTCAAATTTTATCGAAATGTACGTTAACAATTTACTGTTCACTTTCGAAGCATTTAAATCAGACACAAGTTAATATATGGTGCCTAGGTACCTAGGGATTTGGAAGTTAAAATTTTATGAAATTACGTATCTTTCTGGTCATAGAGACGTCAGTAAAAGTAAACATTCTACTCCTTTGTCAAGTGTGAGGACTGGGCCTAATAACAGTTCTGCAGCTCAGCTCCGTCCACAAAATAGCTTCGCTTGGCCAACGCTTTACGCACAAAATTTAAAATTCATAACACTATCTCAGGGCATCAGCATTTTACACACCAACAACTTTAATGCGCCTCTCTCGATGATTTGCCTAGTTTTTCCATTCTACCGCTAAAACACACCCAAATTGTCCCTCTGTGCGCGCGACGAGACCTAGCAGTAAACAATTCTGTCCGCCCGCACAGTAGCCGCGCACTAACTAGCTAATACAATAATGTTTGGTAAAATTATTTTATTCGAATTTGGAATCTAACTTATAATTCAAACAGTTTCCATATAATTTATGCGGATTGCAGTCAAAATTGTTTATTTAAAAGAAACGGACCGTTACAAGTTGTATATATTTGGATCTGCCAAAGTGAAACAAGACTCTGAAGTGATCCAGATGAGATGGAAGTGAAACCAATAATACATGTCTTCCCCATATGTCATATTAAACAGTTAGCAGTGTATAAAGTGTATACAGTGTGGTGATAATGTGTGGAACAAATTCGATAAAACTTCCCAAGAGGAAATTACTAAATAATCCATTAAAATATTAAATTAGGTAATAATTATTACATTGGAGGCGAACTTAAAATAGACCTAAAAACTTATAATAAATGTATAAAATTTTTACCGGGATTGAAAATAAATGTACAACATTGTTACCGGGATTGAAGATAAATGTACATGTTGCTGTTTAAAAAAAAAATGCCTTGACATCATAGCTCGAAAATAAAATACGATCAAAGAATGTCATTTATCAGAAAAGATGCTTTTTTAAGAAACAAAATTGCCTGAGGATTTTTTTGCGAAAACCTTCCTAGAAAGTTTTATTAAATTTGTTCCATACATTATGACCACACTGTATATAAAGTATATACAAAAGAAAACATGCTCGCATCCAGTAATTATTGACGTTGTGGTTGTCAATACTACAGCAAAATTCTTGCCAAATAAAAATACATTGTACTTTGATAAAGTTTCATGTCATAAATTAGACTTTATCACCAAAGAAAAAAATTATTCTTAATTATATAAAAAAAGTACACAAAATGAGACTGTTCGATTGAAAAGAAATAAACTAGTATAGTTTCCTTCAAACTTATTTGCAACATAAAAAAACATGGACTTCATTGATCTCTTTACCGCCTTCAAAGAAGCTGACGTTTTTTATGTTGCAAATAAGTTTGAAATAAACTATTCGTGATATTTATATTTCTACCTTTCGGCAAGTCTGAGATCCACCCATAATGATACTGATATTGCCTATTATTTCCTTCAAGATAGAGTTTACTATAAAGTCATTTATTATTGTAATTATTTATGAAAACATTAAATGGTGAATATTTTGATATCACTTCGCACTACAAAATGTCGTTATCTTGAAAAAGTGACACCGTAAAAATATCTACAAAACTGGTAGTTACAACCATAGTATAAGAACTATACTGCAAAGTAAGAAATATATTTAGCGAAAGGCTCTAATTATTAACAATAACAAAGCAAACACCAGTGACGAGAACAATGTATGCACGGACGACTCCTGATGTGTTGCAAACTACTGATAAACTTGAGTTGAACTTCTAGCGGTGTATGAGTGCATTGGTTGCAGAAAATGTGCGACCCGTACTCAAAGTTTACCCCAAATTATGTGCAAATTGGGAATGCTTAGTATGGCATTTGCCTTCACTCAAACTGTTGCTCACGTATTGTCAATATTATAAGTTTTATGATCATTGTTGTACTTGTATTTATTGTGTCATATTTTAAAAAGCACATGACAGTCAAATCACGCATGAAAAGTATTATTGTGTTAAATATTTTTAATGGTAGTAGAACGAAAGTCATTCAGCCAAATAAGTATCAGGCATTATTTACTAACAGTATTTTAAAACGCTTAAAAAAACTAAGTTAGCATTTACCGATTTCTTTGTTCCTAGTCAGTAAAAATTGATTACCGGAGTTTGATAAAATATTGTTTAAAAATGTCACATTTGCTTATGCAACTAGTAATAGACATAATTATGCAACCTAAAAGATTACTACAGCCCAAAACACACAGGACAACATTTTACCAAAAAAACTATTATTATAACGGCTGCAAATTATATAATAGATTAAGTGAGGATATAAAGTCTTCACCCAATGCAAACATTTTCAAGCAGAGATAAAAAAATTTCTCAGTTATAGAAGCTTCTATACGGTGAATGAATACTACCTGTGATATTTTAATTATGACTACATATTATAATATATTGTAATATTTGTATTAAAAAATAACTGTAATCTTGTTGTTTATAGGTTAGTAATTTTATACGTCTGTATTTCTACATATCATCTACGTCTTTTTATCTTTACTCAGATTGCTTTTATATTACATTTTTTTTTATTTGTTTGTTTGCTTATTTGTTTGTTTTTTTATTTTTCTTTTTTTTTCTTGACTACTACTGCATTTAGTGTATTTACATTTAATTGTTTGCATTTAAATGGGGAAATAAAGTATTATTATTATTATTATTATTATTATTATTACGTACTACTGTTATAACACACCGGTTGTCCTTACAACACACTGGAACTTGACCTTTAATGCATATGTCTATAAAGGTGACAGTTTTGAGGATTTTACACGTAGAATTTTATTTTATTTCTCCCTTGGAGGAAATAGTTAAGAACTTTTAGTAACTAATTTATACACACATATTTGATTATGTACAATGTTCAACACATTAGAAAAACTCGATTATTGATTTAATAAATTAATATTAAAAACTGATTTAGTATCCACCAATAGGCATTACGATCTGCGAAAATCAAATTACACATGTCAGTTAGTTTGTAGCTAACCTCGAATTCGTGACATAGTTTATAACCTATTTTCTTTTTATAAAATAATTTTGTGTTTTGATTGTTTGATTATAATATTCTACAGGTAAGTACAGGGTCATCGTCCGAAAATGTCCGTTTTTGAAATAACTTGATTATTCTGAAGTTATCAAAGAGGTGTGAAGACCAACCAGGATTAATTAATTTTTTGCAAAATCCAAATTTTTAATAAGCAAACAATTGAGCATCACATTTAAAAAATATTTTACATTGTTGTTTCACATACAACATCGTTATTTTAAAATAATTCGATTTTGTCTGATGTAGTTGCCTTTGAAAAGAGGAATAATCTCAAGAAGAATCGTAACAGATATTGATGTTTGAGAAACAAGTAAATTGCATCTTTATTTCAGAAATGCAGCAATTTTGTTTTCAAAGTCAACTACATTAACAATATTTTAGTACCAAAATCCAAATATCTCAAGTTGGTATTATCGAAATCTGAAGAATAAGAAAAATCGAATTGTTTTAAAATATACAGGGCATTCTGTTTTTAAAAAAAGATATGTAGTATTTATTAAATCTGATGCACAATTATTTTTTTACTCAAAATTTGGATTCTGCAAAAAAATAGTTAATGAAAGTCTTAACACTTTTTTGATAACTTTAAAAATAACCAAGTTATTTCAAAAAAAGACATCTTCACGTGATGACCCTGTATAATTAAGAAAATTTTTAGCCGTACCGGTTTTACTTCCTCACTCCTCAAAGTGAGAAAGTTATGTATTCGTGAAAAAAATTTTGAAATTTTTTTATTGCATTTCTGGACGATTCTCGACGAATTATGACGGTACACAAAATTTCAGACAGAAAAAATTTTCTGAAATATTTCTTACAAGGGAGAAATAAAATAAAATTCTACGCAGTGTTTAAATGTTGCCTTTTTAGACATTTGCATTAAAGGTCAAGTATCCAGTGTAGGCAACCGGTGTGTCATGACAGTAAGTACGTAGGTTGCATAATTATGTGACGTCACACTAAAAGAGTTTATAGTGATTACTAACATTCACAGTATTTCTTACCTTCTCAGTAAAATATACAAGTGATATACCAGCATTCTGTATGTTTGTGAATTTAGCATTTAGTGGTATCTTTAAATTGTCAGAAGGTAACTATGGAACAATCAGTTAAAGAGTTCTGCGAGTTATATGGACTCTGTCCATCCAGTATATTAAATCAAAACATTGGCAACGGAACGAATTTATATTAGATTTTCTTTTACGTATTCATTTTCTCAACATGGCAACGAAACGTCAGTTAAAACAAGGCTCCCAAACTAGTATGTTTTGCCATTTATTGTATAATTGTAGTCCAGAAAACAACCAAAACGCTTGGTACTTACTTGACTAGATGCAACTTTCGCCGACATTGTCATATTGGCAATTACTAAAACTGTTATTATCATCTTCAGATGATGTCAACATTATTAGCGAAATGCATGTCGTATATAGTCGAGTGTTTAGGTGCTTGTGGAACTACTTTAGTATTATTATGATTATGGTAATAAAAAATCCACCCTTAAAAGGGTAAGACCCAAATGCCGTCAACTGGACTAAAAATTGAACCATTTTCTTATCCCTCCCAGCTATGTAAGGGTCATTAAATATTTATATCTGTCCATAATTCCGTGACAAATAAATAGCCATATTATCAGCATTCAGCTAGGACCCTTTGTTATCCTCCTATATTCTTATCTGGCTAATTTGTCAATTTCACTTCTAGTTAGCACCGGATACGAAAAGTTCAGAAATCTAAAGGGTTAGGCGTTGACCTTTATAGTGTGATTATATTAGATCATTCACGAAAATTAAAGTAACTTGCCACTCTTTAACTTTCTCCAAATTATTTGTGCTTTGAATTAAAACAATATATTATACTGAGAAGAATTATGCTCACACCGAATTTGCCAAAAATCATAATACATAAATGTTATTAATAATTTTTGCACGCAGGTACAATTGCAATAAGTTAACTTAATGAGAAATATAAATAATCGACTTCTTGATTTAAGTTTCGGTAGAAGAATGTTTTAGTAAATGAATGTGATGAATAAAGCTGGCCGAGGTGGCTGGAGTACAGCCACGGTCTTGCGCTGGCGTCACACGTGCCGATTTAGAAGTGATTTACGCTGCAGTCTTATTTGAAAGGTTAATGCGTGAGGTTGTACCTATAAATTATACATAATGTCAATCGCGCCAAAGGGTAAGAAACGACCGTACGCGGACACAGTGATTAAATTTATCGGTGAATTTCCGGATTTATTCTATGACGGATGCAAAATAATTTGTAAAGTTTGCAATCAAGACTTAATGTGCTGGCACAAAACAGATTGTCGTCGTCATATCAATACCGTGCAACATCAAAATACAAAAAATGGCATGCCTTTGACAACTCAGTTTATGTTTGATTTATTGTTAACGTTAATAGCCTGTAATATTTCGCTACACATACTGGATAAACAACCATTTCGGGAGTTTTGGAATAAATACAATCCCCAGGTGAACTTACCAAGTCGTACATCGTTACGTAGATATATTCCAACTGTTCGTGAAGACATTGTAAATAGGATTAAATGTGGATTAAAAAATACACGGCTCTGGTTATGTATTGACGTGACAACAGATTGTAAAAAAAATTCTATTTTAAATATTATAGTACGTGTACTGGACCCTCTTAAACCAACATTTCCACTTTTACTAGCTAGTAAAAGACTTACTGCGTGTACTAGCGAAATAATTACGCGTGTGGTGTTGGAGACATTCGAAAAATTTGAACTTTCAACAAGTCAGGTATTGATGTTTGTGACTGATGGTGCCGCGACAATGCGCGTGGTAGGCCCTTCTCTTCAAATAGACAATTGTAGGTTTTTACATGTTACGTGTAAAGTGCATGCGTTACATCTTGTGGCAGAAACGATTCGAAAATGTTTTCCATGCATTAATAGCAAATACAAAAAAAAAGTATTTCTCAAATCTCCTAAACGGCTTCGAGTATTTCACAGACAGTGTCCTGGTATCCCTGAACCACCAGAGCTGATTCTTACACGTTGGGAACGTGGTTGAAAGCGGCTTTTTATTATGCTGAATATTTTCAACAAATAAAAGCTGTGATACTACAGTTCAACTCTAACGAGGCTGCAACTATTAGGGAAAGCCAGACAAGCTTTCAAGACGTTTCCCTTGAAACAGATTTAAAAACTATTAATAACAATTATAGAGGACTACACGACGAAATAGAAAAATTGCAAAATAGTTCGTTGTCGTTAGTGGAATCGCTGCAAATAGTGGACGACGTAAATACACAGCTACAGGCTATAAATGACACAAAAAATAATCGCGTTAGTGAAAAATTCGAGAGTGTATTACAGAAAGCTCCTGATTTTAGCAAATTAAGACAAATTTGTGATGGTGCATCTACAACTTCGTTAAGTGAGTTCACAGATTGTTTTACTTATGCCTGTATTACATCCGTAGATGTCGAACGGTCATTTTCAATATACAAACATATTTTTTCACCAAAGAACATCGCTGACGGAGACAGCTGTAAAAACATACCTGATGCTATTATACTATAGATCTTCCCCACTTTGTGATGACGACAACCAAACTACTTCATAAATCTGCTTAAAAGGGTGAGTTTTATACAAATCTTTATAAAATGTAACATTATTGTTAACATTTATTTCCATTTATTGTACTTATTCAAGTATTATGATATGATGTAAGCATATGAGTCATATGATGGCTCTGTCGGCTAGGTGACCTCGGCCAGCTTTAGTGATGAATCACTTTTCCTAACATATAGAAACAATCAAGAATGTCATATTTTCAATAGTAATAACAGACATGAAATAGAAAATTAAGACCTACAGCAATATTGAAGAATTTCAGTAATTTTGAAATTATAATATGATATCATTTCCTCATATCATTTCCTTCATTTGCCCTAATCAACAAGGATTTATGGCTGGTAGATCCACCACCAGCAACTTAGTCTGCATTATATACCACCTAGCAGAACGTTAGGTTTTGTGTAATGGACTAAGCATTGGAGGTCAGATCGATGTCGTTTATACATACTTAATGATTTTTTAATAATGCTGTGAAAAAAATAAATTACCGTTGAATTTTGGAAAATGCTATATTATATCTGTTACAAAAAAAGTGTCCCGATAATTAAAACTATCTATTCAATAATCAGATCGTGAAAAGATGTAATCAGTTAAATGATCTTGGTGTAATATTTGACTGCAATTTAACTTTTGTTGATCACATTCCCTCTGTTATCAGTGCGGCTTATAAAATATAAAATTTTCGGTTTCCTTCTCAGAAACCAAAAGATTTTATGGGTGATACTACATAATTTTTCCTCTTTAATGCATTTATACGCTCAAAGTTAGAATTTTCTGCTATTATGTTGCATCCTGGATATGTTCATGTTAATAGTATTGAAAATATTCAACGCAAATTCCTAAAGTATTTAGTTTATAGAAATGATGGGGTATATCCTGAAACAAGGCCCTCTCATGATGGTTGGTTTCAGGGATTTCACGTTAATGATTTATGTACTAAACGTAACTACCATTCACTACTTTTTTTATATAAAATTCTCCGTAATAAAATTGTTTACCCTAAAATTCTCAGTATGATCAATTTTCACGACCATCCATTTTTACACGCAACACTTCTTTATTCTATTTGCCAACGCCTAGAAAGATTGTACTCAGCTTCTCACCTTTACATTTAATGCGATCGAATTACCAAACTGTGCATAATGTAACTGATATATTTGTTATATAAGAAATAAGATTCTTAATGTCATATAGCTCTATATTCGTATATTGTATTGTATTTCATTTAATGTGTTATTATTTTATTTTTTCCCTGTTTTGTAAATGGGTTCGCCTGTTGGTCACTGTATGAATAAAATAAAATAAATAAAATAAAAATCGCGACAGAAATAGATTTACAAAATATTTCATTTTCAGTGGGCCTTAGCATCTATTTTATCTGAGTAATGTAAATTATGCATCCCGTTTTAAAAATAAGTTTTATTTAAAATAATGGACATTAATAATGGATATTAAATATAAATCCTGATTAAACATTTCGTGCCTCGACTGTAGATAAACTTTTAATCCCGCCATGTATTTTACATTTATATATTTTAATTTCAAGCAAAGTAAGTAATTTGTTGGCGACAGTTTGCTCTGAAGAAATGCAGAACAAAGAGAAACGGAGATCGCTCGTGAAGTGCATAAACCGAGTGAAAGAAGTCGGATGACGATGATGACGGTGTCAGTGAATTTGGCGAAATGTTCGCAGTAATGCGCGGCGACGTTATCGAGGAATAAAACTCCGAAATATAAAGACGTTGATTAAAATATTTTATCAAGTCAGCGAGGCAAAATAGAAGTTGTTTCCTCCCGCGACTACGCCGTGAGCTTTGAAAAGAGAAAATATTATTCGTTTAAAGCGATACCGCTTTGAACCGCTTTGACTTTACGCTCCTTTAAAAAGACAGAAAGCGTTATGATGAAAAAGAATAAAACATATATGACGATAGCAACGCTTAAGAGAAGTGCACTGTATAGGCTTCTATTTTACCAGTCTAATACATGCAAATTTAGGCGTATCTTCTCAACGAGATCAACCGTAATAAAGAAATGCATAATAAATATATCCTTTAACTTTGTTTGACTTAATTTTTACATAAATAAAACGAAACGAACAACTTTCTTTTATTTTAAACGCTTTCATGTTGTTTTGTATGCATGATTACTGATTATTAAAGCGCATGAATTGTTATAGCCTTTTATTACCAGATTAATTGATGATAAAAAAAATACTTTATGGTTTGTTTTTTCAATCACTTGAAAGTATCACACGCTCTATGTCCACTAACAAGTTATTAAAACAAAATAAATCTTTTTCGTGTGATTAAGCATTTGACTTGTTTTTCCATGTATTTCATAATTATAATGTATCAATTGATTAAAAGGATGAAAACCAGATTAGAGTTTTCTCTTCTATGATTAAAAGAGGTGTTCACTGAAACATGTGATTGACTTCCTATGCAGATGTTCATTTCTAGAAGTTTCTGCAATTACCGTTTGGCATGTGCTCCTACGCACCATGAAATATGAGATGTCACCAAGGCCATAATTTTGGTATAAATAGAATCGCCGTAGCCCAGAGAATCAATTCAGTTTTCTACTGACAGCTACTTCCAGCGCGTTGAGCTGAGTAGTTGAGGAGTCTTAAGTGTGTTGAGCTTGACTCCATTTGATTAGAATTCAGAATCCGACGACGACACCGCCCGGCCGAATATCTGGTAGAATTTTGTGGTTTTTAGCGCGCTGAACTAGACCTCCTGGTATTGATAGCCATTTTACCGTCCTGCACCGCCGTCACCAGTCTAGTTATTAATTTTTTACCATGAGCCTTCAGCGCGTTGAGCTGGACCCGCAGTTAGAAAATAATTGCTAAACCAACCGCCGCCACCAATCCCGTGATTATACTTGCCGTAAGCCTTCAGCGCGTTGAGCTCTTTAATGAAATAAACTCTGTTATGTATACTTTAGGCTTTTTTATTTACAACTAATAGGAATCCTGGGTTAATTTTCCAAAGTAGCTATCCGAAAGCAAACACCATTCCGACGCCCAAACATACTCTTACATATTTTGGGTGCCCGAACAGACACCGTTACAATACATTAACAACGTTATTACACCTATTTCATCTAGTCATACATAAAAAATTGATTTCGTATATCGTCTAAAATATTACACAAAACATTTTTATACACACTTGGTAGATATATTAAACCTCTAAAGGCAGCATTATCGACTACTTTCCAAGGCATACTACATACACAAAACATAACAGACGTCGTAAAAAAATTCCCCATGTCTCTGTATCGGCAGTATTGGTAAGAACGTTTGATGCGAGAATGTTAGCGGACCATATGACAAACACTATTCCGCGCGTTCTTGTTGCTAACTGAGGAATAAAAGCCCAGTTACCTGTAATATTAAATTAAATTAAATACTACAGGTAATACAACCCCCTGTATCCTTGAAGATACCTCAAGGTACCTTGTGTGGGAGAGGGCTACACATTTAGAGGCAGTGGACATATGTATATCCAATGTCCTAATATGCTAGAATTAATTTCTGGTTTAAAAAAAAAAATTTTGTGGTGCTTTTGTTTACACATCTATATTAGAATTTTTTTTATAACTGTCGGACCTGAAAAATGGCAAATATTTCCGATGCCTAATTATTACTGTTATTACTGTCTTGTCGCGGAAAGAAGACCCGCGAAAAGAATGTGATTTCTGCATTCCATTCACAATTAATTGTAAATTAAATAAATAAATTAGTGCATGGCGAATATCATCATTTACATCCGCACCTACTCAGTGGAAGATATATTATATTCCTAGTATATGGTTTCACAAAAAGCTGGCGACTTATCAGGCCGCGGGGGCCTTCTTTCGTCGGCTGGACAGTAGTATAACTTTATTTTGAATTAGGTTCTGAAGATGCCATTCATTTGATGAAAACGCGTCAGATAGACGTGTGTTTGAATTTGTTAAGAAGAATAACTTGATCACTTCTTGTTGAAGTACATCGAGCTGTATCCATTGTAAATATTAAGACAAACCATCGGTTAACACTACTGTAATTTTTATTAATCCCATTGCTGTTTTAAATTGCAAAGTTGCGGCATTTAAACATTATTAGGAACAATGTTTCCTATTTCATTTAAAAATACCGAGCAAAGCACCAAATAATATTTACGAGCATATGAATCTGTTTTTATGATCGCTTTTCCTGAAATTTATATTGTTGCGTGTTGGTGTCATTTATGTCCGAACATAAACCACCATAATGTGTAAGTTTTAATTGAAAAATAGGCCCGGTCGGTCTGGTTGAGGTACGCATAAGGCCGTATAACATCGGAAGTCGCTTGTACCGCCTGCCACTGACATGCTACAACCACCGCTAATTACCAACAACAACCCCATCTAACTGCCCTAAACTGCTGTTTATAGTCTGTGCACTTTAACAAATAGGTATTTACTTATACTATTATATACATATATAAATCGTTGATATAAAATGATTTTGCAACAGTTGTATAAATACATACAAGAAAGGGGAAGTTTTATTATTATTATTTTTTTTATTTCACTGGTTTTTTATTTAAAGAATTAGTAGATACATACTGTCGTAATAAAGGGATCCCTATTCATAAATTGGCTTTTTTGTTTAATAATTACTGAACATTACAAGTAATACAACATGTATGTCCCTAATATAACCTTGTGTGGGAGGAATTATGCATTTGCAGACAACGAACACGCTCCAGATATCCAAATTACTGTTAGCATTATCTTCTGCTTTTAAAAGAAGTCGCAATTTCTCTGCGGTCAATCGGATATAGAATCCTGTGTTGTAAGCAAGTGCGGTTCCTTCTCAGCCACGGAGTATTCTCAATAGTTTTTTTTTATGTGTCGTCACGTTATTGTTAAATCGTCTATTTTCCTCTTTATTGTTTCCTAAAGGTATTGTTACGTGTTTGCCATTCACAAAAACCGTAGAATCGTTGATTGGAAGTCCTGGTAGCACTTACTAATTTATTAAGTAATTAATAATTAACAATGACTTCATGAATGAGTTAACTATAACCACAATTAAACACTTCAGTCTCTAACTTATTTCCTCTCTAATCGCACAATTCCAAAACAGTACTGAACTTTTGGACTCATTGCATGCCTACCACTTTCTTTCAATTATACGTCGGTGAACCAAGCACCCTGAATATCCATCCATGTACGATCCAGAGATTTCTTGAACATTCCTGATCATTCTCGAACAATTCAAGATCCTTCTTATAAGTCTATACTTCCATGGCTATTTAATGTGAGTATTGATACCGGTCATGCCATCTTGGGGCACACTTTGGAATTATTAGTCCACATACTCCATTGGTGTAACAGTATTATTGGAGAAAATTGTATTGTTTCTCACACACAGTTTTATTTACAGTTGATAATATATTTGTCACAGTAATATTCGCAATATGTCGGCTCTAATGAATTTACAAGCGAAACTAATGTCTATATTTTTATTGTACGAAGTAAATATTTAGTGTTTTTTTATTTAATGCGATTTCATGAAATTTACTTAAGAGCGTTGACACACTGTGCGATTACGGTGCGACTTTCCGCATACGACACCGCAACAGCGGAGGGCTTTCACGAAAAACGCTTAATTAATTATCGCATCCTGTCAAAACAACAGCCATTGTCGCGGCCAATATTGTCATGTTGTGGTTTGTTTAACTTTGATTGTGGCATAGTCTTTAAAAATAAAATATGGACAGAAGACGTGTTCTAATTCTAGCATTAATACTACAGCAGAAAATGATATTAGTCCAAAATCGCGCATATTTCTTTCCATGCTTTATCCTTAGCAATACGATCCTTATATTCATCGCTACTTTCAATTAAATCTATTATTTCAAAATTACACCATTTTTTTGCCATCCACACTACTACTCGAAACTGATCTGCACTCACATGGCAACCTCCTTCGATTAAAACCTTTGCTCGTTGCGACCTGTGCGTAAACGCTCATATGTTACAGGAGGCGGTAAATCGCAGAGATGGCTCTTTGTAATGCGCAAGCGCTTGCATTTGCAACTTTTTGTCTGGCAATTTTCATGAACCGCTAAAAAACTGTTAAATTAATTTACATTACAAAGCGAAATAAAAGATACATACAACTATATTTTGCACTACGATTACAATAAAAGTATGAAGTTTCCTTATCTGATGTTTTAGATGTGTTGCTGATCACATATTGCACATTATTTTCTTTTGAGTGTCCACTCAAACAAATTTGAAATTCTAAAAATAAATCCACTTAGATAATTAAAAAAAAAAAATGATATTTTATTACCATTGAAATTCGCAACGGTCCACTTATTTGTTTTAAAAACAAATGAGTTTAAAATATTTGCTTCGTAGGAAATAATGGGTATTTCCTCTATTTTATGAACATTTTTTAAATGACGGTATAAGTTTTTTTCGAACTGTAAATACGGCCTCACAATATTTACAATGCACTGACATGGTTATACGTGAAATTATCGAGGAAATTATGAAAAATCTTGACTTTGACTTGAAACAGAGACAACCTTGAAACCACAGGCACAGATTAAAGATATAAGTATCTTGAAAGTTAAAACTTCAAACCAAATGAAACAATACAGAGGCAAAATAATATTGCGCTTGCGCATTACAAAGAGCCATCTCTGCGATTTACCGGCTTTATGTTATCATTAGTCCTCAAATATCGCATGTCATCGAATCGTATGATTGCTGACCGCTGATCGCAGTGTTTGTGCATTGAACGGCATATTTAACGCATCGCAGCAGTCTAAAACATCTCATATAAAATAATATAATTTTGCTATATGCGATGCTGCAGCGGTTTATCGCATGAAGCAAATAGTTCCCGTTTTAAGGACCCTTGAAATGGTCAATTAAGTGAATGGTAACAGGCAATCAAAAATTCAGTTCATTTCACGTTGGTCATATTATTTATAAGAACTGTTATTATATTCTACTAAAAGATTTTAAAAAGTGGTTTAGCTTCCTTTTATTATTGTATTATTTACCCTTCATATTATTTTACTTTGAAGAAACTCAACAGTATTTTTGAATTAAAAAAAAGTTCTTAAATTTTTTTTACCACTTACATAATATAAACCTATAAACACAATAAAAAATCCAAAAACAATACAAAACTAATAAGTTTTAACGATTAGGGACCTTCTACACGGTCAGTTCAGTTGTCAGTTCCCAGTTAAATGAGGATGAAAAATGATACGTGATCATTTAACTGAAATATCTGAGGCGGAAAGGGAGATGATAATTGAACTGACCGTGTAAAAGACAAATCTATTTGAAACTATTTTAAACAGAATAGTAGCATTCTTATTTGCCCACTTTATTTTGTATTGGATTAGTGGTTTGTGTATTTTTTTGTTTTTGATAAAGTTTCATAAAAAAAATTGTTACGATTTATGAATAAAATAGGTTAATTTAAAAACGTGTACTTAATTATTTAAAATGTTGGAACTTTATCGTGCCATTTATTTCTTTAATGGCACCGTTCAATTTATTTTCCATTTTAGAGGTAAAAAATAATGGTAATTAATATCTCTATATGTGTTACTTAATATTCAAGGTACATTTTTCAGGTTTGATTCATATTTCAAAAGTTATTAACTACAGAATTAATCTAATTTCACATATTTCACTAAAGACATAAAATGAAAATTTATAGTATCAGCGAAAAAATAAAAAAAGTTATTGGAAGGGCACTCGAACTGAAGAACGATAAAACTGCCAAAAAGCAAAATTTTTTCAATTTCTAATGCGACGACAACCCACGTAAAATACGTTTATGAGCCCATGCCTCTTCAGATCTGCTTAAAATAAAACTCTGTTGATTTATAACAAAAGTTCATCTACCTATTTAACAATAAAAGTTTGTTTTCCGAGTTTGCTTGAGCCTTACGCAGAATAAAATATCACCAGAAAGCTTAAGAATATTTTATGGTCATAGGCGTACATACTAATGTTGAATAACTAAAATGTTGGAGGAAAATTATGATGAGATGCAAAAATATACCTGCAAATTTTCCTTGTAATATAGAAAATAATTGGCGTTTGTATTTAAAAAAAAGAACAACGACACAGACCTAGAACAGCAGTATACATAAGACTGTATGTGTGAATTGCTCTAATCGGGGTCCGCATTGTCGTACATATGGAATAGATGGCGTTATTTTCATACAGTGGCGCTGTACTAGAGGGACTATAATTTCGAAACATAACCTCTTCATTGTTATAGTTTATTAAAGATGGGAAGGCTGAAGTGTGTGCGTTTACATCGTTGATTATACTAAATAAATCTGTGTAGCAGTTTTGAAGTTCAAGTCGCACAAATTGTAGTCAGGTATTATCGACTTCAGCTACCTATCTGACATTTTACTTTGATAAAGCACAATTTATTTGTTTCATAAAAATATAATTGTTTGTGTGTGCTTAACCATAGTTAGCTAAACGCTGAGTAATACTAGAGTACCAAAACGAGAAGATGTATCACAGGATTCTGCAATTTCTAGTTAGTTGCAATGGTGAAACCTTAATATTAATTTTAGTACTACGAACTTGAACTTGTAAACGTCAGTAATTTAGAAAATTAACAGAAAATATCTGATATCTCCCTCCTAAAGTGTGACAGCTACGTTGACAGTCTAACATATAGATAAATCAAGAAAACAATGACGCCATGATGGAAGACACCTCAAGAATAATATCTTCATGTCTGATTGAGAAATTAGTCTCTCCCAGATGACACGACAAATAATGATCATCACTTACCTCCCTCACTTACATTACATTAATGCATTCGAAATACTACGTTTTTTTTGCAATACAGAAAGATATTAATAAATTAATTAATTTAATGTCTTCTTATCAAGCCGTTATCCAGGGAGAGGACACTAGGACCCGTAGCTACTACTACCTCATGGTTGACAGAAGGACAGACCTAAATAAATAAAAGTAGAAAATGAATAATGAGGTACATACCGCTTGTGTATTATTCAGAATCACTGAAGTGTACCATCGCATTAGCGTGCTAGTCGATTATAACTTCTAAAAATTAGTAGTGCTAATATTAGTAGTTAAGAAGATTAGTTGTACACAATTATTCTACAACAAATGCGGCAGCGTCCGATTCCATCATTCTCTCGGTTTCGAAGTTAGAACCCTCAATCGATGAACACGATAGAGTACAAAGTAGGTAATTAGTTAGTTGCAACAATAGAGTGCAGAAAACCCATAGATTTGATTTAGCAAATCAGATACAATAATTGGTGAAACGTAGCGTTTTTTTTTTATAAATGGGTTCATAGTGTAAAATAATTTAAAAGTAGTAGTTTAAGTTTTAAATAAGTAGTTATTGTTGCCTATTTGTAAAGTAAATAAAACATAAAACATACAACTCTCCAATAATTAATACGTAATACTATTTAATACAAATAAATGCGCCCAACGCGGTGCAAAAATAACAAATCACTTACTAGGCTAAAATTAGTACTACTAATATTAGCCGATTATTAAAATATCTCGATTAATAATAATCGGTTATTTAAATATCTCGATTATTCTCATCACTAACAATTTTCACAAATTTTACAAATTCTTTTACTTCCCAGGTTAGCGGACCATATGCCAAACACCGCTCTGCGAAAATAACTCTACGCACACTCGTGTTGCTTACTGAGGAACAAAAGCTTAGTTAGGTATAATATTACATACATCTTTCTCGGCCACAATACTGGTTGCATAGCTGGTTGCATATATTAAAGGTACAATTGTCATCAGCTTAAATGGAAGGTGGTGACACCTTCCTCGATGCTCTCTTTCTAGCACGCCTCAATACAAATACAAATATTGCTAGAAAGGGAGCATATCAGAAGGTGGGGGACTTTAAGCTGATGATGACGATGGTACATAAGTAAACTCGAACATATCAATCAATGATGTATCCACGAATTCAGTTATATGAAGGCTCTTTAAAAAATAGGATTTTTTGATATAACTGCCGGCTCTGAAAAATTGCATATATTTCCGCTGCCTATATTACTAATTATTAAGGAGCGTGTATGTTTTGAAGAAGATATTCTACCTCGACATAATATTCAACATTTCATGTGACATATGCAAAGAAACCATTGTTGTGGCAATGAGAGAGACAGAGAGAGAGAGAGACAGAATTATTCGATTAGTGATAACTAAAGCTGGCCGAGGTCACCTGGCCGACAGAGCCGTCATATGACTCATATGTTTACATCATATCATAATACTTGAATAAGTACAGTAAATGGAAATAAATTTTAACAATAATGTTACATTTTATAAAAATTTGTATAAAACTCACCCTTTTAAGCAGATTTATGAAGTAGTTTGGTTGTCGTCATCACAAAATGGGGAAGATCTATAGTATAATAGCATCAGATATGTTTCTACAGCTGTCTCCGTCAGCGATGTTCGCTTTGGTGAAAAAATATGTTTGTATTTTGAAAATGACCGTTCGACATCTACGGATGTAATACAGGCATAAGTAAAACAATCTGTGAACTCACTTAACGAAGTTGTAGATGCACCATCACAAATTTGTCTTAATTTGCTAAAATCAGGATCTTTCTGTAATACACTCTCGAATTTTTCACTAACGCGATTATTTTTTGCGTCATTTATAGCCTGTAGCTGTGTATTTACGTCGTCCATTATTTGCAGCGATTTCACTAACGACAACGAACTATTTTGCAATTTTTCTATTGTGTCGTGTAGTCCTCTATAATTGTTATTAATAGTTTTTAAATCTGCTTCAAGGGAAACGTCTTGAAAGCTTGTCTGGCTTTCCCTAATAGCTGCAGCCTCGTTAGGGTTGAACTGTAGTATCACAGCTTTTATTTGTTGAAAATATTCAGCATAATAAAAAGCTGCTTTCAACCACGTTCCCCAACGTGTAAGAATCCACTCTGGTGGTTCAGGGATACCAGGACACTGTCTGTGAAATGCTCGAAGCCGTTTAGAAGATTTGAGAAATACTTTTTTAGTATTTGCTATTAATGCATCTACCTCTGGAAAACATTTTCGAATCGTTTCTGCCACAAGATGTATCGCATGCACTTTACACGTAACATATAAAAACCTACAATTGTCTCTTTGAAGAGAACGGCCTACCACGCGCATTGTCGCGGCACCGTCAGTCACAAACATCAATACTTGATTTGTTGAAAGTTCAAATTTTTCGAATGTCTCCAACACCACACGCGTAATAATTTCGCCAGTACACGCAGTTAGTCTTTTACTAGCTAGTAAAAGTGGAAATGTTGGTTTAAGAGGGTCCAGTACACGTACTATAATATTTAAAATAGAATTTTTTTTACAATCTGTCGTCTCGTCAATACATAACCAGAGCCGTGTATTTTTTAATCCACATTTAATCCTATTTACAATGGAATATATCTACGTAACGATGTACGACTTGGTAAGTTCACCTGGGGATTGTATTTATTCCAAAACTCCCGAAATGGTTGTTTATCCAGTATGTGTAGCGGAATATTACAGGCTATTAACATTAACAATAAATCAAACATAAACTGAGTTGTCAAAGGCATGCCATTTTTTTTTTGATGTTGCACGGTAGTGATATGACGACGACAATCTGTTTTGTGCCAGCACATTAAGTCTTGATTGCAAACTTTACAAATAATTTTGCATCCGTCATAGAATAAATCCGGAAATTCACCGATAAATTTTTTTCACTGTGTCCGCGTACGGTCGTTTTTTACTCTTTGGCGCGTTTGACATTATGTATAATTTATAGGTACAACCTCACGCATTAACCTTTCAAATAAGACTGCAGTGTAAATCACTTCTAAATCGGCACGTGTGACGCCAGCGCAAGACCGTGGCTGTACTCCAGCCACCTCGGCCAGCTTTAGTGATAACATAACCGAGACTGAAAGTACTGGTCCTAAGTGTAATTATACTGGGCGGCAGGGCCGAATTTAATTTCGTATACTAATGTAATAAATTTTATTTTCGAAAAAATAATCAGAATATGTCATACTGCTTATTGACTAATATTTTTCTGTAATTTATTACTCTGGATATATCTGGTAAAAGAAATTTCAATGCAAATGTCAAAACTTGGTTACCATAGACATGTGGATAAAAAATGGGGAGTAAAGGCATTCGATTTAAGAGAAACTGGTCGTAATTTGGTAAAATATTGAGCTATTACTACTGCTTTATTGTACCAAATTAAATGAAGGTATCTACAAAGACTCAGGAAACTGTATACAGATATAAATATGAATTGAATTCGAATCCTTACTATAAAAGCTAATTTCTATACCCAACCAAGCATTCTACAATAATAATTATTTGTTTCGGTCCTGGTTCTCTCTGTTTAATGCCAGGTTTAAAATAGAGGCAGTTCTAGATCCCGAGAGGAAGTGCAACTCTACTGTTTCAGAGTCCGGAATGCTAATGCGTTCCTCTAGGGACTTTCATTAAACAAGTAGCTGTCTACATTTACGACATGCAAGCTAGGATTATGTGAATCCCCAATTAACTCGCACCTCTACATGAAACTTGCCATTAATATTCCTATTTGCTTTTTTTGTGATTAATGGATACACATAAGTTTTTTAAAGTTGTGTTTTAAACGATCCTTTTTATGTTAAGTACTGCGTGAATTGAGGCTAAAGTGTTTTTTACATTGGTTTTAAATTCGGATTATCCTTTCTGGCACCTGTTTCATAGTATGTACTGGTTTTTATGATAATCATAGTCCCATTCCTATAGGCATATGTGTCTCACACGTGACTTTTTCAGTTTTGTATAAACAATAAACATGTCTGAAATATAATGTATTTACATGTAAATAGACAAAGAATGGTAAACTCAATATTAGTAATGTTGTCTGATGGTGTATTATTACTGTACATAAAAGCAAATAATAAAATATCAGATTTTTAAAAATATATGTATCAGCTAAGAGGGTTTATGTCCGATAAATATTTTTGAAATATGAAAAAAGAGCATATATTGATGTCGTCTTGAGACGAAAAATACCACATATAACGCACTACGCAGCCTAAACATATTAAATCACCGAAATAATTCTGACTTAGCCCCGTCCGTGTTGATAAACTTAATACATATTTTACGAATACCCCGCAACTTGTTAAAACTTATTCCCAGTTAAAGATTCCCCAAAAATACAGTAATGTCAAACTTAATCCGAATGTTATTTTTAGATATACTACAGTTGATAAATATGAAGTTATTAAATGCTTCAATTCTTGGAAAAGTAATGCAGTAGGCTTGGACTTGATATCGCTCAAAATCGTTTATAAATTTTTTAATTGATGCCACAGTACAACTGCCACAGTTACAACGATTGTGGATGACTTACTAAGAGCTTCTCATGAGAGTAAGGTTAGCTGCCTCATCTTATTAGACTACAGCAAAGCGTTCGATACAATGGATCTCATTTAAGATCACAAATAATCTTGCAGACTAGAAGGTCGAAATACTAATACCAACATCCTTCGGATATATTTTCCGCACTTCGCAGGCATACAAAGATATTCTTTTAGGAAAATAAATTACATACTAATGTAATATGATTTTTTGTTTTCTACTTTTTTATTTTTATATTAAAACGTACATAAAGTAAAAGTGGAATATATAAGGACGTTCCATTATTATCAATATTTAAGTTTGTTGATGTAAATAAAATTAAAGGTAATTGTGTTTTAGATCAATAAAACTAGCTGCTATTTATTTTTTTCATTTGTATTTTGTGTCATACAGTTTATTACTTCAATATAAAAAAGGAGGACGTAAATAATATATAATACGTGAATTATATTAAAGTAACTTGAAATAATGTCTACTAATTTTTTTTATAAAACATGGTGTGCTTAAAATACTCTTAGGTTGCGTGACTTACTCTCTGGTATTTTTACGGTCCATAAAAGTGGAAATTATATATTTTAATTTTTATTAAACCTCATATTTTCATATCTAATAATTTATCTTGCTAAATGTAATACACATATATGTTGAATTATTTTATATTAGGTTACTACTAATTTACTAATTACTAGAGCACTTTTTTGAGACCTGCGTTTTCGATAAACATTATTATTCAAACAAGAACTAAAATGAAAATATAATAATAAAAATTGCTAATTACAATTTTCTGTACATTTATAAAAGACTTATCATCACTAGATCTAGATAACTAGAATCAGGAAGTTTGGATGTCATCTCAGAGGCGGATTTTTAAAACTAATAATTTATTCTAAAAAACGTGATATTATACTCGTAGTAAGAAATTAAATTATAATTTTTGACAGTGCACTAACATATTGTTTAATTAATCTTTAGCAGGTAAAACCTGCACTGATGAGCAGCTGAGAAATATATTATTTACATATGTAGTATCGAAGGGCAAATATCGTTTGCGTCCCTAGGCGACTACCGGCTATTGACTTTCTATTTAGTTTACATCCTTGCTCTATGCAGTTTGTAATTTTGTGCTAGCGATCTGTTGTATGTACGGCAAGTATAAATACATTTTTTATTTATTCGATAGTTTCTGCGCCAATGGATATGAAAAATGGCAAAGCGTTTTCAAAAATATTGATACAGATGTATTGTATGTTATGTAGAGTATGGAACGCTGGACTGTCATACTTAAATCCAATCCAGTCAACAGTAAATCCGCTGTGACGAAATATGTGTCGTCGAAAAAACACCAAACGTTGATTGACGGAGAGAAACGAAGGTAGTGAAACAGGGAGGAACTGTTATGTAGAGAAGTTTACAAGGCAACTATTGTTTACTGTACTATCTGTCTCTGTTATGCAGTCTGCTCCTGGTATTTACGTCATGACATCCAAATTTCCCATGTCTTTAGTTAAGTATAACACATAAAAAAAGTAAATATATGTAACAAACCAAGATTTGCTGAACACAACGATATAAATATATTTTCTTCAGAAGCATCATCTTCTTTCTTCAACGAAAAATAAAATTCAGTTTTATCATCGTTAACTGTTAACCTATGTCATTTAAATAACTGTGTTGTAAAAATTTATAACAAACAGAATTGGCCTGTAATTAAAATTTACACATGGTAATAAATTTGTGTCCAAATTGCTTGTGACTTTCTTCTCCAACAAATAGAATGTGTTCAAATTTACTGTTAACTTTTCAAAATGGTTCTAGGAAAATGTTTTTATTTCTTCGTTGTGTTTCTAATTTTAAGTTGAATACTTGTTTTAGATTAGTGTTTGCAGATAAATTTACCTTCTTAGAACACGTAATTCTTTTGTTAAATATTGGTTATATTTATTCCTCCACCTGCACTGGCAATGTCGGTGGAATGATTGTGTGTCCACGGTTTTTCATAAGTGTAACCCTCGCCTGCGTGTAACCCTCGCCTGCTTTGGATTCGGAAGTTGTCTAATTTTTGTGGTGCTTATTATTTATTATTATTACCTCTAAAAATGTGCTTTCATATTATTATTGGCGTCCATTACAACCGATGTTTTAAATTTAATGTCTTCTAGTGAACTAAAAACATTTTTTAAATATGTATAATTAAATTCAGTAATCCCTGCTTTTCATAACCAGTTTCTAGTTTACGATAGATGAAGGTAAAGTTAATAATATGATGATAATAAGTAATTTTTTATAAAGATGAAAAATTGCAAAATTATTATTTCGGGTAGTTCACGGAGAATGTCATTCATTAAATAATCTCAGAAGTGCTTTCGGGTGCCAAGACTTATTCCTGAAAAGCTCGTGTCCCCTGAGTCTGAAACTTACCGAGAAATTAGAATAGGCACCCGTTGCCCATCCTACTCTAACCGTCTCGTGAATAATTGCTCAAGGTTTTAGCGGAACGTAGAAAACGTTTCTCTATAAAATGAACTCAAGAAGGTACTTGTATTAAGTTTGTTTAAAATTCATTCTGCTCTGTAACAAATATTCACTCTGTAATTTCGCTTAAACGACGACTAAGTGCATTACAGCGTCTTGAGACGATATTTCAGCTAAATCACGGTGTTTATACTTTTCGGTAAAGCTTTTAAACGATATTGTACATGCAAATGGTTACTTTTATAATTCTTGCATTTCTGCACAAACTCGAAACTGTAATTATTGTAAATGAGACACTTCTAAGGATATCATGAGGATGTGTCCTTAAAATTCCAAGTGACAATTTTTTAAGTGAAATATCAAAGTAACTTAATTTAGATTAAATACAACGTATATCCTCTGTACAAATAAAGCAACGAGCCTACAAATACAGGGTGTCCTCGAAACACACAACAAAGCAAAAAAGCGTGGGTTGCTCGATATACGAAAAATATGGCACAAAGCGCCCCACGCTTTTTTTCACAATAATACTAGTATTTTTCGTTCATTATTGTTTTCAGTTTATATTAATAATTATTTTTTCACTTTTTAGTTTGATGTGCTTTAAAAGCGTGTTTTTTAGTTTTTTTAAACTATATTTATTTTTCACTTTTTAGTTTGATGTGCTATGAAAGCGTGTTTTTTAGTTTTTTTAAACTATATTTATATTGCTTATTGATGCTGATATTATAATAATATTACGATCCAACAGATACTTCTGAAAAAAAAAATATTTTTTTTGGGATTTGAACTCACGCCCGAGGAGTCCGTCGTTTCGCGTCGACTAAGACTTGCGCCTTAGCCCGCTCGGCCAACGAACGAACTGAGAATCACGGAATATACTAACAGTAATAAGCCACTTGCTCTCACGCAGAGGATACGTGAGGAAATTAATTATTTAATTCTGGCAATCCTGATCAAGATAATGATATAAACTTATCAAATTATTGTATTGTTACCGGTTCTTCGTAAGTGTACAAAGTTTTAATTAAATGTGTCCGTTTAAAGTGGGTCAAAATCGAGTCCAAAGAGTCGGTTACAAACAAACAAACAAACAAACAAACAAACAAACAAACAAACAAACATACAGGTGAAGCTAATAATAAAAGCGTGTTAAAAATATACTACAGTGCGTTATGGTTTTATCAATGAAAAAATTATATTACTAACAGACAGTATTAATGTAAAAGGTATACGTATATATTTTTCAATAAATAAACATGTTATATTTGTTAAAATATTATTTACGGATTTTGGCCCTTTTGTGTTCCATGTCAGCATTGTCCATAATAATTGAATCATAAAACTCAGACGACTATATATTGCAAATTCTGTGCAGCACAATATTTGCATAACGTTGCTACTTGATAGTATAATGCTCCATGTAGGTGTAACACTTGACACCGCAGGCAAAATCTTAACATAATTTAACATGAAATAAAGTAAAGGCCCATAACAAAAATTAGTAAGATTTTATCATTTATCCTAGAGTTAATACATATACTAATTACACAGGCTTGCAAAATAAAACTTATGGTGGGGAGTTTCTATATTTTAATGTAATTCTGTATGACTGTTTCATGCCGAATCCAAAAATTACTTGCATTTTGCTCTATCACGTAAGGTTTTTTCACAAAGTAAAAATACATGAACGGTTTTTTTAATAAAATGTATTAAAATAATGCATTACAGTAAAATACTTCTCATTTTTAATTACAAAATTTAAATCAAAATTTACAAGTACCTACAAGAAAATAATATTACAAAAAAGTTGTTAACATTTTTACATGTCTCTTTGCGAATGAAAACGCTTTCTTTTACTTTCAAATGAATGCTTAGTTGAAGCCCGTTTATGTGAAGTTTCACCTTCAGAAGATTATCTCTTTAAACACCAACAATAGTCAGCTATCATAGCGACGTTCCATCTTCCTTGATATCTCATCTCCATCTGTTTAATGTCCTGGTGAAACCTTTCACCTTGTTCTTCACTCACCGCCCCGAGATTTTCTGGAAAATAGTCAAGATGGAAATGAAGAACATGAAGGTTCAAACTCATATTGCACCCCAATGTTTTATAATTTTCTAACATATCGTTGACGATATTCTTGAAATCAGGATCTCTGTTATTACCTAAGAACATTTGAACTACATTTTTGAAGCCAACCCATGCAGCCTCTTCTATATCATTCATTGTTGAGTCAAACACTCTGTCTTTCATTAACTCTCTAATTTGTGGCCCAACAAAAATATCTTCCTTAAGCTTGGCTTCTGATAAACTAGGAAACTTTGAACATAAATACTTGAAGCAGTTACAGTTTTTGTCGAGAGCTTTAACAAATTGCTTTATTAGCCCCAACTTAATGTGCAACGGAGGCAGAAGAACTTTTTTCGGATCGACCAAACTTTCTGGTACAAAATTTTTTGAACCAGGTACGAAATTAATTCTACGTGGCCATTCTTTCTTTTGCCAATGTTCACCTCGTGCTCTACTGTCTCAGTAGTATAGCCAGACTGTTGGCCTAAGAGCATACCTAAGATTTTAAAATCTCCACATAATATCCAGTTGTGGTCTGCATATTTCACCTTTTCAAGTAGGAGTTTCAAATCGTCATATCTTTCTTTTAAATGAACAGAGTGTGCAACCGGGACTGATACGTATATATTACCATTATGCAACAATACACCCTTTAAACTCCTTTTAGATGAGTCTATGAACAACCTCCAGCCATTTGGTTGATAAATGGATGCTCCTAACTTGCTAATCAATCCTGGAACATCATAGCAGTAAACAAGGGATCCCTCTTGATCAAAGTATTCTAAAAATTCAGTCTCACGTTTTCTATACCATGAGAATGTCGTTCCTGGAAGAAGTAAATTCTTTTCACTCAGTCTAGATCCCAAAAGTTCAGCAGACTCTTTTGAAAGTCCTAAGTCACGAATTAAATAGTTTAGTTCATTCTGAGTAAAAAACTGAGGCTGAGTACTTTGTAATGAAAAGTCTTCATCCGAATCTTCAATTTCTAATTGCGAATCAGAATCAGACGATAAAAGAGTATAATTCTCTGGTACAGCAGGTACAGGTACATCTGGCCCATGCGCTACTGGCCTTATTGCTGATGGAAGGTTCGGATAAAATATTTTTTTCTTATTTGTAGTATTAAAGCCACTTACGTCACACAAGCAAAAGTAACATCTTCTGTATGATTGCTGGGTTCCCGCCACACCATTGGTATGCCGAAAGGTAAGGATTTCTTTTTTATTTTGAGTCCACTTCCGTAACGATTCAACACATGTATCACAAGCTCTGTGTGGCGCCCATGTTTTGTCTTGGTCTCCAAGCTTTACACCAAAGTACGCATGATAACTTCTTTTCACGAATTCCGTAATATTTCTTTGACTTTTTTTAACTGTATATGAACCACAAATGTAACAAAACACATCGGCGCTATTTTTACAATATGTTGAGGACATGACGAATTTTTAATAACTTTATCACGCTATTATATACTGTAAGCACACGTTCAACCACAGTTAACTTACTACTGACTGCTGTATGTTCTTTTCGAATACTATGTGTATATTCTGGTTCTAACTAGAAACGTCTAGATTAAAAAACAGTGGTCCTTAACAATTTTGTTTTAAAAAGATATGTATTAATTACTAATAATGTCGTTATGTATGTTTAGAGTAAACAGTGCGTGGTACACGAAAACTAATAATACTGCAGAGTTCAGAACGACTTACTTACTCTAAAAATGTAAACAAATTGTAGATCCCTAAAACCATGCAGGCCTGTGTTATTAGTTAATATTTTCGTAATGTTATAAAATCAATATTTACAAAACAGCAAGATCTGTTAACAGTCAGTTAACAAGCACTAGCATTTATTGTATATTATAAAATCTAAGTTGCTGATTCTCAATAGAACCTTTACCATGGCTTATTGATGTTTAAACTTGCAAGTGATTATCAAATTATTCAACAAACAAAACTTTATTAAAAAGATTAAATAATAATAGTCTTGTTAACAGCGTTAAATTTTTAGAGGTGTAAAAATACGCTTATAATATACTTTCTATTTTTTTATTTCATTACATTAGTATAATAAAATTACTTACCTATTTCTTTACAAATCAACTTGGTTATGCATGTTATCATGTTATCTAATCCTTCCTAATATTAGCTAGATGTTGCTTTAATTGAATCTCAAATCACCAAAATAATGTCCAACATTTAAATCGAATATTCTCAAATGGAGTACATGATGCACCAATAGACTGGCCACCACATTCTCCTGACATAGCGCCGTGTGATTATTTTTTTGTATGGTGCTTTAAACGTATATAACACATTTTTGTTCCGCTATTCTCTTTTCCAATAGTACTGCACATGTCATTATAAAGTCATCGAATAAAATAGATTAAGCGGTACTCCTAAAATTAAATGTAAACAATAATTTAGACAAATACGCTGGTAATTCTGGGACATATACATAACAATAAATTTTATGTGATGACCCACATTAAAAGCCATTATAAATATAACATATAATATCCACAAAGTGGTAAATTTTTTCACGTCACAGCAATTTAATATTTATTCAATTGTTTGTGTATGTAAAACTGCAAATCGTTTATTTATAGTGAAGATATAAAACTGCTACTTTCCTCTAGTCTGCTATATGGAAAGAAGTGGCTATTACAAGTGTTTTAATGTGGATTTATAAATTATTGCCATGCTTAATTTATCGCCTGGCACATCGTTTTCCGGAATATTATTACCGTTTAAAAACAAAGTATGTTTTAGTAGAATTTATATATGGATCTATATTTTATTCCATTTATTTTATGTTTTCACAAATTGTTACACAATTCATTTTTATGCCACTGGAATCAAATACTGTACTTAATTAAGATAAATATTGCAAATATTTCAAATTTGTTTTTATTAATAATAATAATAATAATAATAGAACCAAAGAATATTTAATTCTTTAAAATATGGTTGCAATTTATTTATTCCCTAATATTTTCACTAATTAATGACAATAATTTAAACGATTTTGTTTCACAAATTATTAAAATATTTGTGCATTAATGGATAGAAAAGCGTATATGTTTATTTGGCAAAAGAAAAAAGCAAGCTTTCCGTTTGGAGCACAGATTTTAATTTTATGGACCCTATAGAATCGTCTTGGCTCTTCCTGTATATTCATAAATAGTTTCCCATTTTAGACTTTTTTATCTAGTTTGCTTATATTTTTGATCAAATTTCTATCATAGAACTCGTATAACTAAGTCGGACGCACTATTGACCCACCCTGTATATGTAGCTATGTATGTTGTGATGAAAATCCTGTTAGAGAATGATATAGTAGTCGTATCAGGATAATCGTTTTCAGATAAACTGTGGATGCACGAATCTTATAGAACTCATAAACATAGCGTGCCATGATATGAAATATGGTTTGTATTAATACAATCTTTTGCTTGCTTTACTTCTGTCAGGAACTAGTACTACCGAGGACTCGAGAAACTGTGTTTCAAAATGAAACATGCAAATCAAACTGTTTTAAATATAAGATGAAATTCTTTGGAATATTGGACCAAGTACTTTATTGCAATTGAAATCTTAGTTGTAGGTACACGAAACTATTATACTTGATATAACATAATCCTAGATATATATAAAAAAAAAAATTGTAACATCATAAACACCCACAGACAAGTTTTTCTCTAAAAACTTAAGTGGGGCTTAACTAAATATTTATTATCATGAACCCTCCTCTAAGAAAACAACGTACAAGCATAAATTGTAAACAAACAGATGAAATAAATATTACTATTATTATTATATATTATTATTATTGACAGATATTGCTTTATTATTCGTGACAAAAATTCTTTAAAGCCAATTAATAGTAGATTTCGTAAATGCACATACCTAAACGGCTGGACTGTTTTTGATGAAATTTTTTATGTGTTTCAGTGGATTCGAGAATGGTTTAGATTCATAATTCAGTCCACTGGAAAATGTTTATTTAATTAATTTTTTAATTGTTGTTGATCTTGGAATGTTTTACATTGGATCCGGCAGGACAATGTCTGTCGGGTCTTCTAGTTTTATATAAAGAAATAAGCCGAATAGTTATAAATGACCGATATAAAATTAATGTTAAATATATAAACCAAATTATTTTCCTATCAAAAATGTTAATATTGCGTCCACAATTTTATCCAATACTTCTCTGCTGTTAGCTAAGAAGGAAGTGTCTTGTCATATTGTTAACTAAATCAAAATCTGATGGATTATTAAAAAAATTTGACTTAAAACGAAAAATTGATGGAATTAAAATCGAAAGAATCATTTTGATTGAGGCAATTTGTGGTTAGTCCATATGGGGCAGTTTTCTATCTTATAGACTGTCAAAAAATATTCATTCTTTATTTCAGAAAAATTGTATTAGCTTTTAACTTTTCATTAAAATAAATAATTGCCAGAGACTTAAACGTTGAATTAACAAACAAACCAAATGAAAAGAGCCCATACTGTTATGTATAAGGTACGACACCGCATGCTGTACTTCATTTTGCATTTGTTTCTTTTATAGTCATAATTGTACCTTAGTTAAAAATTCCAACTGTGAGTAATTTAAAAATGTATGGAATGTTTTCAACAATTTTAAAAAAAATATCATAATATGATAAGTAGTTTTGAACAATTTTTGTATTTTTTGTTTTGTTGTTTATAATGTAACTCGATATGTTTGCTAAGACTGTAGTTATGGCAAACTCTCCCTGATGGTGTTATCATAAATGTTTTTTTGTTAGGTACCTCTTATCTCTTACACCCAGTATATGAAGTGGTAAATTGTAAGACGTATAAGTTCTATAATACTACTATTCAAATAATATTCAAATATTTGCAGATAATTACAATATGCATTTCTCCACATATTAATCACTGAAACTAATTATTAATATATTTCTAAATGAATACGATAACACCCACGTTTTTGAACTAGTTTTCATTAAAATTGTAAATATCAAAATCAGTTTTTAGAATTCCCTAGCTATGTAAATTAATGTCGCGGCTGCTTTGTTAGAAATTGCCAGTGTACAAGAAATGCGTTAATGAAATTTCCTTATTGAATTTTCATGTTATCACGAGAAACGAAGTTTGCAAAAATGTACATTAGCACTTCAAAATCCTCGCTTTATTAACCAGTTTGGACATAACTTTATAAAACTGAGTATTGTCGTGTTGATTATTTGGTATATTTTTATTAGAATACATTTTGAAATTTATTGCATTTTTAGCATTACAATAAATTTGTTTTCGACAATTGTTGGAACAGGACAAAGGATAAGAAAAACGCCGTCTTGCCACCGTTTCATTTATTCAGCTGTAAACAACCTCAGGATTGAATAAACGAAACTTAGACTAAATAGTATTTTTAATATCCTTGGTCCTGTTCCAACACTAAAGTCATTTTGACTGTTATAAATTTGCGGAAATGAAATCCATCCAGTTTCTAATTGTAAAATTTAAAAGTATACATACAGGGTGTGCCATTCAGTGAACATGTAGGGTTTAATTGCAAACATGTAAAGATAATTGATAATATCATATTCTTTATAACTTATCGCATTTGAAATTTTGTATTTATAGTATAACTAGTACCTATATTGCTAAGAATATTTTGAAAATAAAATTGTCGCTGTTATCTCGAAAGTTGTACATATTCTCTAAATATCCTTTTGGTATTTCATGAATATCGAACTCAAAAATATTTAATCGGGTCAATTTTATATTTGCACTTGTGAGAAACTTCCCCGGTTCTGAGATATTCTGTAAATTCCTACGTCAACGTCTACGTGAATTTATTATTTTACACTAACAGCATCATGGAATTTACTTTCTAACCAATGATTACTTCACAATAGGTAGTTCATCCTAATCCCTGACTCTCAGTTCGGGGTTACATTATTCGCCTTCTATGACGAAAAATGTCAAAAAATACAGATGGAAACAGTGCAATAATTCGTTGAAATAAACAAATAAGTGGATTAAAATTAACTACAAAAATAGGTATTTATATTGAAAATGTTAACGTTGCCAGTCATTCATATCCTCCAACTGCTGTAAATTAGCCAGATAAATGAGTGGCGATTAATTACAAACACAGCACACGGATCCACACAATCGATGAACCCTTACTTACCATATTGTGAGTTCAAACGAATTACTTAATGCCCTAGAAAATACTCCAGTCTTCTTTATAGTGATTTGAAATTTATTGTTATTGTAGTCACTTAATAAGTGTTAGTTATTGGTACCATAAAAGTTAATAGTGACCTTCTGATATTAACAAATTATATAAATAGATATTTATAAATATTATGTAATATAATATCATTATGCGCTCAAAAAGTAATATGATGGAAGGTTCTGAAATAAAAAATATGTAATCTAATACTGTTATTAACTGAACTAATTAAACTATTGAAAAACAGTAATTAATAATAATTGAAGTACACATTTTATTGTTACCTTGACACAAGAAGTCAAGTTGTTTACTGAAGGTACACTAGTGCAATATTTAACTTATACATAAAAATCCTTAATAAAAATAAAGCATTTTTCGCCATCGAAGAGATGTCCTAATAGAGGCAATTTTTATATCCATATGCTGGGGGTTGGCCTACTTGCCAGGCGTCAACCTCCCCCACCATTACCATTACCATTACCATTATATCCATATGCCAGATACGCTTTTTCGACATGACCAAGGCAGAAAATACTTTCATAATTGATATTAGATTCATAAAATAAATAAAAAAAATACCTATTAAATGTTTAAATTAATAATAGTATAACGTAAATATTCTTTGCAAAAATATACTATACAATTATATATTATAAAATTAAAATTATTTATGTTTAAATCTTGAATCATCATACATTGTTTATATTCTGAAGACATCTAAATTTAAAAGCATGACTGAACACAGAAAAGATGCAAAAACAGAAGGAAAGCAAACCAACCAACAATTTACAAATAAATCAGGAAAATATCTGACTTAAATTTGACGTAGGTATAATCAAATCTTCTTTTTCGGAATATACACCTGCCCTCACCCCAGTCACGTACTCACGCAGCTTGCAAAACCGTTGTCATTGACAATATGTGTTAGTTAGAAAGAGACAAAATTGTATTGAAAATAATGTCATTTTCGGAAGAAGTCGATAATCTGCAGATTTTTTTCAGTTCGAACTATTGTTAAGGTCGAGTACAGGTCATTTTTTTACTGCTTACGATACAATTCTCTCCTTCTCGTGACTATATTTTTATAATAAAAAGTCATCATAAAACAATTTTGACACCGTTTAGGTAACTATAAATGGCAGTAAAAAAAGTGAATATTACAATATTTCCGGTCTTTTGCATATTTATGTATATTTTATATACAGTATGTATATTAAAGTATTAGATATAGTACATCGAAGGAAGCCTAAAAGAGTTATGCAAAATAATGATTTTCGCACATGACACCCACTTATGTCTACAATTCGTATATGTCATGAAAGTAACTATATAGTTACTTAGTAGAATTAACATGTGTTAATTCTGTTTAAAAATATGAAATATTAAATAAGGATAGTGTATAATAAATAATGCTATCATATAAATCATAATAAATAGCTAATTTTGACTACAATAATAACTGTAAAACTTCTGAGGAATGCCAAAATCTTCTAAGGAATTCCAAGGGAATTCAAAAGGATTTCACAGAATTCCAGATAATTCCCTGGAATACCAAGGAATTCCACTGAATTCCATAAGCTTGTACACCAAACTTCCAACCAGGTTTACCCTCGTTCAAAATGAAAAAATTGGGCAGAAACTTTCTTAGCTAAAACTGATCACCATAACATTGTATTAACTAGTAATAAATGTATAATAATTTGATCGTAATTTTTCTCATGAACCGTAAGGCGCATCGAAATATTACACACACACATATAAAATTTCAATGCTTTATTATTTTTTTCGAATCAAAATTAGACTACAATCAATAAGAACAGACCTAAATATAGATAAATTATTTTAACTTTTTAACTTATGGCGGAGGCGCTGAGAACAAAAACCTGCGAAATAATTCATGTTGTTTGAATGTTATTATTTGTGGCATTTTCTCAATTTTTCATTTTCCTCCCTGGGTACTACTGCTACATGAATAATTCTCCTAAGATTGAGTATATAAAAATAAAGTATTGTCTCCAATATTAAGTAATATATTTATGGAGGATTTTAAAAGCAATTATATATCAAATTGTGCATACAAACTGGCAATTTGGTGATGATATGTCGACGATATTTATGCAATTTGGTCTCATAATGGAGAGTTATTACGAATTTCTTTAGAAAATTTTAATAATATAGAACTAACTATTCATTAAATTCACACATTTGAAACTAGAGTATACAGAAAAATAATTCGTACTAATAGATATGTAAATTTAAAACTAACCAATCAAATAATGTTAAAGGGGCGTTGTAAATTGTTTGCATGATATATCAAACATAATTTCTTCTAATAACCAAATATTAAATAAAGAGAAAATTTATCAGAAGTTTTAATACAAAATAAGGAATGTCCTGGACATTTCGTGATATAACTTTAATATATATCGAGAAGAAACATAATAATCTGATACAAAAAAAGAAAGCAGTTTCTTATTTGCAAGGTTTATTAGAAAAGCTATGAGGTGCTGCTGATAAGTTTCGTGTTAGGATTGTCTTTCAAACGAGTAATACTTTAAGATCCATATTAACAAAAACAAGTAAAGTGTGAGTGCAAAAACACTTTGTGGAAGAGTCATTTAAATCTATCAGTGTTAGTTAGTTTGAAAAATCAAAACGCGAACATGCTTGGGAAAATGGACATAGAATAAACTGGGCTTTGAGCAAAGTTTTAACAAAGAAAGCAGACAGCAAAATAATAAAATTTAGATATTGGTAAATGAAGAAAAATTGTTATCTAATTGTTCTGTAGATTTTGATACAACGTAGTTATCGATGCCAAAAGAAGAATTGAACAAAATTAATATTACAATATTTAGTATCAACAGTTCTGTGTAAGTATCATGTATCATATAAAAGAATAGTTTACAGAGTGAGTCAAAAGTATGGAATAATCTAAATATCTTTGAAATTACTAGTTCGACTTCAATCAAATTTTCTGTAAGGGATAAGAAAACATGGCGGACTTGGCAACGATGTTGTTGCTGTTGTCACCTTTTTGTTTTTTTCCGTTTGCTGCCAACTTTGTTTAACCAAACAGGGAATGTCAGTAGTGCTAATAAGTCAGAGCGTCCCAAGACAGCCGAGGCAACAGTAAAATCCTTAGATGGTCCTATTAACGACGGAGGATCCACATACCTCAACAAAGCATATTGGTCGTGATCTGGAAGTTTTACAAAGTTCGTTGGTAAGGATTGAAAAAGATAATATCAGATAATGATTTCTATAGGCGTCTAGAGTTTTGTGAGACAACGTTTGAACGATGTAATAACAACTCGAATTTTGTTAGTAAAATTCTATTCAAGGATTTTGTTGTTGTTTTGTTTTGTGTGTTGTGTTTTGTGTCAAAATTGAGCATAAGGAAATCCCCATTGGTTCCAGAAGGCCTTTACCCAATTTCCCCTGCAGATTAATGTTTGGACAGGCCTAATAGGCAGTAATATCTAAACTTGAGTGAATAATGAATGACTAAGGTGAGTTTTGCTCGTAGCTAATAACAAATTGCCAAATAATTACATTCGAATGCAATAAAACAATGCTTCACCGCATTATGTAGTTCGTTTGCTTTTAGACAGTGTAGGAAGATCGATAGGCAGAAGGGGTCCCATATAATGGCCTATTAGATCTCCCGACCTGACCCTCCTTGATTTATAATTGTGAGGGCACCTCAAGAGCATAGTACACAAAACTAAACCAGGAAATTTGGATGAATATGATATGACAGAAACCGAATTAAGTAGCATAGAAAGAACGGACTCTTCAAAACGTATTAATACCTTTAGAAATTCTTTGGCACATTGTCAAGAAATAACTAGACATCAATTTGAACATTCAACTTAATTTTTTCCATAACTTTTTAGATTTTAATTCATTCTTCAGTCATCTAGCACTTTTTTTCTGCTATATTTTTTAAGTACCTTCTTGTCATCCAAAATTTGTTTCATTTTGAAAAAAAAAATGTTAAGCATTGTATCACCAAATTTGTAGAAGAGTGCTTAATCGAATGGTTAAAAAATATATGGAGTGTTCCACACGGTAATAACAAAGTTGGTAGCAATTACGAAAAAAGCAAAAACTTGGCAACAGCGTCGATATCATTATCAAGTCCGGCATGTTTTCTAACAATTTCCGAGATATTCGGATTATTCCAGACTTTTGACTCACTGACTTTTGATGCGTTTTATAAAAGTTACCAAACTCTGAGAAAAGTAACAGCTTTCGGTTTAGAAATGTTAGGGAAATATTTCAATACTATTATATTGTTTTAAACTAGTCAAGAAATACCCTCTGATTGTTGTATTAATATAAAGTTGTAGACGCAGATGCTTATTCTTCCATTATTTTACTGGATAACTGTATTTTTTAGATAATAACTCAGAAGAATTATCCTTGTGGTAGGAAGACCCTAGAAGCAAAAAGAAAAATAATTGCACAGTTGCAAAGTGAACGCAGTGTGTGTTTAGATAGGCGATTTAACACGTGGATGGCACTAGCACGCTTCTATGGCCTCGTTATTCGGCCGCTGTCTATTGAATTATTGCGAACTCGTTCCAAACGTAAAAGCGGCAATAGCTCTGTGGTATCGGTCGGCGCTTTCTCGCCAAGATTTACACATTGACTTTCACGAGATTACAAAGGGTACCACCAACTACCACTAGCATATAACCCATTGCTGTTGGGATATTCAAGCATGGTTTAATCGATCAGACTGAGCTATGTTACATATGTTATACGGGAATTTGTGGCATCCTAAGTGATATTATGGTAATTTCGACCAAGTTTACTACAGCCAGTCTACTTAGAAATTGTATTAAACTTCTGTTCTAAAGTGGGTGCGCTGACTATTCGTATAATTACAATTTTATGTACTAATATACTATACACTATAGAGTAATATCACTATATTAATCCACGAATAGCTAAAATAATCTCATCATTTTATGTATTACTAGCGACAAAGAAGTTTCATTACACGCTAAAATAAACTTGTATGTTGATATATTTTATTTTCATAGTCTTTTGGTTACTATGTAATAATTTTTCATTATACAGATGCTGAGTACAAGCTTAATTGCAAGGGTATTAGTGGAGCAAATATGCGGGCAAAAGTTGCTTCAATCAAGTCAAAGTTGGTCCAGTGATTCACGCAGTAGTTATAGATAATAATCTATTACACACTTGTAATATACAAGTGTGTGATGATACACCGACTCCACAGTTGGATATCTAACGAAATAAAATCATTTTGAGCTAATATTTTTTTTAACAATGATAACACAGCCACACAAAAAAGATTTTTTTTTTTTTGATCTAGGAGTCTGACCATGTGTACTATATGTCTTTGAGGTCGCTGATCCGAATCCGAGGTCTGTTTAATCTCATCACATCAGGATTTTGCCATAACCTCAAAAAACCCATAACTTCAGCTATTAAAAGCATATAACACGAACAATGAAGTTGTAATCTGAAAACCCATGCTCTTAAACCCCATAACCCCATAACCCACTTAACCAAAAATCTATCAACTTCAATAACCACGTATGTCAGACATTTAACTTGATATGTACGGGTATCTGTTAGGTCTCCAAAAATGCTCTAATTCTATGCACATTCATTCATATATACATTCTTTGTATAGCAATGAAAAATGTCAGTGATAAATCTACGTATTTTGGTATGTGGTTCTAGAAACTATTTTCTTTCAAAGAATTCAAAGCTCAGGTTCTATTCAAAGCAATTATATCTTGCGTGCGTCTGCATCCAGGGCACCTCCACGTGGTGACAATGGGCAACCTACCCGCGGTGTACATCGGGTAACGCCAATACCACGGTACAATGATTTGAAAAACTAACATTAGTTGAATAAACGTAAAAATATACTTTTAGGGTGAAGATGTTTTTAGAACACAACAGTATGTTTCGGATGTTTGAGACAAAACAAGAATAGTTCGAGAAAAGGCGCAATGACCAGAGTTATGCGGTTATTAAAATAACGCACATATCAAGTTAAATGTCTGACGTACGTGGTTATTGGAGTTGATAAATTTTTGGTTAAGTGGGTTATGGGGTTTAAGAGCTTGGGTTTTCAGATTACAGCTTCATTCTTAGGATTATATGCATCTAATAGCTGAAATTATGGGTTTTTTGAGGTTATGACAAAATTTTGATGTGGATTCAGCGACCCCAAAACATATAATACACATGGTCAGACCCCAGATCAGAGAAAACTATTTTTTTATGTGTCTGTGAATTTATCGTTTTAACACTATGGTGAATATTTAAACTGTCAAAAAACTTTTATTATGTTTAAAGAAGTGAAGTGATAACTATTGGTGAGATACTGTAAAGACCAGGTTTGCCTGTGTTAGCAAGCGTAGGCTGTTTCCGCCAACATTACCAAATTCAAATTAATTATAAATAATGAAGCAAAATAAACATGGATTATCAAGCTTGTGGAAAGAGACCAATTACTAAAATAAAATGTTCTGGAAATTGCAGTAAAGTTTTTCAAATTAAATTCAAAACTGCAAAGGCATCAAATGATTCTGTTTAGGATGTTTAAATATCTTGGAAAGCATGTGTGGTTTAAAATATGCAATAACAATTCTATAGAGACAAGTTATATACGAAATATCTGAAATGATAACATGTAACTAAAAATCAAATTCATTTGGCATTGATAACAGTAGTACAAACATATTAAAGTCAGTGGTATATGATATAGTAAAACCATTAACCTATTTGATAAACTGGTCTTTATTATCGTCTGTTTCAAAAATGTTGTAACGAATAGTATACAATAAAATTATTTCATTCTGTAACAAATATAATATTCTGTGTGATGAACAACATGGCTTTCGAAAGGGCAGATCTACTCAGTCGGTCATACTTAACTTCCTGGATGAATTATATATTAAACTAGACAATAATAAGAAATGTTTCGATATCTTCATGGATCTGAGCAAAGTATTTGATCTTGTCAATCATGCTTTGCTCATAGACAAACTACATAGATATGGTCTTCGAGGTAAATTGGGTGGTATCTGGCTAAAGTCACACCTGTCCAATCTTCAACTAATCGTTGAAGTAGATGGGATTAAGTCTAGATTTTGCCAATATCCTGTGGACTTCCACTGAGATCAGTACTAGGACCATTCCTATTTGTACTTTTCATAAATGACTTACCTAGCATTGTCCAAAAATGTCTACTAATTACGATTGCTGATGATACTTCACTATTAATTGCAAATGACAACTTCAAAAATTTAGTTGATAACGCACAGCAGAGAATCAATACTTTTGTAGTTAAGTTTAATAACGATAAGTTACTGATAAATAAAAAAAAACACTGTTTTCATTCAATTCACACCTAGAATGTCAAATTATCATGAAAGTTATTTACCACGAATTAATGGTTAATCTTTAGAACAAGTAAAATTAACTAAATTCTTAGGTATTTACATTGATAATGCCTTTACTCGGGAAAATCACATCAACAATTTATGTAATAAATTTTCGCCTGTCTCTTTCGCACTGTACAGACTGAAAAATATTACGAATAGAAAGGTTTTATTGTCATAATACTATGCAGAGTTCTATTCAAGGATAGCCTATGGCACTACATTTTGGGGCAGTCCTTATCATTCTGATGAAGTTTTTAAATTACAAAAAAAAAGCGACACGGATTAGTAGGAGTTACTAAGCAAACATCATGTAGAAAATACTTCTCTTACTTGTAAAATTAAATCTTGAAAAATTCTTGAGAAATAACCACAATCATCATTATGAAACAAAAGAACATGGCAATTTATTAACACCTGCTCGTTCTTTATCACTTTACGAGAAAGGCTCCCATTATGTGGGAATAAAAATTTGTGTTCCAGTATTCCATACTTAGGAAAAGTCCTTCTATCATACAGGGTGATACACATTTTTCTACCATCACGGACAAAGTCCACAGCTGCCTTTTAAAAAAATTTATATAAACACCCAACTACTAAATGAATTGTAGGAATATAACCAAGTCAAAAACAAATGAAAAATGTGGAGACAAGATCGACAATTAAAAAAAAAGAAAAATTGTCTAATTACATCAAATAGTTTAAAAGTTATGACGATTTGAATTTGGTGATCATTTAGTTTGATCCACTTCAAATAAACTGGAGTGTATATAGCACTGCTGAGCATAGCATTCGTAAACTGCTTTTAAAAGTATTTCATTCCCTACTGCACTTTCCAGGGGAATTCACTTCATTTTAGCAGAGCTTGAATTTTTTTTATATGCGTTTCAAGAACACTTTAAGAGTGATTGCCCAGCTCTCCTGTATGGTATATTATAAATAATTATATATAAACTATAATAAAAACCTATACAGTATGTCGTATAAAATAAAAATAATTGTGTAAGTAATTGAAGCAAGAAATGTTGCTGGTAAGTTTTTGTTTTTTAATCAGAATCTTACAATTTTTACAATCGTATTCGCTGTAGCATTTGTCACTTTAAGCAGTTGCACTTATTATTGTTGCAATTTTTGTCCGACCAATAAAGCGAAACACTTTTCTTACTGCTTCTGGTAAAGAGTTTTGAGTTGCTAAATGCTCATTTTTGAAAGTCGATCAATTGTTTGAGCTGCCATAACTAACATTTACAAAATGACTTAATTACAAGATTAATAACTGAAAATGCATCTATTTTAGAATCAGACGAAAAAGTCTATCAAATATTGCAAATATATTTGTCTATGGGTGTATGCATTGTGAAATTTACTGTATTTCTTGTAAACACAATAGCTTTCATTTGTTACAGTTTAGCTTTCAAATTTGGTATTTACTATAATTAGCAACTTACATTCCCCCTATTGAAATTGGGCCAAATTGTTACATAACTTGTTTGCTGAAGCCATTGAAACTTTCATGATTTAAATAAAATATGTTTTATAACTGAATAGACCAGAATGTTACCAATATTTTTGTTATTTTTTATTTTAAAATAATGTATGTGTGTTTAGTATACATAAAAATAAGAATTTTGCGGATTATAAACTGGTTAAAATACAGACAAATGAAAGTAATATTAGTTTTATGTTCAATAATTCACATGTTACATATATACTGTCGGTTATTTATCTATGAAAAATATGAATTGCGAAGAATATAAACCAATCGTATTTTGGTACGACTGCTTTGGTATAACGCTAAAAATCTAGGCTATTAAATGATTTCCCAAGATAAGGGTTTTTAAGGATAATCAAGAGTTGGTAACTTGTTTGGCATGCTCCCCAGGGAATCTCTAACGAAATCTGATAGTAGGGTTTGCTCTCGACTGTTTTTCTTGCTCAGTTGCTCTTCTGATTTTAATTTCTAATTTTCCTCAACAAATAATATAGACCACAACATTAGCTTGATTATTTTATAATGAAGCGAAAATTTCATTTTGTTCTTTCCTTTAATAAATCCTTTGATTTAAAATTTTCCCTATCCTGTATTTAATATTAATTATTTTCATTAAAGCGTCGGACTCGTCGGAGTTACACGCTCATATTTTGAGTTTCAAGCAAACATAAAAAGTATTAATACTGCAACATATACTCATATACATGAAAGCATACGTATTATATAATGTACAAATTATGCACTGGACATTTTAATCAAACTCTTAAAAAAATTGTTACATGTGTCGAACAGCAAATGTATTTAACTCTCAGTAAGGAGTCTCTGGTTCCGGTCTGATATTTTTAGACAAAGAACATAATACTAGTGTACTCAGATAATGAGTGTATATTATAAATGTAACTATTTCTTTAGGGTTATATTGGGTTGGTTGCATGACCTGTGTTGTTTATGGGTGGGATTTTGAGGAATGTGAGGAAGTCGGTATTCATTTATGGATTTTTATAAATATCTAAAAACAGTAATAATCACTAAGAGAGCTCCATGGCTCACTGACAACTTCAGCTAGCCATGCTCATTGGAATTGCTACAAGAAATCATCTTAAACCTGCTATTAGTAATAATAGGAATGATGTGGATATATCCTGGGATTTCGGTCATTTAAATAAATGAAGACAATATTTATTTTTTACGTTTCGGTTTATTATAACTATCGTCAGAAAAGTACAATTAATTACACAAAAATTATAAAGTTATGTTATGTTATGTTATGTACTTACAATGTTGATTATTTTGGTATTTTCTGTGAAGAACTATTTTATCGTGTTATACGATTTATGTGCTATTGTGTTTTTTTTATACGTTTGAGATGTTTTCTTATACCTTTGTTATATAGGGCATAGAGATATATTTCTTCTTATTTTGGTTTGACAGATTCTTTGTTTTATTATATATTGTATGTATTCTTTCATTTTTATTATAAGTTTATAGAAATCTTTAAGGTAAGAGTTTGTTTCAAGAATTTTTTAATTTTTTTAATTTTTTTATATTATTGGATCTGTACTTTGGGTGTGAAACTTAAAAACTTAAACTAAACCCTAAGTTACAATCAAAAAAGGAAACTAATACTGTTTACAAAATAGACTGCAATAACTGTAACAGTACATATATAGGCCAATCTAAACAATACCTGCACAAAAGAATATACACACATAAATATAATATAAAAACAGTGAATCCAAATTCTATAGCGCTTACGAAACATGTATTGTAAGTACATAACATAACATAACATAACCTTATAATTTTTGATAATATCTGATAGTTTTTTTTTGGGGATTTCGGTCAAATATAACTAATTTTACTATTGTTCTCTAACGTTTCGGTTTATTACACCATCATCAGAGAACTACAATTAATTAATATAATATTTTAAAAACTTAGTTATGGTTATTTTACATTACATTATTTACTTACACTATTAATTATTAGGTATTTGTTTTAAATTTTGTTACATGTTTGGTGTTATTGTTTTAACGCAACTGAGATATTTTAACATGATGTGTTGGCTCTTAAAGTTATATTTATGTTACAGAGATAACGTTGGAAATGTATACAAATAATTTACTGTGGGTGTTTTGCTCAAATAGTGAGTATACGATAAGATATTTTATTTCAAGAATTATTATTTTGTATCGGTAAGATGTAAAAATTGAATTCATGTTGTAATGTACCCCAATCATTTAATTAAGTTAAAATAGGTTTCTCTTAAATTTTCTATACCAGTGCGGTTATTTATTGCATTGGTATGTTTTTTTATTTGCAGCATTTCATTTATGTTTCTTCGGTTATAATTAGGTTCTTTTTCTAATATTTTTATGTTGTTAAAATTAAATCGGTGGTTTTGTTCTATGGCGTGTTTGGCAAGTGCTGTCGTGTTTTGGTTCTGAGTTTTATGCTATATTTGTGCGTGTATACTCTTTTATGTAGATATTGTTTTGATTGGCCTATATAAATACCATTACAGTCGTTGCAGTCTATCTTGTATGTAGTGTTAGTTTCGTCTTCGGTTGGTAGTCTAGGGTTAACTACTATACACGTAAACGATGTAATTCTAACAAGATCTCACCAGTTAAAGGACTTCGGAGTAATCTTTAATCCGGAACTCTCTTTTCTCCCATATTATGATTACATTAGTAATCGTAATCTAAAAATGCTTGGTTTTATTATAAAGAACACAAGTAACTTTACAAATATTGATTGTCTAAAAAACTCCATAATTTGCATTTATAAGAAGTTGTTTAGAATATTGTTGCGTTGTGTGTAGTCCACATCATAGTGTTTACAGTCAGGTAATTGAGAGAATTCAGCGAAAATTTTGTAAATATATATTTTTATTAAATAACAAAGATATTCAGATGTAAACTATAATTATACTGATTTAGTTAATGAATTTAATTTGTAGCCCTTGTTAATTAGATGTTATGTATGGTTGGTAATTCTGAATTTTACTATACAAATAGTTTTAGAGCAAATCACAATTTTGCTACAGCTCTACTTAAGGTCATGGATGATATTCTGTTGGAAAGTGATAAAGATAATTTAACTGTCCTTGTCTTACATGAGTATTTCAAAGCTTTTGACAGAATCAACTGTGACCTTCTCCTGGCGATGTTACATTACATGGGATTTAGTAGGAATGCAATCTTGTTGTTAAATAATTATTTAGTTAACAGGCAACAATGCGTTAAAATTGGTAACAATCTATCCGCTTTCACTGATGTTATTGCACTGATACCACAAGGTTCTATATTGGGACCATTGTTGTTTACATTGTATACTTCAAATTTTAAGTATTGTTGTAATCATTTTGATGCAGCATGGATAAGTACTCAGTGGTGGCCGGCCAGTGTTGCAATATAATATAAAAAACTATTGTTCTCCAATACACGCCACTGCCCAAAAGTATAGTTGACCTTCAATTTATTAACTTTAAACTGATTGTAATTGTGACGTATGCGCAAAGATCCAAACTACAAAGTATATTTGCGTATGTGTGGATATGCATGTATATATTTACTATTGTAGTACTATTTATTTTTCACTTTTTTTTTCTTATATAACTGTAGTAGTTATCCTATAGGTTGTCATACTTAGCTTAATTTATATTATCTGTAAATAGTATTTTTATTAATTTTGAGGTTGTGTAAGAATGAAACTTGTTTCAAACTCTGCCTTTTGGCACTTTTTTATTTTTGTAAATTCTCTATTATTTATTGTAACTCCATATGCCAATAAAAACCATTTTTTAGTATCTCTATTATTTGAAACTTAGAAATGTTAAAATTTTATTATTAAAATTATTAAAATTACAAAGTGGTTTTCTTTTAGTAATAACGAAATTATTACCTACGTAAATTGCCTTTATCATTTGTTAACTTATATGCTAAAAATAGGGACTATACGAAACGAATAATCCTATTTATATGCCATTATACGAAATAGTCTATATCCGTCTAACTCTTGCATGACATGATATATTATGCATACTTCTTTTCCTAAAAACCATATAAATAAGAAAGTGATGTAACTGAGAAATTTAAATTCCCGTTGTGTTTGTAAATAAGTATTTAACCATTTTTGCACAATGCCTTTATAAGTTATGTTTAAAATAACATAAAGTACATGAAGTATAAATTACCTGGCTTCCATAATTTTCTTCTCAATTATATGAACTTTGTTATATATTACTTACCAATGTTCGAGATTATAAATAACAAAATCTGACTTGATATATCCTTAAATTCGAATTTTACCGTAATGTCATAATAACAGATCACTAAAGATTCTCCATAAATCTTATCGAATACCCATCTAAAGTATGTCTAAGTGATTGATTAGAAATTCAACTCTTTACTTAGGTATTATGAAAGATTGTGTTTAGATAATGGTATATATAGCCCCAATCAATACCAAACTAGCAAATTAATCCTTGATTTACGGGCAGGGCAATATAATGGTTCATTATCCTAGGCATGGTCCACCGAAACAGTAGCAAGCTGTATCAATTATCCATGTGAATACTCTTAACATGAGTTATCATCTTTGTGTTGTCTACGGAGAATGTGCAACATACAGTGTGGAAATTAAGTAACGCATAAATTCAGTAATTCCGTTGATATTAATTCTTTGGAAAAAATCTCGAAGGGGGTATAGCAATTTTAACTTCGGCAAATATTTGCAGTCTAATTTCAGTTTCTTATGTCATTTATTTTTTAAGTTATGACATCATAGACTTTTTTTTAAATGACAACCTATATTTTTTATTATTGATTTTGGTAGTAGATTTTATTCTGGTTCCGACCGTATAAAATTTTCAATATGTTATTATTTGAAAAAAATCGAGAAAAACAGTCTTAAAGTTCAAATAATAAAAATTCATTAAGTTGGGTAAATTTATCTAGTTGCCTAAGTTTGACGGAAAGTTATCGACGGCACATTCGTTTTTATTTTGAAATTATACAAATAGTTGAAAAATCGAACTAGAAATTTATTATCTGCTCAATTCAAAGTTAGTAGTAACGATAACTTCGTGAGGCAAACATTAGTATAAAAAAGAAATCATCAAACACAAAAATAAGCACAGAAATAACAGTTGTTAAATTACATTTACACTAAATGTTCAAATTGACGACCCTGTACCATTTGACAATACCCAAGACGATTATAAAATTCATTTCTCACATTCTGAATAGTTTGAGGCGATATTAACCTAATGTCATGTTGAATTCTTTGCCTGAGATCGTCTAAATTATTGGGTCGATTGTTGTACACTTTACTTTTTAAGTACCCCCATAAAAAGAAGTCTAATGGCGGTAGATCAGGAGACCTAGGCGGCCATTCTATCTGACCTCTTCTCCCTATCCATCTTGCTGGGAGAACTTGGTCCAAGTATCGTCGCACAATAATTGCGTAATGAGGCGGAGCGCCATCTTTTTGTAACCAAATGGTATTATTTGGTAGGTCAGGGTTATTTGCATTAGGGAATAATGCAGCTAATGCAGGCATCAATTCCAACTATAAAAATTGCAGATATCTATTTCCAGTCAAATTGTTTTCAAAAAAAGAATGGACCTATAATTCTGTCACCAATAATTCCTGCCCAAACATTAACTTTCTGAGGATATTGGGTATGACTTTCCTGCATCCAATGGGGATTGTCCCTAGCCCAATATCTACAATTCTGTCTATTGACATGGCCATTTAAACAAAATGTTGCTTCATCCGAAAATAAAACACGCTGGAAAAACATTGGATCGCGGTTGCAAATTTCCATCATTTGTTCGCAAAACTCTTGCCTACGATCAAAGTCATCTTCTGTCATTTCATGAACCAAGTGCACCTTATATGGGTGGAATTTTTGAACTTTCAAAAGTTTTAGAACTGTAGTGTGGCTTATATTGTGGTTCAAAGCAATGCTTCTACTAGTTGAATGTGGATTGTTTTCAATTTCTAGTAGCACATCAAGTTGTGCATCTTCATTTAATGTCGCCGGACGTCCAGTTTTTGGAATATTCTTTACAACGCCATGTTCCCGAAATTTTTTTTTCAATCCTACTAATTGTTGATTGATTTATGGGCTGATCCGGGTATTTTTCTCTAAAAAGATGACACACTTCTTGATGTGTTCTAGCTCTGTCGCCATAACCAATCATTATTAACATTTCTCTGTTTGTCGCTCAACTGTACCATTCTTATTAATAAAATAATTTTTCTAATTTAGAAAAAACAAAATAATAACACTTATTCTATTGTGACATTTACAAATTATTTAAGTCTGACAGCCGTAACTAATGTGATACACCGGCACCTAGATAAATTTACCCAATTTAATGAATTTTTATTATTTGAACTTTAACTTTTTTTCTCGATTTTTTCAAATAATAACATATTGAAAATTTTATACGGTCGGAACCAGAATAAAATCTACTACCAAAATCAATAATAAAAAATATAGGTTGTCGTTTAAAAAAAAGTCGATGACGTCATAACTTAAAAAATAAATGACATAAGAAACTGAAATTAGACTGAAAATATTTGCCGAAGATAAAATCGCTATATCCCTTCGAGATTTTTTTCCAAAAAAATTAATATCAACGGAATTACTGAGTTTATGCGTTACTTAATTTCCACACTATATGTTAACGTTATATACTTAACTACTAGTCTTAACTAATAGATAATAAGTTCAGATATAATAGTACTTAGAACTTATTATCTAGCATACACTGGAAAAAAATCATAAAAACCCTTGTATGAATAGATAACTGTTACATAGTGTCATTCAACTATGTGGCATCTGTAAATACATGTTATATTCGTCCTGAATGTATAATATATGGTTCAAGGATCGTTAATTGGATTATGTTACATGACCTGGTAGGATTATTAGTCATAGGGTTATAATAATTTTCCTTATTATTTTCCTATAAATGTTTGACAAATATAATAATAATAATAAAGGACTTTCTTGATAAATATATAGAATTTACAAGTGCACAAGGAAAGAAAAAATGACAAAAATGATTTATCAAATGGCGAAGTTCAGCGTATCTACATCTAGTGTAGAGGCTGTTCTTCCACTTAACCAACAAAGATATATAGACTAGATAATTAAATATGAGTATTGACTTAATAAAATAACAATAGTATATATAATAAATAATAATGTACACAACAATATATTAGCAATTCTGTTATTGAGATTCTAAAATAAACTTCCGCAATTTAAATTTAAAGATTTTTACGTTTTTAATTTTTCTTAAATCTGCTGGTATTACATTATAAATTTTATGAATATTAAAAGAGAATGACCTTTCAAAAAATGTCGTTTTATGGGCAGGGGGTGTAATTAACGAGTTTCTTCTAATATTAACGTTGTGAATGTCCGTTCTGAAACGTATTTTATTATATAAGTAAGGTGGACATTTGTTTTGCAAAATTTTGTGATAGAAGACAGAAGTACCAAGAAGACGTCTATTGGCCATGTTTAACCACACAATGTCTTTTATTCTATGAGAGATATGTTCCCTTCTGCGAATACCACAAATTAACCTTACGCATGCGTTCTGAACTCTCTGTATTCGTTTAGCTGTTAAGGCATCCAAACATGGTCCATATAAAGAAGCACAATAATTAAATTGTGATAAGACAATAGCGTTACATAACAATTTCAGGGTTGCTTTATTCAGTAAATTTTTGCTGTTATATATTTTTCTTAGGTTGCCGAATGCTCGTTTTATACAACTACTTATGTATTTTTTAAATCGCAAATCATTATCAATATAGACACCAAGATTTTTAGCTTCATGGACTGTATCTAAATAATAATAATAATAATAATAATAATAATGTTTATTGAAAAAATATACAAATACATTTTCAAAAGGAGAAAGCATTGCAAAAATGCATTTTTCAGCCTCCCCTATAAATCTAAAATTAACTTACAACTACACATAAATTAAAAAAGAAAAACAAAACAAGAGGAAGTAACAAACATTCGATGAATAATTTATATGACACTTTGTTGTAATAAAAGTTTTTGTTTCATTTTTTGTTTAAATTGAGTCGCAGTAAGATTAGAAACAAAAATATCATTAAACTCATTAAGTATTTTAGGTGCTATATACGAGAAACAAGATTCAAACTTTTTGGTGTTGTGCTTGGGAATACTATACATGTCCGAGGTGCGAATATTTACATCGTGTGCTTGAGCACGCCTTTCGAGAAGGTTATACAAATATGATGGAGAATTTTGATGTACAATATTATAAAGAAAACAAGAAAACAACAAGATGAAACGGTTATCAATTTTTAATAAATTTCGATCATTATAATAGGGAGTAATATGATGTCTCTTATTGATATTGTACGCATATCTTAAGCAATTATTTTGTAATGTTTGTATTTTATTTTGAAAAAAAATTGTCAAATGCCAGTAATAAACACCACTACAATAATCAAAATTGCTTAAAATTACTGAATTTAGAAGTTTCCATTTAATATTTGAAGGTAGTACGTATTTGAATTTATAAAGAGTTCTAAATTTTGAATATGATTGCTTACACTTAGAGATAACATGATTTTCAAAACACAAATGATTATCGAAAATTACGCCTAGATTTTTGGCACTAGGTTTGAGAGGTATCACATTTAGATTTAACAATAAGTCACTATTTAAATTAAGATGGGCTTTATTACACATGGCACTGGAGCCTACACACATTGCCGTCGACTTCGTTGGATTAATTATCAGACCATTGTCGCTAGACCACTTAGCTATGTTTGCCAGATTTTCATTTAGATCTTGCACTGCCTCACGACTTTGCATAGGATTACAGGAAATGTAGATTTGAGTGTCATCAGCGTATAGGTGAAATCCACAGGTCCGAGATAATATCGTTGGAAGATCAGCAGTAAAAATAGTGAACAGTAAAGGTCCCAAAATGCTTCCTTGAGGGACACCACATACTACTTTTTGGTCACATGAAAGGAAATTACCAAGTCTAACAACTTGTGATCTACTAGAAAGATAGCATTTAAACCAGTTTAGCCATTGTTCGTTGATGTTGTAATAATGTAGCTTTGCCAGTAGTAAATCATGATCTATTAAGTCAAAGGCTTTGCTATAGTCCAGAAGTACTAGATATGTAACATTAGAATTATCTATTGCACTTGTAAAATCATCACATATTTTTATTAGGGCAGTCCCTGTACTATGTTGTTTTCTAAATCCAGATTGTTGCACAGGTAGGATATTCTCATTTTTTAAGTGTTCAGTTAACCTAATGCTAACTATTTTTTTCCAAGAGTTTTGACATAGCAACTAAGATGTTGATTGGTCTGAGATGACTAAGTTCTGTTGCCACATTAACCTTAGCTAGAGGTAATATAATTGATTGCTTCCATATTTCAGGAAGAGTTCCAAATTGAAGTGAATAATTTATGATGTGGGCCATGGCATATTTACAAAAAGGGAAAATTAATTTTAGCATTTTAAGATTAATACCATCTGCGCCAAAAGCATTTGAATGAAGTAAGTTAAGTGCTTTTTCAATTTCGTTAACTGATACTTCCGACATAGTTAATTCATTCTGCACACATGGGGAAATATTTTTCAAATAATATCTTAACGTGTCTATGTTTATATTTTGACGAACAATTGAAGAGAAGAAGTTATTAATTTCATTTGGATTGTTAATTTCCGAAGAAATGATATTTGCAGGTTTGCTATGCACATTAAACTTTTCAAGGTGCTTCCATAATTTTCTCGAATTATTTTTATTTTCGTTAATTTGTTGTTGAATATAAGCGACTTTCTCATTGCGTATTGCTAACGACAAATAGTTTCTGAGATCTTTATAAAGTGTAAGTTTAAAATCGGATTTGGTTCTTTTATATTCATTGTAAGCCTTGTGCTTAAGTCTACTAATTTCTTTAATTGTTTCAGTAATATAAGGTTTGTTAGGTTTTCGTAATTCAATAGTGCGATACGGTGCATGTATGTCGAAAATTGTTTTAATGGCATTATTTATAAAATTTACTTTTTCTTCAATGTTAGGTAATTCCTGCACAAACATCCAATTAACAGAAACGGCATCAATAGCAAATTCATTTTTATCAAAAAGATAATAGTCCCTATAAGTTAATGTTTGTATGGGTAGCTTAACTACTGAATAGTCAAAAGTAGCATATACTAAAAAGTGATCTGACATATTTAAGAGGTCAACTGTTCCACAGTCAATTACTTTGTCATGTTGGCTGGTGCATATTATGTCTATTAAAGTAGATGAAGATTCAGCGATTCTCGTAGGTTCTTGTAGTAGTTGTTGTAGATTGAAACAATCAAGGATAGTTTTAAGGTAATTTAAGTTGTATGAATCAATTTTGAAAAAGTCAACATTAAGGTCACCCGTAAGTATAATATCATCACTTACCCCTGTAATATAGCTTAAGACCTCATCAAGAATATCTAGGCAGGAAATGTTTAATTTAGGTGATCTGTATATTACCCCAAATGCAACTTTTCTACTGTTGATATTTGTCAAAATCCATAATTGTTCCAATTGATCATCTGTTATGTTGTTAATGTCCATCACACTGTATTTTATATTTTTCTTAATATACCAACATACACCTCCTCCTCTAGTATGCCTATCCAATCTGACTAGGGAATAATGTTGAATTGAAAAGTTTATAGTTGAATCCTTATCCGTCAGCCATGTTTCGGAGAGAGCAATTAGATCATAATCATTCGAACATACAAAAGTGCAAAAATCATCAAAACAGGAATTTAGAGATCTTATATTAATATGACACATTTTCAGTTTTAACTCTTTGTCCTTTTTTGTTGAATTGATATAGTTAGGTTCAGATGGTAAATTTGATATGAGTGGGCTAATCAATTGCTATATAGAGTAATTTCTTCTACTTTTCTCTTGTTCACGAATCAATCGATAACATGGACAATCGGGATCATTTACATAATGATTAACATCTAATTTAGTACCAAAACTTCCATTTCTTATGCTGCAGTTTATACATTTACGTATACTAGACTCGCATTCACTAGTACGATGGGATCCTGCACATTTTCCACAAGTTGTTTCATTCTTACAATCATTAATTCTATGAGAATTTTGATTACACTTAAAGCAACGAGTGCAACCAATATACTCATTGACATAGCAGCGTTTCCATCCAATAAATAGTTTATTTTTTTCGATAAATATAGAAAACAGTTTTGGATCTACTTGAATAATAATATTTCCTGTTAAATTGTCTTTCTTAAGGTATTTATTAATAACCTCAATTTGCAAATTGTCAAATACTGGCACTTCATTTTGTTCTAAAATTTTTTCAACAATTTCTTTATTATCCAAACTTAAAATATTTACTTCTACTCCACTGATTTTGATTTTAGGATTTTTCAATGTGCTTTCTTGAACTTTATATTTGGTTCCCAATTGTTCAGTTATAGAGGTTTTCATTTTTTCCCTAGACGAAGAGTCTTCACAGGTTATAACTACCCCACCATCACGAATTGTTCTTATCGTTTTTATACCGACTGCAAGCTTGGAAGGATCAATAGTGTCTTTAAGTTCACTCTGAGTTTTTAAGCTATCTTGTTTTACTTCAGTTGGTTTTATTATTAAAACAGGTTCATTATTTATTTTTCTTTGAGTAACGCCGGCATACGATTTATTTTGATTTTGGGTGAAATTGTTACATACATCTATTAGCTTATTAACATTTTCAGTAAGTACTTGTATTTGTTGAGCTTGTTGTTTAATTGTACTTAAACACGATTCCAACGAATCACAAAGCTTATCTACTTTAGAATAAATGCCAATGACAGAGCACTCATCGCAAATGTATTTAAAGTTTTTCAATTTATTTACAGCCTTATATCCATCTTCATCTAAACCAATGCATTTGTTGTGATAACTTTTATGACATAAGAGACAACTAGTTATTAATTTATCAGTCCGCTTAAATTCTACCTCACAGGAAGAGCAGTACCGCATTTGTCTGAATTCTTCATACACCTCTCAATTGACTACTTGATTCATTCACAATTATTATAGAAATATTCTTAAATTGCACTTTAAGATTAAACCACATACGAATTGTGTATTTAAAAGTAAGTAGTAAATTTATACGAATTGGCACACAGCCTTCAAGTTTTATCAGTTTTTGCGCACAAAAAACTTTAGACTCATATTGTAAATACAATGTTTACTTAGGTTAAGGCGTGAAATGTCCTTACAATTTAACACAAAAACACTGGACTTTTAGGTAACTATGTTAAATAACACTTAAGTAAACACCAATACTAATTTATAATTAAATAATAAACGTAGAAGTTCAGTATAACGGATCACTAATAACAGAAGAAACAACAGCGGCTGTGTTCCAAATGTATATCTTTAATAATTATATCTAAATCAGCTTGATAAGAACTCCTATGATGAGGTTTACCTAGTAACATTGTGGCAGATTTTAATGGATTGATTTGTAAAGAGTGATTTTCAGAATTTTTAATTAGCTTGGCAATGTCTGAGTTTATATTTACATTAGCGTTTACAAAATCGGAGGGTTTGAATGACATATATAGCTGAGTATCATCAGCATAACAATGTACTTTACAGTGATCCAAACAAGTATGCAAATTAAGTGTATATACAGAAAAAAACAACGGACCCAAAACCGACCCTTGCGGAACTCCAGAATTTAAAATTCCTTCTGATGATTTACTATTATTCAATTTCACAATTTGTTTCCTGTCGGTAAGATAATTTTTAAAGAATTCAATTGTATCACTACTAAAACCTATATAATGTAAAATTGCTAACAATATTTTATGATTAATACAGTCAAACGCTTTAGAGTAATCCAGCAGTATCAAAGCAGTAAGTTCATCTTCATCTGTAGCTTTAATTATATCATCACAAATAAGTGTTAGAGCAGAAGTACAGCTATACTGTGACCTAAAACCAGACTCATACTCAGGTAATAAATTATTTTCGGTTTGATAATTATTTATTTGCAGATAAATGGCTTTCTCGAGAATTTTAGATAGACACAATAAAATGTGTATGACTCATAGATCCTTAAATTCTTTTGGACTATTAATTTTTGGAAGAGGAATTATATATGATAATTTCTATCTTTCTGGAAATACATTATTTAATAAACACGTGTTAATTATGTGAGTGACATATGGCAGTATCAGAGGACAGCAATATTTAATCATATTAATGCTAATTTCATCTATTCCCGATGCTTTACTAGATATAGAATTTATAATGGCCGTGTTTCGGTTATAGTTATCAATCCAAAAGAAAACTTCGAGTCTATATCTATAATTATCTTACTACAAATTATTTTAATTAAACCATTGTAAAACAATAAACTAATGAATCAAAATAAATCAAATGTTTTATAATTAACCAATTCTATGTAACATATTAATGTTTTACACCTTACTAGTACACTGTGTCCCTAATGCAATATATTTCATTTCCGCCTACCCTTCAGCCGGTCAGTTATGTTCGGTGTACCTTAGTAATTGATCTGTTCTGCGGTCTTCTCCTTGATATCAGCCCCGAGTCCGAGATCCGAGCTCCCAGGGTGACCATTTCGCTGATATTCTTACGAAGACGTGTATCATGAAGGGCACCTTAACGGCTCCTTAGAGGAACGCTACATTTTCACAGATAAATAAACTATTAAAAGTTTTATTTGAATTCTTATACGATTCTTGCTACTGGCTGCTTTCTATTCTCACAATAAGAGTTTTTGCAATTGAAATGGATAGAATCAACATGCAGTAGAAATATGGAAATGATAGATTGATAGGAAGGGGAAAATTTTTTTCAAAAACGCATTCATCTAATGTTCTAATGATAATATTTTTTAAGAAAGCCCGTTCAAGAATTTTTAATATCGTTCATTTATGAGAAATTAACAAATTGTAAATTCATTATAATAAGCCCAATTTTTAATTAGCCCTTCTAAAATGATTTCATTGTTTAATTCGAGTTAAATTTATGGTAGCAAATTGTTGGATATTATCAAAGTTTTAATAAATTATGAATATCAGACAAAATTTCAACCTTTGATCAGTTCCCTGGAACAAATTTGTGATACGAAAGAGGGAGAAAAGTGAGATATTATAGTTAACTTAAAGTTATATTGGAATTCATTACCCTTATGAACATTCCCCCATCGCCAAAATATTTGCTCTCTGCTAAACATATTATGACGTTTTAACGCTTTATCGTCTTAAATGTGTAAATATGTGTTATTTAATGTCCCTACTTTTACGTTTAAGAACATTAGAAATATATTGCACGTGTCGTCGTTATCTTTAGTTAATGGACAAAATTTCACTTCGACATCTCAACGTTTTCAAAATATTGGGCAAAATTTTGTTCGGATTTTTCGAGAAATTCTCATTTTTTTAGCATATATTTATTTATTTATTTATTGTTAAAGTTATTTATAACAACAATTAAAGCAACTGCTTTAGCGTAATCTTCCAAAGATAAGGGCATTTTCGAAAATTACCAGCACTTAAAACAATCTGCAGAATGCAAGCCAATACTAAAGAATGATCTCATAGTAATTAAACATTTTAAATTCGTTAATTTTTAAAATGGTAATAAAAAAAAAAAAAATTGGGAAAAATTAAACAAGATGCAAGAAGGCAAACAAATGATTCTATATATTTTTTTGTACACTGAAAAAATTTTTTATTAAAAATATACCAATTTTTCTTGGTGTCCCACCTTTTAATAGCATTGCAAGAGCAAATTACAGGTTACGGAGGTTTAAAAATCATATGTCGAATCATAACAAATATTTCACGGTCGGTTTTGATACTAAGTTGGCTAAAGTAAAGTAAAGTAAAGTAATCTTTATTATCCAGTAGACCACAATACAAAGTACAAAATACAATGAAATGGTATATGACAAGTCAATATTTTTCATATAGCAAACAAAATTCTGATAATAAGTAATCTTAACTTATATACTGATTACATGCTGTTGTTCTAACATTCATATAACTAAAATTAATATACAAAAATAATATACTTACAATATACAAAATACAAATAAATATATACTTGTATCCATTTACATATACACAAACACATATACACATACATACATACATACATACATACATACATATAAATATAATATAATATGGAAATGATTAAATTTATTGTTCAAAATACTCTGACATGTTATAAAAGTTTTTTTCTGGTAAAAATTTCTTAAGTTCGCATTTAAATTGTATCACAATTATAATATTCTTAATTGTTGAGGGCAGCTTATTGTAGCATTTAATCCCTATGTAATTTGGACTTTTTTCAAATAAAACGCTGTGTAAAGGTATTGACAATACAGTATTGTGTCTCGTGTTATAGCTGTGATAGTCGCTATTTCTTATAAATTGTTCTTGATTCAATTTTACATAGAGTACTAACTCTGAGATATATACATATACATATAGTGGTAAAAGTTGCAGTTTTTTAAATATAGGTCGACACGACTTTAAATATAGGTCGACACGACTGGTAATTTGATGCTCCCATGATATTTCGTAAAATTTTCTTCTACATTACAAAAATTCTATTAAAATGTCTCGAAGAACCCCAAAAAATTATTCCATATTTTACCCTTGATATAAATTCCGCATGATAATAAGATAACATTACATCCAAGTTTGTGATATTCCTCAATCTATAAAAAGCAAAACTTATAGAGCTTAATTTTTTTGACAAGGTTTTAATATGAATATCCCAATTTAATTTATTATCTATATGCACACCTAGAAATTTTGTTTCGTTTACTTGCTGAATTGATTTATGTTCTATTATTAACAGACAGCTCTCTTTGATTACGGAACTCTTGGGCGTGCAATTTATAAACACAGTTTTGGATGCATTCAAATGCAACTTATTTGATTTAAACCAGGACATAAAATTATTAAAATATTTTACATTTTTTGTATTACCTCATGTTTTGATACACTTATACACAAAAGTGTGTTATCATCAACAAACATTGTCAAGTTGTAATTAGGGTCTAGTTCCAGCAAATCACTCACAAGAATTAAAAACAATAAAGGTCCTAAAATTGAACCCTGTGGCACCTTTATTTTAATATTTAATTTGTCAAACCTAGCCCCATTAATATCGACTACTTGATTTGTATCTGATAGATATGAAGTCAACCACTCGTTTATTTTACCCCTGAAACCGTAAACCTTAAGCTTTTCTCTGAGTAATTCATGACATGACCGACTAAGTCAAATGCTTTGCTCAAGTCAATAGAAAGTCCCATAGATGTATAGCCCGTATCAAGTTTCTTATACAAATTAGTTAAGAATTCTATAATGGCTGACTGAGTACTTTTACCTTTTATGAAACCATGTTGGGCGCGACTTAAAACATGATATTTAGAACTGAAAGATTTTAATTAATTCAATAAAATTTTTTTCTAGTATTTTGGACACGGCGCGGCATAGAACAAAGGTATTTGACGATAGTTTTCAATATTAGTGTTGTCTCCTTTTTTTATATAAAGGTACCACTTCAGCTATTTTGCATATACTAGGAAGTGTTCCAGATTCTAGGGAAAAATTATTAGAAAAGTCAGCGGATATACTACAAAATTGACGGCTTTCCTTAGAGTGTTTGAAGATAGATATATCATCATAGTCTATTGCATTTGAATTTTTCATATCCATTATTGCGTTGTAAACCATGTTTTCTGTGACAGGTTCTAGGAACATAGTTGGATAGTTTTTTCTACTTTTAAAGTTATTATTTACGGTATCACAGTTTATTAGCTTTGCATGTAGTTGTTCAGGTATTTATATGAAAAATTCATTGAAATTATTTGCAATTTTAGCAGGATCTGTTATCTTTTTATCATTGTGTCAAATGCTCTTTATAGTATTTTCACTAATTTTTTGGGTCCTTCCTGTATGAGAAATTAGAATATTCCATATGGTTTTACTTTTATTGTCAGATTTCATATACAATTTATCTGTGATTTTTTGGCAGCTGCTAAGACTTTTTTTATATATACTTTTTTATACTTTTTATATCGTTCGATATCCGAAATATGTTTTGTTGTAATTTTTGTTTCATATAGATATTTTAATTTTTTTGCAGAAATTCTTAGACCGTTTGTTAACTAATGCTTTTTGCTATGTTTAATTTTTTACTTTACAAACAGGAAAAGACAATTCATAATAATATTTAAAAATTTCTGAAAAAAGTTTAAAACCTTCATCAACTGTGTTAGAATGATATATTTCATTCCATGTTTCTTTATTTAAATAATTAAAAAATAATTTGTAGTTGTTTTCTCTGAAATTTCTTTTATAGACAGAGTGTTCATTTCTTATTTCAAATTTGTATTTGATATTTAGCATTTGTGATGAATGATCTGATATGCCGTTAAAAGAAACCATGTGTGATGTGCAACACTGCTTAATAGCTAAATCTATTCAAATATAATCTATCGCGCTCGATGAGTTTACATCATATCTGGTTGGTTAATTTATGATTGGATTGGCTCTGTATGCATTTAAAGTATCTACCAATTTATTGCGGTCTTCTGTATTAGATAAAAAGTTAATATTAAAGACAGAAAAACTCTTTTTTATATAAAAAAGGCGTGAAATACATTCATTAATTTTAAAAGAGTTTTTGGTTGGATATGTTTCAATAAAGCACATCATTGTTTTGAACAATTTTCTTAGCGATCTATCATGAACATATTACAACTTGTTTCATTTTGTATAATAAGATTTGTTAGTAAACTTCCTCATAAAGACCAATTTTAACGTAAATTTTTATAATTCTCTTCCTCAATTTAACTTTGAGAGGTGTACTGAATATATTTTCATATTTTATAGTAATACAGTTTACAATATCTGCGAATGGGGCAACATAATCAAACACACTTTCATAATTTACGCGTTCTAAGACTTGGTGATGTGTGAAGATTGTGTATCAGCTTAAAAAGAACGGTTAAATAGTATAATTTGTCAGCGATTATACTCCCTCCGTACCTTTTGGCTAGCAGAATCCATTTTCCAGTCGACTGGCCACCATTGTGGGGTTTCGTATTAGGCCGGGCCGACCGAACGAGCTAACCTTCTGATAAATTGCCTGAATGTACGCCAGTGGCAGGTAATTCACGGGAGAAACTTTAAAAATTCTTACTTCTTAACACTTTTGCCACCGCCCTCTTCTAACTTTCTATTCTCTGAGAGTGTTTGCCCAGTTGAATCACATATACTTCTACCACATAATAGCTGTAATCGAAAGAAAATTGCTTTGAACTTTCGGGTCACTCAATACAACTGCGATTTACTCTATGAAAAGTATTTCTTTCTTCTAAAGAATTGTCCACTTATATAACATTTTAGGTTTATTCTTAACGTTATAATGTTCCTTTATACTCGAATTTAAGAGAATTTCAAAATGAAAGAATTAAAGCGCCTACATTCATACTCGATTATGTCTCAGAATATATACAGTTCAAATAATGTGAGTCACATAAGAGCCATTTGCAGGACACTTAAAACAGTGGTGTTTTTAAAAAATCATACCTGCCATATCAGTTACACTAGAACTTGCAAATTTAGATTGATACTGGATAAAATGTTACTTGAGGCTGTGAGCATACAGAATTGAAACTAGATGTAGGATAGATGGTTACTTGGATAAAAAAAAATTGTGCTACTGTGATATATCTTCCCGTTCTCGCGCTATCTGTCAAAATTGATTTTTTACACGTTTTCTTTTAGATCTATATCATCTCCGACAATAATTTTAAGATATCAGTAGCGGAAACAGCTCGTGTGTGAACACATCAATACTTTTATGTGTAAAAATGATATAGAATACAAAATAGACAATACCTTACCTTATACTTTTGACGGGTGATTTTTGTGGTATCCAAAATTAGATGAATGCTGAATATTTAGCAAGAATTGCATTTTAACAATTATTTTTGACACTAGAATAAAAATATATTATTAAAAGTTGTTCCAAATGATTTGAAGTTAGATTCCGACGTCTATCATTAAAAAATCATCCTTATCTTATACTTTTGACCGGTGATTTTTGTAGTGTCCAAAATTAGATGAACGCTGAATATTTAGCAAGAATTGCATATTAACAATTATTTTTGGCACTGGAATAAAAATATATTATTAATAGTTGTTCCAAATGATTTGGAGTTAGATTCCGACGTCTATCATTAAAAAATCATTTGTAGTCTGAAAACGACCGTTCCAACCTCTACAGACGTAACTGGAGCGTATTTAAAATACTGAAAGTTTTAAAACGTTCAATTCCGTGTACACAAGATAACTATTTTACGGCAATAGAGTTCTGTGACGTTAAACTCTAATTCCGTGCTGTTTTGTATCCATCAATCCACGGTATTTCGCGAATGAACCGTTTCCTCTTGTTAATGTATTTGACTTTACATATTTGCTAATATCTATCTATTTTTGACGTCAGACTTGCAGTAAGTGAAATACAAGGGTAATTTTTTTTTAAAATGGTGGCAACTCGTTTTTTGTCAGAGAAATATTTGATGTTGGTTATAACCCTAAAATCTACGTGAAGTGAACCAGAGTTCAGCAACCGTAAAAAGTATGAAAAAATGTTCGTCCGTGTGTCATATTCTATTGTCACGTATTTACTATCCACACATTGAAAGTCCAGGTAACACTTACTACTTTTTTAACTAATTAATAATTAACAACAATAGATTAATGAATATCTTAACTATAATCACAATTAAACACTTATAAGTCTCTTATTTCTTCTTTACTCGTTCATGTTCAGTTTAAGACTGACTCTCAGCCCACCGTGCATCTTATTTGTATATTCATTTATGCGGTTTAGAACAATCCAGAACATTCTCGGCCGTTCTCGTACAATTCCAGTGTCATCCTCATTTATTCAGTCTACAAGTTCCAGTGTCGTACAATATTTTTATTCGATTGCAAGAAAACAATAATAAATTTTTATTTATTATATTTATTTTAATTGAAAAATCTAATCGTAATCGACTTAATGTCACTGATACAATCTAATAATATCGATGACAGCTTGTTTCTTTTCTTAATGGTATCCATTATTTTGTTCATAATTGTGCACTGTGTGAATAGTACTTAAACTTCATCCGCAGGATGAAATGTTACACGTTCCTCCCTTGTATTACAAATAGCTATTTCGTCCTTGGACGAAAAGTACTTTTCAGCCGTAGTCGCCTAGCAACCACAAAAAGAAGTAATACCTGTTATAAAAAGGTGGTCTTTTTATCCAGATAATCAAACAAAAAACATCCTTTATATATAATCGAATAAGAACTAATTTAAAGTCAATCAGCCTTGGTTTTTGTGTTTGTCGTTGGTAACTTTGGTAATAACAAATATTAAATGAGTAGTTAAAACAAATTTAATTAATTTTGGGATTTGGTACAATAATCGAATTTGTTAGCGTAATTAAACTTGATTATATGATTAACCTATCACAATAAATTATCCGGACATGTAGGAAATTTTTATGATATTAATTAGCAATATTGTAACGCTAGTTGATGCATAAATAATATATCTAGTGAGTATATGCAAAATGTCAAATCTGCATGCATTAATTTCATAGGTGAGTTATTTTGGATATTCCGTTTAATGAAAAAATCAATCATAGGGCATGCCGTTGTTATGGAACAGCTTATTCGGGATAAATTATAAAATATTTAACATGTAATAAATTCGTTACACATAACACCTGAAATATTGCCATGGTTAGATGTTTTGGCACCAATTTATATCCTGCGACTAAAATTAAAGTACGAACCGCATTGATTTACGAGTAATTTATTTTGTTGAAACAGGACTTAATGCAAATAATTATAATAAATAATAATAATATAATAAACACCACAGATAATACAACCCTTTGTATCTCTAAACTGACGTTGTGCGAGAGAAGGCTACACATTTAGAGACAACGGACACACATCCAATATCCGAGTATACTACGATTAATCTCTCTCGCAGAAAAATCCCATTGCCACGGCCGGGATTCGAACCCGGGACTTTTGGGTGAGAGTCAAGTGTCCGTGCCTCTCGACCATCACTCATAAAGGTTAAACTAATATAATAAAACCGTCCGTATCTAAAAAAATTATTTCATACATATTTACATTTGAAAAAATAATTTGTCGTCTAGCAAAATGGTTGGGTTGTTCTAGTTAAACATTTATAAAATGTTTGTTTAATGAAAACATAGATCATGTTTTAATTAAACAAAAATTATCAGAAAAAATGCGTGCCTGTTATATCCTTACTAGTTAATATGTTGAACTAGGTAGTATCTAAAAAACAGCAAAATACTTGTTTCTATTCTCTTGGAAATTTTCGACACATATGTCCTGGATATTGGTGTGGGACAAGGGTCCATTATTTTTCTTTTACTATTTACAAGTGACCTTTCATTATTAACAAAATGAACTATTTTTATGAATATTGCAGACATATTAGTGAACATAAATGCTTAAAGTATGCGTTCACTGTTCAACAAAAAAATGCATGCTAGTTGTCTCAAGAGTTCGGGTCAGTGATCAATAGTATCTTTATGCTGAAATCTAATATACAAACCTTTTTTCTCCATCAGGGTTTTTCTGTAAATCGTTGCAAATTACACTATGTTGAAAATTTTTAATAATTCATATCTTCTGATCAAAGTATGATACACTTACCACAATGCACAGAGGGACAGAAAATTCAAAATGCGGCCAAAAATCGATATTTATAAAAGTAATAGCATCGTTAACAGAATTTGCAGGTATTTAGAAAAATAGATAATGCATGTTTTTCCAGAATTCCGTGCAGGTAGAAGGTATTTTCGTTCAGCTACCTGCTTCCAAACACAGACTTTCTTATAGCGTCTGTACAGATACAAGCGTTTGTTTATTATATTGCCAACACTTAACCAGTGATTGTGTGTTATAAAGCGTTTGAATCAAAAGTTGTTAAAGAATTTATGTTGCAATTTAAATTTAGGTTGAGCCATAAAAATTTCCAAGCCAGATCCGGCTTGATTTAAATAACTAAAATATAGCTTGACCATTCCCGAATAACATACTAAAATTTGATAGGCGCATTCAAGTGCCTTTTTAAGATATTTCAATTTCTCTTAGGTCTTGTTCATGAATATGCACCAACCGTAACCAACGCATGCATTCTGAAACCGTAACAGCACATTGTATTTTATAATTTAAGATGTATAATCTACTGATTTCTGTTCCATTTTTACGATATTTTATTTGACTTGCCAGAAAATCAAGTTAGCCTATAACTAATGCCGGTTCTGGTCTGTAGTCTGTACTTTAGTTTTGTCTTCAGATTTACTTTTATTCTCTTCTGTAGTGGTACCAATTTTTTAAAAGTGAAAATGGTGGCCAGACGGCAACTTTTAACGTCTTGTATAAAAAGGATGGTTTAGGTCATTCAAATCGAACGGAGTATTCTAGTCTATTCAGTTATTTGTTGGACACTATAAAATCGAGAGTGATGGCGACGCCATGTTAAAATTGAAGAATATCAATTTAAAGTTTTGCAGCGCCGTTTATTCGAAGCTTGATCATTGTGCAATATTACAACAAATTGTTTATTTCTGACATGCAATAGGTAGTGAAATAAATACGAAAATTCCTTTTGGTACAAAAATTCACCGATTGGAAGAAATGAACTGTTCAAATGGACAAAGAAATCAGCCGCAAACATTGGTTTAGATACAACAACTGTAAAAAAGTACTAATCATTTCAATCGAGCCACAGTTGCCAGTAACTTAATAAAGAATGGAACACAGGAGCAAGAACATATCAAAATAACCGGCCATGGAAGTGCAAATTCCATAAAACCGTATTTGCAAATAGATGCCCCACATCATTTGAACGTTATAAATAAATTAAGATGTAATCCAAATGAAATACAAAATGAACCAAGCACTTCTAAGGCAACATCAGAACATACTACTATTCAAAACATTAATGAAGAAAAACAAGCTCAAATTGTATATCAAAAATGTTATTTTTTATCAATTGTACTAACGCAACGAAAAATAATAAATTTGAATTGTCTCTTTATTAAAAAAAAACGAATGGTCATTGTAATTTGTACTTTATAATTGTTATGAAATAAATAAATATTAATAAAATAAAAACTGTGCATTTTATTGTCTATAATGATTTCTATTCTGAAATAATCTTTACATATATCCCTCGTGCATCAATTTTAATCACTTAAATTGTGTACGTCACAAAATTTCTAAAAATTTTGCTTTTGAGCAAATGTTTTCGTGTATAAAATATTAGATAAAATCCCTCGACCGTGGTCTCTGGATTTTATCAAATACACTCGTCAGTTGCTAAGCAAAATTTTTAAAATTTTGTGACGTACACAGTTTAACCGATTAAATTTGATGCACTCAGGATATAACCCTTGATTAATTTAAAAACGTGGAAAAGCTATTTTTGTTTGTAGAAGATACTACTTGTATACACAAATTATACATTTGTCACAATTAAAAAAATTTTAATAGTACTTTTAAAAGAGCATATGAAATGTCATAATCCAGCTTTCCCCATTTTACCTGGTAATAACCACAACTATAACTATAATACAGAACTGAAACCTAGCTAATAGAGGTCTATTGTTGATGAATTTCCATAATTTTAAACTAATAAACTTTCTAACGATAACCGTTCTTTCTCAACTCAATCACTGAATCGCCTCCTTCATTTCATACCTTTAAATTGTTAGTATTAAAACTGAATGCTGAAATTAAAGAAAAAATGATAATGGTTTTAACTATATTTTTTAACTAGCATATTTTTAAAATTAGGTAAAAGAATCATTCCCTTTTAAAATTAAATAAAATACGGAAACTGAGTGAAGAAAATACAGCAACCTACCAAATGGTTAAAAAGATAAAACACATTTCCGTTTTTTTAGAAAAATCCAATATTTCCTTCTTTCCTCCCTTCTTCCGGAATGTCCAACTTATGATTTCCTAGCCTCCATATCACACCAAACAAGATTCATTTAGTCCTGTTGGTTTTGTACCCACAATTATACACTGCAAAATATATCGTAAATGTTACGATTTTTTTTTACTGGTTTCAATTATAATACAATTTTTTTTTAAATTTATAACTTATCATCAGGTACAGATGAGGAACTAGTTTTTAATTTTTGAATTTTCTGTGGTAATCTAAAAATAGATTATAATAAGGAAAAAGTTTTTAATAAAACCATGACTGACATTTTAAACTCGTTTAAATTAAACACTGAACTGATTTTGCGGTTGGCTCATTGTGAAACATCATTAAATATTTTAAATATAGGAAAGAAATTTGCTTTTTAATGTTTCAAAAATATTTTATTAGAAACTCTACACGTGTTTCGGCTTTTTAGGCCTTTGTCAAGAGTACAGGGAATACTGAACAGTAAAATTTATGTTCATTGCTTCTCAGGAATGCAATAAGAGATATAAATGTATTAATTATAGGCTTAAGATCAGCAATAGAGTTAATAATAAACTGAATAAACTGGGATGTAGAACAATTTCAGTAAATAAAAATGATTTAGGTAAAATGTTAATTAATAATAAAGACAAAACTGAAAAGCTGCAAAAAACAGGAGTATATGAGTTAAAATGTAATGACTGTGATGCTATATACATTGGACAAACTGGACGAAATGTAAAAAAGCGATTCGAGGAACACAGGAAATCTATTGTAAACAATGTAATTATTCTATAAATTAATTAACTGTTCAATATTATTTCTTCACTATTAGTTTGGATTAGAATGTATCACCCATATAGTTATAGAATAACTTATTTTACAATCAATTTATTTATAACTTACAGTGCCCTGAGGATGGTAATAAATTATACCGAAACGTCGGCAAGTTAATACAATAGTGTTTTAAATACATTGGACCTAATAACCCAAAAAAAATTGTACTTAGTATTTAAATTGTGCTCTGGAAATTATTATTTTATTAAGAACAAATTTTACTGTTCAATATTCCTTGTACTTTTGACAAAGGCCTAAAAGCCGAAACACGTGTAGAGTTTCTAATAAAATATTTTTGAAACGTTAAAAAAGCTAATTTCTAACTACGAATATTCCAAGTGATATATGCTTTTATATGCTCAAATTATGGATATTTATATTGTAGATAACTCTAGCGTCATCGAACCTGATAAAGATATTACGTTTAGGAACATGAAATATGAAAATATAAATTGCTTCGTACACAATGTCCAAAAATTAGATTTTCCTATATATACGAAACATGTGATGTTAATATGGTATTTAATTACTTGTTAGAATCTTTAACTTGGTGTCAAGAAAAAGTTGTCCGGTTGTAAAAAAAGAAAATACGAAAAGATAATAAGATAAATTCGTAGTATACCAAAGAATTAGGAGCTGAGAGAAATTAAATAACTTCAATGGTTAATTAAAAGTTCAAATTGTGAAAAAAGCAAGGAAACTTATAAGAAACAAACGCAAGTATACAAAAAATATATAAGAGTAACTAAATCAAATTACCACAAAAATAAAATTGAACAATCCTCCAATAAGGCACGCACAACTTGGACATTAGTTAATAAAAAATTAGGAAAACATAAATCCAAAATAGATACAATTGAATTAAAAATAGAAAAGCGAATCTGCAAGAATTGTGAATACATCCGCTCAGTATTTTTCTGATGTGGCGAACATAAATCTAAAACAGCACTTTGGCGAAAATCTTTCTTTACCTTGTACAACATCGGAAAACCAAGTAAATTCAATATTTGTAGAACGTAGACATGGGAGTTCCCCAGGGCTCTGTGTTGGGACCTTTTCTTTTTATGTTATACGTGAATGATTTACCACAACATGTCTCGATTGGGAAAGTTACAATGTTTGCCGGTGATACGACAATAATAATATCAGCACACAGCCCTGAGGAATTGTCACTACGTATGACAAGGTTAAATGATGAACTTTATGCATGGTGTTGTCGAAACAGACTAGTATTAAATGATAAAAAAACAGTTTACACAATAATATTCCACAAAACTTTTACCATCAAGTTTTCAATCAGAAAATAAAATCAGTTTTGATGAGAAGTACTAAATTCTTAGGGACCTATCTAGACAACAATTTTGGATTTGATGTACATATTGATCATGTATGTTCTAAGTTAAACACTGCATTCTTCGCTGTAATCCAGATGAGATCTTGATTAAATACTGAAGGCTTGCTGAATATATATTATTGCCTTGCTTATAGTCATATTTAAAATAATATTGCTGCGTGGGGGGGGGGAGTTGGTAAATTAATAAATAGAGTCTTCATAGGCCAGAAGAGAATTGTTAGGTTAATATATAGTATAAAGCCAATGGATACTTGTAAAACTGTTTTTAAAGACAACAATATTCTAACTGTCCCTTCCATATTTTTATTTAAATGTGCTCTATATGCATTTAAACATAAACAAGTTTTTACTCGTGTGGGGGACACTCATTGCTTTAAGGCGCCTAGTCGGGAAAAAGCTTCGGATAGCTGTGTCACTCTCTAGAAAGTTTTTATACATGCGTCGCTGAATAATTTTGCTCTTGACTATACCTTCACTGGACGTTTTATTCACCGACTTCATTGAGGTGCGATTCCCGATAGAGGTGACATTTCCTTGCTCCATTTGTAGTGACAAAGATACTTATTTAGAAAATTCTTTTTAACCAAATAGTACGGAATAAAAGTTTGAAACTTGCTGAGCATAATTATGAAGATTCATTCTAGACAACATGTATGAATTTTACCTCGAATTTTACCGATTGATATCATAATTCGGGAGCTAATCACGTCCAAATTTCACTTATATTTACAGTATAAATTTTCCCTACATAAAGTGAAAATTAATTAAAATAGATATACATGTACCCTCTAGTACACTTTCAACTACTGATCCTCCAAATTTGGTGTAATTTGACCAAACCGTATGGAAGAAATAAATTTTGAAAAATACCTTACAAACACTGGTTCGATTAGCCCTCTTAATACTAGACATGGAGATGAATTACAAATTCCAAAACACAGAACTGCTAATTTTAAAAATTCACCTGCTTGTAATTTCATATATGTTAATAAGAAGTTACCAACCTAAAGAAAATTGAAAATTATAAGATAAGTTTTAAAAGCAAACTTAATCATGTGTATATATATATATATATATATATATATATATATATATATATATATATATATATATATATATATATATATATATATATATATATATATATATATATATATATATATATATATATATATATATATATATATATATATATATATATATATATATATATATATATATATATATATATATATATATATATATATATATATATATATATATATATATATATATATATATATATATATATATATATATATATATATATATATATATATATATATATATATATATATATGTAGTGGTGAGAGGTATGAAACTTCTCATATGGTCTGAATGCTACTATCCGACCGACATCCTCGATGTCTCTGTGGCGGATAGCGACTTGCATCACAGCAAGTACCGAGAGCGGCGACCCCTAGCCCAGGTGGACTAAACTAATGTGATTAAATATGATTTGAAGGAAACAACTACTCAGCGGGCAAATACCCCGACCTGCATTGAATTACACCTTCAAATCATGATAGATCGATAGCCAATATCATTTGTCAATTCCTAACCAGACATAGATCGATTTCGAACTTATTTGTTCTCTTCAGTATGCCACAGGTTATGGAACAGACAAATGATAGTGGCCAACCTGCTAGTTATATACTAACTATGGTGAAGTGAATAGTGGTGAGAGGTATGAAACTTCTCATATGGTGATAGATCGATAGCCAATATCATTTGTCAATTCCTAACCAGACATAGATCGATTTCGAACTTATTTGTTCTCTTCAGTATGCCACAGGTTATGGAACAGACAAATGATAGTGGCCAACCTGCTAGTTATATACTAACTATGGTGAAGTGAATAGTGGTGAGAGGTATGAAACTTCTCATATGGTGGTGAAGTGAATAGTGGTGAGAGGTATGAAACTTCTCATATGAGAAGTTTCATACCTCTCACCACTATTCACTTCACCATAGTTAGTATATAACTAGCAGGTTGGCCACTATCATTTGTCTGTTCCATAACCTGTGGCATACTGAAGAGAACAAATAAGTTCGAAATCGATCTATGTCTGGTTAGGAATTGACAAATGATATTGGCTATCGATCTATCATGATTTGAAGGTGTAATTCAATGCAGGTCGGGGTATTTGCCCGCTGAGTAGTTGTTTCCTTCAAATCATATTTAATCATATATATATATATATATATATATATATATATATATATATATATATATATATATATATATATATATATATTTCTAAAGTATTTGACTTATGTACTACTATTGTACCAACAAATGGTGAATAATGATTATTATTATTATTATAAATTTTTTTTTTACAGATAGAGGACGCAATGCTCATGTTCGACAAACAAACAAATAGGCATAGAGGTAAGTCAAAATGTAGTGTTTTATGATTTTTACATGTAATTATATATATTTTTTTTATGTATGTATAAGCAACAACAATTGCTATTGTTTTGTAACATTTCTTTTATCATCGACTTAATGTACCGAAAATGTTTTGCAGAATATTTTCTACTAAAATATTTAGTATTTATTCTGTAATTTATACTGGAAATGCTCTTAAATATTCTTAAATGAATTTTCAAGGTTAATTAAATATTTTAGAGAGTTTTTTTAGTTACCTACATGATTTTAAATATTTTTCATATTTTTGTTGCAAAAACTTGTCATTAAATTAAATCAATTTGTTATTGTCAATATAATTTTATAAATTCATGACTGGGCAAAATATTATGCTTCTAATCTGAGAAAAATTCATAACTGTCTTTCTCATTCTCCTATGACTAGTTTATTTTAAAGTTTATAGATATTCAGCAGTGCTTTAATTTCAAAACAAGCCATCCTCAATATATCTTGACCAAAAGTAAATAGTATTTTAAGAAAAAACCCGTGGATTTAGTTTCAGTAAATAAATACATTGTTGTATTCATAATGATATTTGCTTTAGATCACGAAATTTTCAGAATGGAATAGTTATTGGTTCTATCTCAAGAACGGACAAACCAATTCATTACAGATGTCAAATTTTTGTACTCATCAAAATTATATACCATAGTATAAGGCATGCTATTTGAAGTTTTTAAGTTGGCTTAGCTGAGGGAGATGGATGGAATGTAATATTTAACATTATGATTCAAATTCTCCCATGATAACTAAATAGACATATTTTTAATTAAAATTATGTTGGCTAGTTTTGAAATTACACCACTGTATATTAGAAAATTGTGTACAGATGACAATTTTAATAAGAATTTTTATTATATTTGTCGATGTAAGAAAAAGTGAACATCTTTATTCTTTTTTAAAAATTGACTATTGATTTCACCAAAGCATTTTACTTTTAAATAGAATAAAATAGATTCTCGCGGTGCTGATTTAAATATGCAAATAAACAGGGTTACACCTTGGAATATCGATCTTTCATCCTCTCTACTGACGTAGTATAGTCGGTATTTAAAGGTCGTCTTTTACTTTGAATAGGGATGAATAGTTTGTAAAAGAATTGTAGAAAGTTTCATACTTTTTAAGTAAAAATCCACGCTAATAGCAATTAATAACTGTATTAAAATAGTAGTGAATTTTCACAACTTAAGAACTCCATATTAAGCTAGAGAAAAAATTTTAATACAATAGCTACATTAAAAATGTAAAAAATAAAAATTAGAGAACAAAATGACACGTTAATCATATTACAACTAGTAACTCTGTGTTGAAAGTTTGCACAAGTTTTATTCAAGTCTATATTTTGTCTTTCAATATTGTCTTTTCGGCATGATAAGTATTTCTAATTAATCCAAGCCTAATTTAAAGTTATTACAAAGTATGCAAAATATGCTACTAGGCGCCCTATTTGTAAATCCGAATAATTTAGTCTATGAAATATTTACAGAAATTACAAAAAACATGTATCGGGCAGACACCCTTATCGGGCAGATACTTTTACACAAATGATTATACAACCACAATTACGTTTTTATAACATACACAGCATTTTGCGCCCATCACGTCAATGAAGACTACAACTTTACATGTGATACCATTTTTTTTTAAATTAATTTTCGAATTCGTTAATGTTCGACACATTTTATTTTCCGTTAAATCATAATAACGATGGAAATATGTTGTCTAAAATATTTCATTATATTAACACATATTTAAATAACTTTCTTGAAATGGTGACACGAGGGACAAAAAATCCTGTATTTAGACAATAAACGTTTTTATGTATTGAGATTGCTCACATTGAGGCACAGATTTTAGTATAATAGGGATACACTGTTTTACACAGTGGACCACATTAGTTGTGACGTCATGTAATTATTAATAATTATGCAACCTACGTGAACGAGTCATGGCACACTGGATGCCTATATGTAACACTGGAACTTAACCCTTATGTTCATGAACATAAAGGCGAAATTTTTGACAGTTGGAACACAGCACAGAATCTTATTTTTTTCTTCCTTGAACGAAATATTTAAGAATTTTTGCTTAACATCAACCGTGCACAAAATATGTTAGAATATATACAATACGGTGCGCTTAGCGACCGTTTTGTGGAAGGAAGATTTTCTCCTATCACCTGTTTTTGCGTGAAAATCCACCATCTAAGTTCTTCAACAGTAGTAATCTTAGTGCATGACATGTATACCTTGCAAATATTTCTATTAAAAACATCGTGTCCTCTGATATACGACTTATTTCTTCAAGGTTTTCAAAGCTTGCAGAATGTTGTTATCAGCGGCTTCCAAAAAACACTTCTCTTTTTTATTGAATGATCCCGTTACATCTGCCTCAGATATTGCATGTAAGCCAATAAGTCCTTCTGTTTTTAGTCTGTCCAACTTGCGGTATGTTGATGTAAGAGAAACACTTTGTTTTCTTCTTCCATATCCAGTGATGAAGTTGATATCCTTTAGCAGATATAGATATTTGCTTAACGCTAGGACTAACATATCTGTGCCAGGAGATTGTATATCCAACTGAGTTGCTCCTCTTTTTGTACTTTTTATTGCATATAGTATCATTTTGCTATCAGCTTATTTATGTGAGCCACTCAATGGCAATATCCTCGTTTGTTATTTTAGCTACATGTCTCCAAGCATCCACCAGGTTGCAGCTTGTTATTTTTGCATTTTCCAAGAATGTCTCATTCTGGAGTCCCAGGTTCGATCCCTGGTCGAAGAACTAGGATTTTTCTAAACCAGAAATCAATCCTAGTATATTTGGATATTGGATATGTGTCCATTGTCCCTAAATGTGTAGCCCATTCCCGCACAAAGTAACGTGAGATACCTTCAGGGATACAGGGGATTGTATTATCTGTGGTGTTTAATTTAATTTAAATAATTTAAATGCATATTACTTTAAAATTTCAAGGTTCTTGTTCTTACGGACTCTGCATTGATGAGAATTGCAGACAGAAGTAAAAACAAGATTTTTTTTGAAGAAAAACGGTATGTTCACTCTTAGATGAGTAATTTTTTCCCTGTAACAGTAAGAGTGCAACCTCGTAACTACGTCGCTGACATTGACTTTGTAGTTGATTATATTATAATGCGATGGCATACTCACATACATTGTTGCATTCTCACAAACTATTCTCCGTCGTTTGGCAACTTCGAAAACACATTTATCGATGAACTTGGAAGACTGAACGAACATTAACAGAAATCAGTAGCCATTTCCCAGCAAACAACTACTTTTGTGACTTGAAAAACTAAAACAAATATAGAGCGTAGCGCGCTTCGAGTTTACAACCCTTATTTTTCTATTATTCAATTATGAAATAAAACGGAAATAGGATTAGCAAATGGCTTTACTTCTAGAAACTTAAATTTTGTAATACTGTTCTAGTCGGTTTAAATTCTCTGTTGTGTCCTACAACATTTTATGGTTCTTATTTTATTCCACAATAAAAAGAAAATCCATTTTCAATAATGAAAGAGATGGATTTTTAAATATAATATGGTTCCTCATGGCTTGCTATTTGTTATTGATATTGAGAGCACTATTGCAGCTCTCGCCTTCGCTTTTGAAGAGCAACAAAGACCCTTTGCACACAATTTTTTCTACGACTTTAAAAAAACGACATACTGACAATAATCTATTTCCGGCAGTTTGATGAATAACGTCAAACAAATTTTCATTTAGTGGGACAACAAATCAGCTATGGAATTTTGTTCACATCCATAGAATCAAATAATCTTTTGAAATTGGCAAAAATAAAGACATATTTCGAAAAAAGGAACTTGCCTCTACATGTAAAGACTACGACGAGGTGTATTGGTTCATTAGTTTTGATGATATAGCAATTAAAAAAGGTGTACTTGCCATTTTTAAAATCTAGAACGAAAATCCAACGTTGATATTTTGTCTGCCAATTCTCTATTTCTCAACCGATTTCAGTAAACTGGAACCTTAACTTTTTTTACAACAATTTAATACTAAACTTTAACACGATTAGGAAAGAATTGATCATAGGAAAAATGTATTTTTATACCATGGCTCTCCAGTTTTTCTGAGTTGAATCCATTGAATTACTTTGTATGACCATATTTTCTTCCAAAGATTATATGACAGTGCCCGAAATCAATTTAATAATATGGAGGAGATACGACAAGATATAACCCATATTGGGAAGAATAGCTCCAAATTTCAAAATGTCAATGGCGCGGTCTATACAAAGCTGGAGGAGATCTTTCTAAACCTTTAGACTAGAATTCCATTTTTTTGATACTTAATGTAAAGTATAGTCACTGTTTTATATTTAGAAATAATTTTTAAAGAATTTTTATTTTATGTAAATGTGTAATTGTGTATACGTAAAAATTATTTACCATTTTGGGTTTGCCTATTGGCTGCGTATATAATTAATACTGAAGAAGATCAATGTATATGATCGATACCGGTTAATTATAATATGCATTATAACGAATTTTTTCTTTCGCTATTTTAATTATTCAAATAAAACGCCCACAAAAAAATACATATATTTATAATATAGAAAACAATAGGGTCACGGCGTGGTTGACAAGTAATAAACTAGGTACATACAATACATACAAAAGTATACAAGCTTCATCAAATATTTACATTATTTTCAACTAATAAGTCTATTTTAGGGCGCCACCCGCCTTTCTTTTTTCGTTTTATACCAAAGTCTAGGAAAGTTACCTATTTTAAACGTCTAAAAAACACACGCACTATGGCCGTTGAAAGGGGGAAAGAACGGTTGCCTTTCATCAAAGTTTATCGCACAGTTCAAGAGCAAAACTAAAACTCTAAGGGGCTTTCTCCACCTCTAGATAGATAGGCAAATCAGCCTTTGAATGCAAATTTTTTAATCTTCAAATTTCCAGCTCACACTCAGAGCTGAAGCTGTTTACTTTTTAATAGGTACCTATTTTAACAATAATTGAAAGGAATCCTACCTTCTCACATCGCTTTCCTATGTCACATACTTCGTAACTCCTTGACCATAACAGCTAAACCATCCACACTCCACCGTGGCTCGGCAGAGAGACTAGCGTCTACAGATAGGTTGCAATTGGCGTTGATGCTCCAGAAGACATGCGCGAGATTGCGACCATGAATTTTGTCTAGACGAGTCCATTATGAACACAAAGGGGAAGCCTAACTTAGTTCATAGATAAGTATTAATAAATCTTTTTGGACTCGTTAGACGATAGTACTCGCCTATAAAGGGCAAGGAAAATCTTACTAACGAACTTAAAAATACTTATTTAAAAAAAAAAAAATAATAAGTTTGCGATTCGAACCCTGGACCTACCGCGTGCTAAGCGAGTATCTTCTCTATCGTCTATCGAGTTCCTCGCTAACAACCGATTCCAAAAGGATTTATCAATACTTATCTATGAACTAAGTTAGGCTTCCTCTTTGTGTTCATAATGGACTCGTCTAGACAAAATTCATGGTCGCAATCTCGCGCATGTCTTCTGGAGCATCAACGCCAATTGCAACCTATCTGTAGACGCTAATGGCAGAGAGTACCTCTAAAAACCTAGCCATCTTCGCACAAGCGTTCCCCCTTGTTCCCACACAGCGTTGTTCGCGCTGGTGCACTCAAGGTCCAGTGGTCGCCCAAATTATCAAAGATTTACAAGTTAGTAAAGTCGGTTCTAGAATTTTTAAGGTTGACCTCAAACCAAATTATGCAATTAGCATTAAACAAAACGCAAGTTAATTATAACTAAAAATGGACCGTTACAACGTATCTGTGATTGTCCAAATTATTAACCACTAATTTTGTCGTCATATGTATATACCAGTGGACTCAAAAAACTAAAAGTTCCATTCTATCAAAAAATTATAAGAAAACTTGTTTGTGCATCAATGATACTAAATGTCGAAAAAGGAAAAAAAATCGGCTTAGGTCAGTGGCGTCCTTTTTTTTAGAAAGAATATCTTTGACACCACCCACCTTCACGCCTCTGATTGGAAGGGAGAAATATTGGAAAAAACCAAGCGTTTTTAGCTATAAGTGTATATGACAAATCCATATTAATTTGACGTGATATATCGATTTTTTTAAGTTTCTCAATTAAAATTTGGCTCACACTCTATTGAATGCTGCATATGAGTCATTGAAATCCACGTGTCTAAACCTGTACAGATTTACATATTATTTACGAGTTGTTACAGGTTAAGCTACATTGACAATCAATTTTGTGACAAATACAATCTGCTGGTTGATTTCAAATTGGTTTTAAGCATACTTGATTCGATGCATCTGCTTGGAATTGGAATAAGATTTTAATTCATTACAAACTTGAGGTGCATTTCTGTTTTGAATTGAAATCTTGCGAATCGCAAATGTTCACTTCAGTTGAATAACTTCACAAAAGGTGTATTCAATATTTGACATAATTTAATTAAAGTTTCATTTTGTTACGGAATGGGTCAAAAGTCTTGCGCATTGTAAATTATAAAAATTTCATGTTTGCACTCAAGTGGTTGTAAATGTAGCCTTAGACTCCCATGGAATAAGTTCTGTGAACTCGGATTACGTTTATTCCACGATTATTTTTGTATTAAGTTAAGATATGTATTACATTCAACACAGTGAGTAATGAAATTAATATTTTTTGATTTTCTCGTTCTAATCAAACAAGGAAATATTGTTAAAACAGTAACAGTGCAAACTGAACTGACCAAACAAATTGTAAGCGAATATAAAGTAAACCAAATGAATGAATGTTTGTATTGCCAACAAATTTTTTTGTCGCAGAGACTTATTTATACTTTGCAATAATAATTGACTTCCTGGTCAAGCTTGAAAATTAATGATGATTCATTCCGTATCACAGTGGACCCAAATCCCACAAACGTGGCCAAAATATGAAGACGTTCTTCACTTTAAATTAAAATTGGTATAGTAAAGTCTTCAAAGATTACGAATCAAAAGTCAAAATTTCAAAAAACAATATGGCGAATCTAATATGGTGGATATATATATTTAAAAATGTCTGATTTGGTTGAAAATTGGTATTTAGGGATTTTCCAAATCACTGATTATGAATCAAGGTTAAAATTGGAAAAACTAAATCAGATATACCTGAAACTTGTTATTTATGTATTTTTGAGGTCGCTGATTACGCTGATTAAGTTAGAATTACAAAAATAATATGTCTAAATTTTTTTAAGGATTTAAAAGCAGATTCTCAATTTTTTTCAAATACTACATAGATCCTGAAACAGAAATATGCGCATACTGTTGCAATAATACCTTGTGTTATTTTTTTAATTTATTTTGAGATTTCCCTAATTCAAATAAAAACACTTCTTTAATATAAAAAAAGTTTTCAAAATAAAGCTACAACATTATCAATGTTTGTAAATTACAGCTCATTTTTATAAAAAATGCAAGCATTTTAAGTTCAGAATTCATACAATTTTAGTTGGCCCTTGGAGGCTATATATTTACATGGGATTCAGGGGTTATATTAAAATAAATGAAAAGCCATCAGAGAAAACCATCAATAATTAATAATTTAATAATTTGTAAAAAATTACAGTTACTTTGCAAGAGACAGTGTTCCAAAGTTAACTTTATTTATAGAGAAAAATAAAAACTAATATTAAATTATGATTCTGTGTGTCTCCGCTATTTCTCTTACTTATTTATAATTTTCCAGGCACAGTTTGTATTTTAGGGATTAAAAATTGCATAGAAACGAGATGAATAAAAACTTGTAAGAACGGATAGAGATATCGGAATTAAACAAGAGTTTTTTATGCAAAGAAGGGCTCTCCTTCAAGTTTTCGATTCATTTTGCCCATAATTCTACAGGCAAAAAAATATTCTTTGATTTATCAAAGCAGTAGAGTGTAATTTGCGCCCTCTATGAGCAACGTTAATATTAGTCGCAAATTCATTTTATGATGCCAAAAAACATAAAACAGCCAATTTTCAAGTTGGTGCTACGAAAACTTTGAAAAATATTGAGAAATTGTAAAATAACATTCTATCTTTGAACACCCTGTATCTCCTAAACCAGCAACACTTGTATAAGGTATGTTGGGCTCAATCATCATATTTTGACTTCTAATATCTCCAGCTTCGAGATTTCCCATTCTTAATGAATCACCCTTTATAAATTAAGTAGCTCTGTTAAGATGCACCTGCACATAACAATTTAAAAACTTTTATTAAAACTAGAGTGGTACCTAGTGGCAGCTAATTTTTGTTGATTTTGTTAAATTATAGTATTAGCTAAATGCCTCTGCCATTTAATGGTTAAACTATCAATGCAACGGTCCAAAATTCCAAATTTAAAAGTTGATTTTTGACTTTTTGGCCACATTTTTGGGATTTGGGCCCACTGTGTGTATGTGGGTTACACTACGATACTTTACGTAGAGTACAAGTTGGTTTTTTGTGATAGATTGACATAAGGACAGACGAGCGTCATTACAAAAATAGCCAAAACGTGTTTAGAGGGATTCAAAGCAATTGTGTTCCTGTAATAAAAAAAAGCATGCATAGTATTTATACTGCTTTATACTATAAGGTGGAAGAATCTAAAAATAGTTCTAGCAGAAATGTAATAAATGGCCTGTTGGCCAACTTTTACTATGAGGCATATTATGTGCTTCCTCGATATACCAATTTCCGAGCCCAGAGACGAGTAAACAAATACGTAAAACACCATTTGCAATTTGCTGAAACTCCAGAAAGTTTAGAGGGTATAAAACAGTAAAAAGGTGAAGTGATTCGAGTTAATGTTAGGGGGAGAAACTTGTTTATTCCTTTGTGATCGCAAGTGACATAAATGTTATCTTACGTTACAAAGATCGTTTCAATTAGAGAATTGCATTCCTCGAAGTTTCCAAAGTTGCGGGATTCGAATCAGCAGAACTTATAAGTGGGGCTCTTCGTGACATAGTTTGCGTCAAAAAACTGCCATCTACTGTTTGTATCATAAAAGAATAGCGTAATGTCAAACTTTCAATCTGGTAATTCTGTTTGATTTCATTCTGCCTCAGCAGTAATTTAATAGAAAAGTTAGTTTTGAAATAAAGAGATGTATTACTAATTTTCTTAATTGTGAGAATCCATAATAGTCGAGTTTAATCGGTAACTTATACGAGTTTTAAGGAGTGTAATAGAATAAAACTCATATGTTTTGATGTTTTGTCCTGAGGATGCTTGCGATTGATTTAAAAAATTGTTTTTTCTAATCAGTATTAAAAAGTTATAATTTTTAACTAAAATCCACGGCAATTATTTAATAAAAAAAAAAAAAAATTCTCCGATGTTACAGTAATGTGTGTTTGGTCCCATAGATGTGACTTTTTCCACCATCCTACAATGTTTTTTTTTTTAAAAAGGAGGCATAAATAAAAATTACTAATAAATATTAAATATGCTCCTTTACCCCATTTTCTCATAATTCAAGTATCTAGAACTATGGTCCCTATAAATAGCGCATCCCTGAGTTAATTGTTTCTATACACACTCAGTTAGAAGCTGCCTTTTGTGCAAGGATCGCATGCCGATTGCCTATTCTTATTGCTTGCAATTTTTATATTTCTTTATTAAAAATACATTTTAAAGAGCGTTTCTCTACTGTGAATCCATTATTTGGAGGTCAGTATGCAATTTTAATATAGTTTCCAACAGATGGGTAAATTATATTTTACGGTAAATTACTTTTGAAAATTTTTCGATATTTAAAAAAAATGTATTATACAGTTAGATTCCTAGCATCGAGAGCAGCTTTCCAAAAATATCAAAAATGTGTATATCATTTCTTCGAGAATAATTTCTATCACAGTTTTAGAAAAATGTGTCATTTAAAGGTAGTATGCAAATCATGTAAATATTACATACTGTCGACTTAATCTGCAATGGTTGTAAGTCCAGAATTAAAAATTGTATAGGAGACGAAAAACGGAAAAATGGAATTATGGACTATTATTTGATTAAATCTAAGAATGAAAAATATCGTGTCTCCTTTACCTTTTAAAGGATAATAATAAAATGTGTTAAACTTATTAAAATGCAATAAAATTATGCTTATTTTTAATTACTAGTACTAGTGATGGGAGGAACCGAATCCAATTATTTCGATTAATTATTTTAAAAATATCTCGAGATAATTTAGTAGTATTAAAATAGTAGTGCTCGGCGGTCAGCTGGAAATGCTTGTGAAGAGAGAGATAGATGTCAAAATAAAAATATACTAGTATCAAAAGGAGATGTAATACGAGAGAATTGCTCGTACTGGAAAACTTTTAGAATTAATCAAATTAGTAAACGTACTGAAGACTGAATGTAGTAGTACTAGGAGTAGGTAAATACGCAGACGGAGACGGGACATGACGATATGAGACATTCGATGATTTCGATGCAGTGCAACAGAGATAGGACGCGCTGTCGCTGTGGCGGCCGGTGTGTCCTGAGAATGTAAAATCGGCGGCATAAACTTCTGAAATTTATCACTAAATTATTTTATCATTTACAATTTTTACAAATAATATGATTGGTGAGAGTACGACAGTAAAAGATGATATGACAGACCCCTTCTCCACAGAGAGCTGCCAGGGAGTGTTCATATTTATAAAAATTATAAATTAAATAATAATTCAGTTACCCTAATAAACTTACGCCGCCGATTGTACTTTCTTAAAATGCCAATAAACTACGAGTGTTAACTATTCACTATTCTATTTTATTTAGATTTATTTCATTCTGCGGTCGTGACTATAATAATTTGATTAAATATCTCGAATTTTTATTCTGACGTCATCGATGGCTAATTCGAGTAAATATCTCGAATTATTAATTCAATTATCGAATACTCAATATTACTAATATCTCGATTATAAAAATATCCCGATTATTCCCATCACTAATTAGTACCTACAATCCATTACAGAACTCTTTAATTGCAAAAGTATATATTTTTTTCAACAAAATAGCACTTAAAAACTTGAAGGCCCACCACATCATTACATTGCAACTGGTGGACATACGACTTTTTGCTTACAGTTACAAGGTTTTATAATTTACTAGATTTACTACGTTTGAACCAAAAATTGCTTTAATTTTTTTGCAGCAGATGGCACCAAAATATCAATTTCAACTAAATTTAACAGGGAAAATTTAAGCTTTAAGATATTAAAATCATACATAAAACGAGTTAAAGAAAGAAAAATTATGTTTACAAAAAAGTATATTCTGTGCCAGTACTAGTTATTTCCGTAATAAGACCGGAAAGTGATTCTTTACTGGACGAGCTGCCATCCTGCGAGCCCGTACATACACGTTCCCGGTGAGTTGCGTACAATATTTTTCCTGCAACCGTTCTTACTAGTCTCAAAAAAGCTTTTTAACTTAAAGTCATTTGCATACAAGATTCATTCAATCAACAGATTTCACACGCTGTTGTTTAGATCGCTTAATTATGTATCCACCCGACTGTTGTCAACCAAAAGTAACATAAGGGATCGGTAAAGACTTTACCGATGTCACTTTACTGGGTTAGATCAGTGAATAGGTATCTTCTACTCAAAAAAGTGACCTAAAATAGTTAACTTTTTAGACGGTGCGGAAATAAATATATTTTTTTCAGTTTTCAGTGTTTTCACCATCAAATATAATACTTATAAATAGAACTCAAAATGAAAAAAAATGCACACTGCAAATTACGCACTATAATACAGAGTCTTACAGACAGGAAGCAAGGCAGACAGAATTTGTAGTATTCACGATTCTTTGAAAAATAGAAAATAAGGTGCATAAAATAAAAAAATGTATTTTTTTCTTGTGTAGATTTCTGAACATATTACATAAACTGCATATGTATATATTTAAGCAAAGGTCCATTATGAACATAACTCTGTTCTTAACAAACTTGTGTTAATGTTGATGTTGGATTTGTGACTCAGCATTACCTATTTTATTATGGTCTTACACTACAGGGTTTAAGCTATTGTTGGGGGTACTTTCCAATATTATGATTATAACCAAGAGAATTATTGTAATAAACTTACTGTTAATTATGAGGCAATGCCCCATTGCATTCTTGTATCTTAATAAAACACTCTTCTTAATCTTTTTATAATTTATTTTCTTCTTTATGCCAATACAGTTCAAAAGATATTGTTCTAATTAATCCATATTAGAAACACGCGTAATAGCATGTTTTCTTACCTAATCATCACTAAGCATACCGAAGCATAACATAACAATTAATGAATTTAACCTACATAATACTTATTCTAATATATACAGGGTGGTAACATTATACCATTACATTATGTTACAATGCTTGATTGAAGTGTCATAGCTGATATCTAAATTTAGAAATCGTAACATGATGAAGTAGTAATCAACTTTAAAAGTTAAGAGCTAATTATTTGGAAGTTTAAAGTTTTCTGAAACAATAACCTTTTTTTACACCTTTGAACATATCTCGACACTGAAGAATGTTGTGTCAGATTTTCATGGCCAAAGACTTTCATCTGTCTGTATTTCAATACTGACGCGTCAGGATTGTTCTGAATATTAATACATCAGAGTCCCTCTTGGTATTGTCATCATTATTTGAATTTTGAGCATTTCCTTCACTTTCTACATTTGCATTATTTTCTAAAATCAGTTGAAATTGACGGTAATTTTGAATTATATGGATGATTTTCATTTTGAAAATTCATTGAAAATTACCTGTGGTAAATTTTCGGGAAAATTTTCAGCCTCTAGTTTCCAACTTACTAACGTACTTGAAGGATTAGTTGAAAATCCAAATACCTCAAATTATTTTTATCTATTTCATATCATGTGTGATCTGATGATAAGTCGTGGACAACATATTACATTGTTCTTTCGGTTAGTATCACTATGATTTGTTATTCCTCAAAACAGGACATATTTTTCTATTGTCCTTGTGTTTAGGGTGAAAATTAAGTCTGAGAAATCATTAAATGATCCAAGATCATCAGTTTGGACCTCTACAATACCTAATTCATCCTTAAAGAGCTGCTACAACAAAATACGATTAATCATTTTTATACAAAACAAAATTATAATTTAATCCGGAAAATTCCTATTGCCACTCAATATCTCATTATTATTGTTTTCTTACTGTTGCCACATTTTTCATTATAATGCAATATATTTTTTATCTAAATTTAATCAAGGGATAGCCGATGAATTCGAGGGCAGCGCGGATAGATTGTTAATGAAAAACAGCTTTTATGAAGCATTTGATAAATGATCATATCTTTCAACTTTATGCTGGCGTGATTAATTAATAAACATTAAAAATAGTTTGTTGCCGTTCAAAATTCACATTTAGCCGGCACAATTTATCAATATACACACCTTGCTTCCAACTGGCACCGCACATTCCGTCGTTCAGAAATTTCATTATTTTTAATTCGATTTTTTTCTCCTGTTTGCGCCCGTTTTAAAGCTTGTTGCTGTAACGCACAATTTATTATTCAAATTTTTTATTTGAAACCAGAGAGAAACGAAGTACGAAAGCTTGGTTTTACGTACCTAATATAATGAAAATAAAACAAATTGTTGTTATTTCTACACTTTCACATAAAAATTATCATAGATAAGTACAAACCATGTATCTTTTGAAGCAACTACTTTCCAAGCTATTTGCTACGATAGATATTGAATTATAAAAACTAATCTTTTCAGTAAAAACAAAATAAAAGTGTAGAAAATAGTAACATTTTTATTTTATCATAGAATTTTTGAGATTGGTTTTAATTTTTTTTCCAGAAATTCTTTGCATTTGGTTGGATGAAATTTTGATATTAATGCCTGAGTCAGTTTTTTGATCGTCATTAATAGTTAAAAGTTTGTTGTATTCTTCTGTCAATTTGCCACTCCTATTTGTTTCGAGAAATGTCATACTTAATTAAATTTATTGAAAAATGTATTTGTTTCTGGAGATATAAAATAATCGATGCCTTTTGCAATTTTTTCTAAAACTTTTTCTATTTTCAATATCACTATTCTTCGTGCTCTTTGTCTATGTGCTCTTCACAGTCATCCTGCTTAAAGCGCTTATCTTTACTTTCAATTGAATCACATTATATCAAGAAAAAATAATGCAGTGGCCTCTGGTACCTCAAATACCATAGATGATTTTTGAATTTGTTCAACACAACTCGTAAAATAACTGGATTGATATTTACATAATATTTACGTAAATATCCAATATGCTTCCTCGACGCTTATATTCATTACGAAACAAATATCAATAGATGACTTTTGCCATTCATTTCGTATAATAATAATAATAATAATAATAATAATAATAATAATAATATGTTTATTTCCATAAGACCATAACAGTATCGGAATTGTCAAATACTAAAATGTAAATTATAAAATGTAAAATATATATACCTACACATATACACACATATATACATATATACACATATATATACACACATACACAAACACATGTACACATATATAATGGTAGATTACTAAACATATGACATAAAGACAAACAAACATAATTAACAATTATGACTAAGTAAAGGTACACAATTCTTTTTATCGCAAAATTAATTAAATTAGATTAATAATATTAATTAGAGAGGTAGTATTCCTCATAAGAGTAAAAGCACTGCTCCACTAAATATTTTCTTACAAGTTTCTTAAATGTTACAAAATTGTTTGCATTTCTTATAACTTGTGGGAGGTGGTTATACATTTTTATTGAAGAGATAAAGGGACCTTTCTTTATTTGCTCTAATCTATGGCTGGGTACAAAAATATTTTTTGCTGATCTAGTGCTGTACTTATTTATATCACCACATTTTAAAAGATTGTTAATATTCTTCCTGACAAAACATACTGATTGCAAAATGTATATGCAGTAAATAGTGAGTATGCCATGCTGTCTAAAATAATCCCTACAGGATGTATTGTAGGTAAGTTTAAACATACTTCTCAATATTCTTTTCTGCAAAATGAACACCTTTTTTTATTCCGGAACTATCTCCCCAGCACAATATGCAATATTGCAGAACCGAATAGATATTGCCGTAATAAAAAGCTTTCAGAGTATCAGAGTTAACAGAGTCTCTCATTTGGGGGAGAGCAAAGTTTTGACTAGCCAGTCTGTTTGTCAGATTCTCTATATGAATCTCCCATGACATAGTCATATCCATATGTACACCTAAGAATTTCACAAAATCATTCTGATGAAGATTATGATTACCCCTAACTAAGAGACTAAAATCCAGCTTTGTACCAATTGGAGAGAACATTACAAATTGCTCATTTAGTATTAAGCCATTGTTGAGACACCACTGTGACATTTTATCTACACATAGAGTAGCATTTTTACTTAAAAGGTCTACATTTGTAGCAGTTATGATAGCAGAGGTGTCATCTGCAAAAAGAGTTAAAAAGCAGTTATTTATGTTAACTACTAAATCGTTGACAAATATTTTAAACAACAACGGACCCAAGACACTGCCCTGTGGTACCACTGTTAACATGTTAACACTATCCGAAAGACATTCTACTCCATCTTGTACGATCTTAACTGACTGTGTTCTCTCCAATAAGTAGGAATTTACCCATTTCAACGCTAGGCCACGGATACCATATGTTTCAAGTTTTCTTAATAACAAATTATGATTAATGGTGTCAAAGGCCCGTGACAGATCAAAGAAAATGCCAGCTGATTTTAATTTTTCATCAAAATTATGTAAAATTTTATTATAAAAGGAGAGAACAGCATCTTGAGTTGATTTATTTTTACAAAATCCATATTGTTCAGGGGCTAACAGGTTATATTTACTTAGGAATGCATTTAATCTTATTTCAAATGCCTTTTCAAAAATTTTGGAAAATACGGATAAAAGTGCTATCGGTCTATAATTTTCCATCGAGTGAGGATCATTTTTTTTATAAACTGGAATTATCAGTGCTGCTTTAAATTGAGATGGAAAGTGTCCATTTAGGAAAGATAAATTTATGAGGTATGTTAAGATACTAATCAAGTAAATACTAACTTCTTTAATTAAACAACATGGCACCTCATCCGAGCCAGATGATTTTTTCTTGCAAACAGAGTTGATAATATCCGAAACTTCATTTTCTGTAATAGGCATTAAAAACATGGAATTATTATTAATTTTTAGTACAGTTGTTACATCAGAGAAATCAATATTCATTTACCGAATCAATGAAATTTTTGTTAAACCCATTTGCAATATCTTGTACATTGTCAAAACTTTCTTTTTTCGAATTTATTATTTTCGAAGGTAACTGTTTATTTTTACTACTAACATTTGTGTTTTCTCTAACTATATCCCACATGGTTTTTGATTTATTAGAAGAATTTAGTATTTTGTTTTGATAATATGCCTTTTTTGAATATTTAATATTTTCCTCGTGGTTCTTTTTTTAGTATATTATACCTTAACTTAAGATCAGGATTATTTGATATTTTTATTTGTTTGTAAAGGTCTCTAATAAAGATACCTTCATCAATAATGTTGCTGGTGATCCAGGGTTTCTTTTTTGTACTTTTACAATTTGTTATTAAATTCAAAGGAAAGGCTATATTAAACAAGCTAAAAAATGTATTATGAAACTCGTCGAACTTTTTATTTACATCAGATTCAAAATAAATCTCCTGCCACATTTCTTTTGCTAATAAAAACTTAAAATGATTTTTATTTTCATCGGAAAATTTCCTTTTCCTGATATTACCAATATTGTTTTCTATTGTGGGTAATTTAAAAGATAAGAGTTGAGCATTATGATCAGAGATTATATTGTCAAGAGTTTTTGTAAGGACTAAATTAGTATCAATGTCAGTAAAAATATTATCAATCAAAGTTTTTGAATCTTTCTGAACACGGGAATATTCAGCAAAACATATATTGTATCCAAAAGACGATAATAGATTTAAAATGTCATTTGTATTATGATTTTTTTAAGAGAAAATTGCAATTGAAATCGCCACAAATAAATTTAGGACCCTTAATTTTAAAAGTTTTCGTTAACAATTTTCCTAGCAATACCATAAAATTTTCAAAGTTGGTATCGGGGGATCTATATAAACAGTCGATATTTATATTAATATTATTGAAACTAACGGCAACAGACGCCACTTCAAAGAGTTGTTCAGTAAGACCAAGTTTTGAAATATCCTTTGTACTGTAAGAAACATCCTCTCTCACTAGTATAGCGACACCACCTCCTCTTGTATTTTCTCTACAGTAACAGCTAGCAACATTATATCTATCAATTTTGAATGTCTTGGTTTCATTAGTAGAGAGCCACGTTTCTGTGAGACATACTATTTGAGGATAATTTAGGGTATGTAAAAATACACTTAGTAAATCAACTTTTTTCCTAATGCTACGTACGTTTAAATTGATAATCTGGAGATCCTCAATTAGTCCAGAAACTTCGTTTGTGAAAGTCTGGGGTATAAAAAATGTTGATCATTGTTACTTTGGTTTTGTTTGTCTGGCTCATTTTGTAATAAAATAGTACTTACAATTTCACGTTCCAGTGACAAACTATTCCTTGGGACACTATTTTGAACTAGGACATTCACAGATGCATTTTCACAATCCACTATTACTGAATCAACATTATGATCACTAAGGTTTATAATGCTTTGTTTTGTCACATCTTCAGTAGTTGGTATTACTCCCTCACTTATGGGACGAATGAATTTTAGATTACTTTTAGGTAAATATTTTGTACGACATATGGCATTTTTTAAATTGAGAGCCATTGCTCCCCGTACTCGAAAAGGAATAAAGTCATCAATTCTAGCCATCTCGTGGTTGTTGCTTTTCTAAATGAAGCAAGAATTTCAACGAAATCATCCTATAAAGTGCTGCCAAGAGAAGCTTATCGACATATCTTTCAGATGTACAAACGTAATAAAATTGTCCACGACTTATTTTGTCACAAACAGTACCACTCTGGGGGGAAGCACCCAAAAAAAAATTCATATATTTCTTTTCATGCCTATAAATAAGAAGCACTCTAGTGCATAGTTGGAATGATATTTTAAATGTAATATGTAACACACAGTCTCAAGGGTATGAATGAGTAAAGTAACCCTCTGGAATATCTTTGATTTAGTTTCCCATTTCTTGATATCTATGCATACCAATAAATCCTGTGTATCCTATAAGTTGAACAATCGAACACAACTCAAACATCAGATAAATGGTTAATTCGTGCAAACTAAGTAATAGATTCTGCCACACTTTGGCTTTGTACCCTTGTTACAATAGAAGAGCAACGACATGGGAATTTACGTATATCAATAACATCCCGGCAAGTAGCCAAACCAGACTGTTCACTTCTCAATAGCTAGAGAACCGTCACTTATCTAATTAATGCGAGACTCAACATTTTATTTTGTTTTTGTTATTTTCGTCAGTGTTGTAGAAAAGATGTTATATATGTGGTTAAAATAAATTACATGGCTTCAAAATAAATAAATTAAAATTAGGTATTCTAGAATGGTGCCTGAGAGTATGTATTTTTTTTTTGTTTGGTGAAACTGTATCAAGAAAAAAATAAAATAAAATCACGGTACAAAAATATCAGAATTTAAGAAAAAATATTATTGAAACGATGAATTAAAAAAAAATAAATTGAAGTCCGTGACGATTTTGTCAAATATCGATCGTTGAATTTTGCTACCCTATTCACGTTGGATGCAAAAATGCTACGATATTCGTCAAAATGAGACGTTAATTCACGTTGGGATGCAAAATATAACATTGTTCACGTCCAGTACGTGACGTTGTGCCAAAAGTGATAGCCACCTTTCCTAAGAATAATTCACCAAGTCGGAACCCAGTGAAAGTCTCGTGATGGTAGTTTAATAAAAGCCCAGAGAAAACCGCCTAAATTTAAATAAGAAACACAAGTAAGTACTTGTTAATTATCGTCCTAATTTAATCAATTCACCCTTTCTATAGGACAAAGTCCTACGTCCATACACATGCTTATTTGTATAAACAATCCAGCATTTAGCTGGCAAGATACTAAGTAGCACCCTAAATAATCCAGCATTTAGCCGATAAGATACCAAGTAGCATCCTTTAAATTGATGAAAGAAATAATCCCAAAACGACGATGATTAACATCCACTAAAATAATTTTGGATCAAAATTTCAATCTCTCACCACTACAAGGCACAAAATGTACGTCCGGCCACTAAGACGACTGACTATAGAAACGGAAGGAAATCAACCACGGAGCTATAACGTTATAAATTGACAGAATATAGAGAAGTCATTAGCCCCAGAAAATACCAAGGTCTGTCACATGTCGAACGAATGTGAAATTATTTAAACACGTATCAATACTTATCAAGACGAATATAATATGTAAAACGTTAATTAGAGAAGTAAAAAGATAAGAAAATTACATAAAGTAATATTTGTGCAAGGTGAATCATAAACGCCAAGGCCTGTAAGGTATGCAAGGCGAATCATAAAATACCAAGGCCTATAAGATTTGGTTATTTGCAGAATCCATAAACAACAATTAAACTAAATAATTTAAATTGTATAATAATATCAATGAATAGAATTAGCGCTGCGTGCAAAAGTAGGCGTCGCTAATGAAAATACTTTAAAATAATATTGAAAAAAAGAGGTACAAGTGTAAATAGACACAGTCAAGAAGCTCGACTTCAAACAATACTGAGTCTATCTAAGTATTGTATGGAGATGAGCGGGAATGTCCAGCTTCTTGTATTTGATAACGTTCTCCAATTTACTGATGGTTTTCTTATAATTTGGAAAATATTTTGAGAGGAGTTTATAAGACAAAAATAAACAAAAAGGAAAAAAGGTGCAAATTTTGAATTTTGGTACCTTATTTATAGAAAGGGCGCGGTCCTACCCTTTGTGGGAGGAGCGTGGTGGCCTAAAAAGGTTATCGAAATATTAGTAACGTCTGGTATGGTGATTTGTATTTCATCAGAAAAGGCGCCTTATGCTCCCTTATTTGAGTGATGTTGGCAGTTAGCAGACTACCAGAGAGTATATATTCGTAGAATCGTTGAGAACTATCTGTGATATAGTCCACTGTGGGTACAATGTCATTGCAAAGTTGGCGTAAGTCCCTAAAGGACAGCCCTTAACTCTTGCTTAGTTACATTAGGCGGAGAAATTTATTTTCTAAAACTTCAATTTGCGTAACTTCTTTGCGCTCGCGGAACACCAGACCGGCGCAGAATACGTTATAGCCGGTCTCACTATCATTAATAACGAATTAGTAATTATGAAGCAACGTGCATTTTCAGATTAAAGATGAATATGAAATACAATGTCGATCATTTAATTAATTGGTTTTATATACTGGTATGTTCTACCACAAATGTAACTGATTCTGTTGTTGTACATTAAAAGAATAAACACATTTCAAAAAAAAATTGTTAATTGAAACAATTTAACATCCAAATAAGACATTTTACTGTACCAGACACGCTGATTAAATAAATTTTGTGCTTGCAGTAAAAGTTATATTAAAATACCGTACATTGTGACAATTCAAACAAGTTTCGTTAGAAACAAGGTACTGTAATATGTGTGCCGTAATGAATTGCCAGTTTGTAGTCAACGAGGTGCAAAACTCGCCAATGGAACAGTTTTTGTTCTAACAAGGCTGATCATTATTGAGACGAGCGGACATGATTACGGCACCTGAGTGTAACATGCTTTGGTCCTTTTTAAAGCGGAAATTACTGGGCATATTTCATCGACGGCTAACAAGCCACTATATGCAATCCTCGCACTGGCTGCATATGTTCGTTTGCTCGTTAATTTCTGTTTATAGTTCATACGTACTGGTGAAGTTTATACAGTGGCGTCTTGGATGTAAAATTATCTTAAACTCTTCTAATAAGATCGATCCAGACTGTTATTTTGATGAGACATATGTGGAGAGTAAAACAATTTCTTCTTCAGAAAATTAATCTAATATTAACAGATCAGTGATCGATCAAAGTAAACCACGATACTATAAGAAGATGAGGTATATTTAATATTTACAAATATTTTCACCCAATCTTTTATTTTTTTCTTTACAGCGTATTCTTGAAATGTATTTGTTTGGCACGTGACTATTTGGAAAGCTTTGAAGTAACATTTTTACAATTTTTATTGAATTTATTCGGAACTATTCGGAAAGGTATCAAAGTTCAGAAAAAATATGAATTGGACCAACTTATTGTTTACATCACTAAACAACTAATACTCCTTCTTGTTTTCTTTCGCTATTATCTCCTTGGGTTACTTACTCACCGGTGCTCAAATGTATGTATCAATATCCAAATATTGGCAAAGCTTTTATGCGTTGTTTCGACGTTTTCCCCATATGCAACCTTCGGCCATTTATGTCCAGACAAAGTGTGCCAAATCCTTTATTAAGGCAATAATTGAAGCCAACGACAACACCGATCAACATAGAAAATGTAACATTCATATACATTTTAAAAGGGGTCAAATTTTAAATGATAAATGATACATTTTATACAAAAATCTTCAACATTAATTACAAACTATTTTTGGAAACGTATAAGCTGATTTAATATTTATTCAGCATTATAACAAAAAAGCATGAAATGATTTGAAAATTAAAAAAAAGATATATTAAACCCAGCGATTTTCCGTATTAGGCATCTATGGATTACTATTAAAATAATAATTGGAAGCATTTTCGTAGTATTTTTTACAATAAACACGACACCTTATCAATTTTAATAATAATAATAATCGGAATTGCTCATGCACTTACTATCTGCATGCCCCATATACGCGATTTCGGCCTTCATCCACCGACATAACGCGGCTTTACGAGTGCTATACTACCATCTGAAGCACTCGTACGGGGTAGACCAGACACCAGTGCTGCCTTACGTCCCCGGAGATATTGAGTCCGTTGTCGAGAACGAGAAATGCCGGATTTACTGGAACTACTCGTTCCCGACTGTCAGGCTAATTCAAGCCAACAAGCGTGACATAATTCTCCTCGACCATCAACTCAAGGTGATGTATGTCATCGAGTTCTCGGCACCTGCGGAGAAAAACATCACCTTGAAGGAGGAGGAGAAACGGACCAAATATCGCGATCTCCGATACGAACTCCAAGTGCTGTACCCAGGCTACTTGGTCAAAATGGTCGTCTTAATAATCGGTGTACTCGGAGGGATAAAGCCTACGCTGCTCTCGGAACTGAAGATCATACCGGCCTGCCAAAAATCAGCCGAGTGGCTGGCAGGTGGTCATTCTGGGTTCTCTCCGTCTGCTTAGGGCACATGATTCTGGTATCTACAGTCACTAACCCTGCGGGTTGTGAGGAGTGGCCGTAGTTGATGCGCCGGCGCGACTCCCGTGAGGCGTCGGAGGCCACGGGAGGACTGACCGGCATCGGGAAACCGAAAAAAAAAATAATAATAATAAAAAAAGGGGTGCAAGGCCGGCAACCTCCGCGTTGGTGCACCCTCGACAGGCAGAGGTAACTCTGCCTGACTAATGTCGGCCGGGGGTACCAAGGCTAACCACCCTGGTACTCTTACTGCTTGGGTTACTTATAACCTAAGAAGGGCCCCTCACAATCGACCTCAGTCGGATGGAGGTCAAGGACAGATGGGAGGGGCCTTACCGGACGGTCCAAACGATGACAACAACGCTATTGTACATGGACGCTTTAAGTGGACGAGGGAACTAAAGGATGACTTGCTGACCTGCCGCGAGAGTAGCGAACCTGAGCGAAGGGGATACATGGCGCGATTGCATGCACTTTGGTGCGAAATGCATACAAAACATCGCGCCTTCTCTGAACAACACCTGAGAGACCAAGTATCCTTCTTGCGCAGGACAGGTTATGTAAGGGCACCCCGTCAGCTGGAAGAACTGCCAGCCGCAGTTCTACCGCGGCAATTACCAGCTGATGGCGAACATCCATTAAAATTCGCCGATGTAGACTTAAGGACAAGAGTTAGCCTTAACACCAGTGCTAACCTAAAGCCATTCTAGCCTAAAGGCTAGAATGGACGTGGTCATCGATGAGGAAATTCCGGAAGATGCAGACATCTGGCAAATCAACTGTGCCGTGTACAACGTCGCGAAGTAACTTGTCCCCCGTAAGAGCTCAACCAATCACGGGATCGAGAGAGCCAAGCGGCGTGTACAAAAAATCGAGGGCAAGATACAGTCGGCCATACAACACACTTCTCGGATCCAGAGTGTGGTGGAATATAAGACGACTGGTAGAGTCTTTACTCCCAGAATCCGTGCATAGCAGCCGGATTAAGTCGTCAACACCATACTCTAAATCTGACAGTGATGCTTACCATCAAGCAGCACTGTCTAGATAGGATCCGAGTGCTCATGGCGATAAAGAAAACATCGAAGAGGCGAGTGAGGAGTATGGAACATAACAATTTGTTCCGTACGAATCCTTCCCGCCTCTTTCAAGAGCCACAGCGTTTTGTCGAGAATCCGCCCACTGTAGATGTCGAAACCTTCTGGAAGGAAACCTACGAAACGACGCATTCATTTAATAGCGACCCTCCATCAATTGCACACTTTGAGGCTCTGTGCCACAGACATCTTGAAGAGGCAGAAGAAGTGTACCCGGCAATCAGTACGGAGGAAGTCCAGCAAGCACTTGTTAGTACCAAGAACTTCGCTGCCCCGGGCCCAGGCGGCAGGCGGTGGAAGAAATTTCCTTCCACTTACCGCCGCGCGCCGTCTGGCGCGAGTTTTCAACTCATGGTTGAACGAGGGGTAGCAGATTTCGGACTGGTTCGTCGAGGGACGTACTGTGCTTATCCCCAAAAAGGGGGATCTTTTCGACCCGAGGAATTATAGGCTGATCACTTGCCTCAACTCCTGCTACAATATATTTACACGTATCTTGTATGCTAGGACACTGAGGTCTATTGATCCAGTCTTCCAATAGATACACGAACAGCGTGGTGCCAAGAAGGGTATGGCAGGTTGCAAGGACAGCCTGCTGATAGACCACTGTGTTACACAGGATTCTGTTCAATACAAGCGGAATCTATCGATGGCCTGAATTGATTACCGCAAGGCATTTGATACAACATCGCATGAGCTATTGTTGCACTCGAATGTCTTGCAGTACCAGCACCACTATTGAGATGCATAGAATAGCTGCTGCCGCTCTGGAAGACTCGCTTCACCATAACATCAGGTGAACAGCAGGTCACAAGAGAGCAGGTGGCATTTAGGAGAGGAGTTTTCCAGGATGACTCTCTAAGTCCTCTCCTCTTCTGCATCTCACTGCTGCCGTTGTCTGTTGGGCTCCGCCAAATCCGCGGATATCAATGTGGACCACCCAGGATCGGTGGCATAAGGTCACCCATCTATTTTATATGGATGACTTTAAACTTTATGCCTTCGGAGAGCGCGAACTACAAAACGCTCTTAGGGTGGTCGAAGAATATACGCGGGCAATTGTTATGGAGTTCGGGTTGGACAAATGTGCAGTCGTCCACCTCAAGAGAGGACGATACGGGGAATTCCCTGAAGATCCGCAGCTCGCAGACGGAAGCATCCTGAGACATCTGGATGCCGGAGAGACCTATACATATCTGGGTATACAACAAAGGCACATCCAGGATGTAACACAAATAAAGGATTTTCTCCGCGGCAAGTACAGACACCGTCTCCGAAATATTTGGTCTTCCGAATTTTCGGGTAAGAACAAGGTGTCTGCAACTAATATGCTTGCCGTTCCTGTTTTGCTCTACTCCTTTGGAGTAGTAAAGTGGGCGGTTGATAAATGAACGCGTCGTTTCATAGATTCCCAGAAGTTTTCTACATCTTCTACAGCGGATTATCGCCAACATGCTGTGGCTCTTGAAAGAGGGAGGGGGGATTCATACTGAACAACGTGTTTTGTTCCATACTCCTCAACCGCCTCTTCAACATTTTCTTTCTAGACATGAGCGTTTGAATCTAATCTACTCAGATCTATTATTATTATTATTATTTATTAAGTAGTTTGATTGTATAATTTCCGGGGAGACATGGCGCCTACTAACTTCAACCCAAGCACCTCTACATATAGTGTGTTAGAAATTTAATATAAATTAACAGGAAAATTGCCATTTATTAAACTATTAAGGAATATAAATGGCGGCTTGATTTTACTGTCAGTTTCGTGTAGTTGTCAAATGAATTGGCTTCTGCACACGCATGTATATTTAATTGACCATTATGTCCAATTTTGGGTTTTAAATTAACGCCGTAGCTGTGTAATATTATTTGCTTTGATTGGATTTACCAATACTGGGAACTGTTTAAAGCCACACAATTAAAATGCCCTCTCCATAGATCTGCCATGTTATATTTTATTGGTGTTGTACGTTTTTCATAAACAAATATTTTTGCTCTATTTTATGACCAATGCAGTAAATTAATATTTATGAATGGTTCAAACAGTTTATCTATTATTATTTAATATATGAACTTATGGAACATTTATTTTTCATTAATTGTTAATTGTGTATTTAATTAAGTACTTGCAGTAAAATCGCATTGGTTAATTAATAAGTTGAATGCCACTATATATTTATTGAACAGATTTGCAGTATATTTAACGGCATATTAATAATATTTTATAATTTAATAATAATGTTTTTACCATTTACCAGTCCTTAATTACTGTTACCTTCCATTACATCTAAAATTTGGAGATAATTCAAAAATTTACATTGTTTTTAATTTTTTTATCTACGTTCGTGTTGTTATAGGCCATTAAACAAATTAATTTAAGTTTCATTAAACTCTTTAGTACCGCACAACGGTTATCAATCCCCTACCGCACTGTTTTTTTTCTAAAACAAGAAATGATATAAATTGAAGCATAATTTATTTATTTGAACAATAATAACAACAACAACATTTATTTTTTATATAAATATTGAACAATACACGTTTGATTGCCACAGAACTCGACTCATCATCTCGTTTTGGCAAACTCGTTTAAAAAAATGTCATAATGTATCGTATCGTTAAAAACTATAAAATAATATGTAAGTAAGTAAGTAAGTAAGTAAGTAAGTAAGTAAGTAAGTAAGTAAACATTTATTTCCCACCATTGTTACAGTACATAAATGAGATAAGCTTATATAATTTATACTGTGATAACAATAAAAAACCCACTTAAAGATGTTGGGAAAACAGATTAATTGTTGACAACTATTATATATAAATTCACAAATAATTAAAAATAAGTAATCAAACAAACAAAATAACTAATTAAGAAAGAATCTAAATAAATAAAAACATATATACGCACACATTGCATACACATATCCATGTATACACACATACATATACATACACCCATATATATGCATATACATACACATATATACGCACATACACACATATACTTATACACATATTTTTATGCATTATGCAACCATATTTACATCACATTACGCAGATTGTTGGAAACCATGATAACCTCTGATAGTTTTAAAATGTAACTGAGAAATATTCATTTAAGTTATAAAATACATATCCATGTAAAAGTATTTTTAGTTTACGTTTAAAAGCTTTGCAGCTTAATGTTTTTAGATAGTCTGGTAATTTGTTGTAAATTTTTATTCCAGAATACAAAGGACCATTTCGTGTTCTTTTATAATTATATTTTGGTAATATGTAATCTTGATGTCGTGTCAAATAATTATGAGTGTCATTTGGTGTATTATGGGAATTTTTTATTTTTGTGAATTATTATAGAAAGTCTGTATATATATAAATTAGTTAGAGTAAATATTTTTATATTTTTAAAATAGTTTCTGCAGGATTCTCTAGGAGCTAAATCACATAACACCCTAATTGCTATTTTTGTATGTTTAAACTTCTGATTTTAGAGCTTTGTTAAGTGAAGTATTTTTTGTTTTCCATTCCATTCTATGTTTTAACATTTATTTAACAAAGAATCAACAACAAAGAGTATTTATGGAGCACATAGATATATACTATGTGCCTATTTATTTTATACGCATAAGAGTTGTGTTGCGTACTGGGTGTTTGAGATCTACTCCCACCTTCTAGAGTTTATAGATACGTACTATGGGCCAAAATAAGCAAAATTGTTCTTATGAACTCTTGTCCAAAAATAAACCGCTTCCAAGATACAGGGTGTATAAAGTACCTATTACCAGAAATAGGTTTTTTTGTCTCCATGTGTATAACTACTCGACTAGGTACTATGAGATAATAACTAACAGCAGTTATACATATTACTATTACTATGGGCAAAGATAATAGGTATATTATATTTAATGTGGGCAGCAAGCAAGCCAGCGTGTGACTTCACTATGATATCATCTACCTCGAGGAACCCTTTCTAGTCTCGCTGCTTCGGGACAAATTCTATCACAAACAAGTTTCTAAAAAAAATTGTTAAATTTTTTCATTGTTCATTTTAATACAGGGTGTCCCAAAATTAGTGTGCAAAATTTTACCAGCTGCTTCTACGGCCAGAAATAGGAAAACATTGGTCGAAAAAATGCTTCGTAAGGGAGCTACAGGCCCCTACAGGTGGGCCCCTGAGAAAGGTTTTTATCCAATATCTCCAAAACCACTCAAAGTCAAATATTGAAAATTTACACAGACGCTACTCTTCTTATGTGTAATAAGATGAAATGGAAATAATTCGAAAATTTTATCCAGGGCTGTCCGAAAGTGGGGGGTTGTGTGGTTAAAATAACACCAACTTTTTGTATGTAACTTTTTTCTATTTTTGACGATAGAATATGAAATTTTAGAGTTTCATACGTAAAAAAAGGTACTTTTGATGAACATCGAGAAAATGCACCGTTTTATAACATGGTATGAGACAGGTATTGGGAATCTAAACTAATTTTTTATTAATAGTAGGCCATGAATAAAAAAGAATGCTTCATGCCGCTATGATATAATTTGATGTTAGAACTGTCAACAAGGTTAATAAATTTGTATAAACAGTTGTATGATAACATCCTAAGAACGCGTATCGGAAAAAAAACGTTTTGTCCCCCTTTCTATCAGTTATTTCATTTGTGCGCCTTTAATCACGATTTTCATTAAGTCGATTTAAAATGTCAAGATTTACAGATAGGGAAATGACTCATATGCATTTTGTGTACGGTTTTTGCAATGGTAGTGCATTAGCTGCAGTAAGGGAATACCGATGAAGATTTCCCAATCGTAGAGTACCTGGGCGTCGAATATTTGCAGTTCTTCACCAGAATTTGGCAGACCATGGGGATTTTAAAAGGTCTCGAGGCGCAGGAAGGCCACAGGGAAATCATCGTATGGATATAGTTTTGAATCATTTAGAAAATGATCCACAAATAAGCATTCGAAGAGTTTCAGAAATTGTCAACATACCTCGCTCAATAGTTAATAAAAAATTTAAGTACCTAGATAATTATTTATCTTAATAATTTCAGATATGAAGAGTGACGGTAATGCAAGGAATACACCCATACCATTTTAGATTCGGGCAACATTTAACAGAGGTAGATTTTTTACCACGACTCCAGTTTTGTCAATGGATATTAGCGAACAGAAATATTCTTCCTAGCATGTTATGGACTGGTGAGGCAATGTTCACTAGGAACGGAGCTTTTAATATGCACAATATGCATCATTGGTCGGATGAAAATCCACGAGTTGTTCGGCGCACAAATTTCCAACATAGATTTTCCGTGAATTTATGGGCAGGAATCATTGTGGATCAAGTAATTGGCCCAATAGAATTCCCCAATCGTCTTAATGCAGAAGAGTATTTAAACTTGTTCGATACGAGGTTCGACAAAATATTTTCAACATGACGGCGCGCCTGCCCATTTTGAGCGCAATGTTCGAACTTGGTTACATCAAAATTATCCAGGCAGATGGATAGGTCAAGGTAGTCCTATAGCTTGGTCACCTCGTTCAGCAGATCTAAACCCATTAGATTTTTACTTTTGGGGTTATATGAAGGGTTTGGTTTACGCGACTGAAGTAAATACATGAGAAGAACTACTTCAAAGAATAAATCAGGCCGGAAATTAATTAAGAAGAAATACATTCAAGATTTTACGGGCGTTTCAGACTTTAGAACGTCGAGCGAGACTGTGTATCCAAGAAAATGGAAATTTGTTTGAACACCTGTTATAATAAAACTATGTAAAATTCAAATTTAATTTTCTTGATATAAAAAGATTACTGGATGATTTTTGTTTATATTGAGTATGATAGTTTCGCTCGAGGTAATCATATAAAAAAAAATTTTCATCTATTTTTCAAGCAACAAATTAAAAATATTAGTATGTACTTTATATGGACATGAAATAATAGACAAAACTCATCTGGTACAATGTATTTTGCTTCATATGTTATAAAATTTAAAAAACAAATAAAATTAGTTAAATTTTAAAATTTTCAAGTTGATATTATTCAAAAACGGTGCATTTTATCGATGGTCATCAAGAGTACCTTTTTTACGTATAAAACTCTAAAATTTCTGTAAATCTTGGCATTTTAAATCGACTTAATGAAAATCGTGATTAAAGGCGCATAAATGAAATAACTGATAGAAAATGGGACAAAACGTATTTTTTTGCCGATACGCGTTCTTAGGATGTTATATCATACCACTGTTTATACAAATTTATTAACCTTGTTGACAGCTCTAACATCAAATTATATCATAGCGGCATGAAGCATTCTTTTTTTATTCATGGCCTACTATTAATAAAAAATTAGTTTAGATTCCCAATACCTATCTCATACCATGTTATAAAATTTTCAAGTCGATATTATTCAAAAACGGTGCATTTTATCTATGTTCATCAAGAGTACCTTTTTTTACGTATAAAACTCTAAAATTTCATATTCTACCGTCAAAAATAGAAAAAAGTTACATACAAGAAAATTGGGGTTATTTTAATTCCACAACCCCCCAGTTTGGGACATCCCCGGATAAAATTTTCGAATTATTTCCATTTCGTCTTATTACACAAGAAATGTAGCGGCTGTGTAAATTTTCAATATTTGACTTTGACTGGTTTTGGAGATATTCGATAAAAATCTTTCTCAGAGGCCCACCTTTAGGGGCCTGTAGTTCCCTTAGGAAGCATTTTCTACCAATGTTTATATGAACTTTTTTTCCTATTTCTGGCCGTAGAAGCAGCTGGTAAAATATTGCACACTAATTTCGGGACACCCTGTATAAAGACGTTAAAACAATGGCAATTTAATATCATCTTTTGTTAGAGGCACTATCAACGCTTATTAAAAACATTTCTTCCCATATCTGTTTTATTATCCAACACAATATTTCGTATTAAGCCTGTATATTTCACTGATTGGATGGAAATAAGCGGCAAAAAGCGCCTCACGAAAACGGGAAATGGTGCATTAGTGGAGATAATATGTATAAAAGAGTCGGATAATTTAACTCCGAGCTCCATCCCTCAAGAAATTTAACACGGATGAATGAAGGGGATAAGTAGAACAGCGGGGGATAAAAGTGGGATCAAGCGTGCTGGTCAAAGTTGGTGCTCTCTATTTCAATTCACAATTTCGCCCTTGGAAGATATATAGCGGAATTATGGATGTGTGGCGATTGCAATTTATTATTTCACTTGACCCACTCAAGGGCGACTCGTCACACCTTATTATCACTTTAAACGATGGTTGGTAAAAAAATTACATTGTACCCTCGGCGGATATTTCATTCACTTTTTCAGCACTTCAGTTAGTTTTGTAAAATGTTATCATATTTTCAACGGTTTGAAAAATGTTAACTTCGATTACACAAATAAAAAAAATGTGAATATCGTGAATGTGATGTAGGTAATAGTTTTTGTTTATTTCGTCTGAATATGAGCAACAAATTGTGATTCTGTGTTCTGTCAAGCTGATGATAAATTGTGTTGTGTTTGGATGTTCAAACTTAATGAAAAATGAAACAGCCTAAAGCTCGTGGGATAAACATGACACAATCGCAAAATTGGTTTACAGTGCTTGATTGCAATTGTTTTAAAAATTGTAACCATTTTTGCCCTGGAACCTATTTCAACGGTGCCACTCATAGGAGAGAGAGAGACTAATTCTGCACACTGATATCGGGATATGTAAAGGTCAGATCAGTTCAATTTAATTGCAATTTTCACGTTTTCCCACCGTTAAAAGATTTGACCCATATAGTGCGTAAGTAGGGTTACAGTAGTTGCTATATTAAACGTATTACGAATTTGTCTGTCTGCCGTACATTTAATAACACCTGTTTAACGTGTTTAGAAGCTTATGGCTGTGTCACTGATGTGATTTTCCACAAAACACCATATAGTGTGAGTCCTTAAGGATATATCTTAAAGTACCGGATATTTTCTGTATATGTCAAATTCTAACTTATTTTCACTATTCAGTATTTACACTATTTTCACTTTATACTTTCACCATTGTACTTAACACAAAATGGCGAGTGTCAATTTTTTAATTCATCGCTTATTAAGCTTCCCCCTCAACAAGGAGGGCCTTGAAAAAGAAAAGGTGTTGATTAAGGATGTATTATGTAAGTTTAGTTGATAAAGTAATGAAACGTAAATTTAAAGTTCAAAATTCTTCGACCTCAAAATGAAAGAGAAAATCTGAAAATTCTATTCCATACCATCCTTGATTGACTCATGGTATTGGTAAGATTTTTAAAGATATAGGTATGACAGTGGTTCATTCATGGGAAAACAAACTACAACAACTTTTAGTCAATTCAAAAGACAAAATTGAACCAAACGGGATTTTACGAAATCAGCTGTAAGTACTGTATTCAAAAGTATGTTGGACAAACTAGAAAATCAATTCCAACTTGATTCAAGGCGCATCTCATTTATGGTAGACCAGATAAGTCTAGTGTTGCCCAACATACGTTTGAGAACAACCATAAAATACAGGGTGTCCCAAAACTAATTCCCCAGCCGCCGGGGTTAAACTCTATGTCCAAAAATAAGTCGAAAATCACTTATGTCAAAATTTCGAAAAGTTACTCCTTACGAAATTATGGCCATCTTACAGATCGCAATGAAGGTATTTTTGCAAATCAATTTTTAAAATAAGTATCCAGGTAAAGATAATTTATAATCAAGTCACCCTTGACGAAGACAGAATACGACATTTTGTATGACAATGTCAATAAAATATTTCAATAATTTAAACTGACGTACAACGGTAAACAATTAAGTTTTCATACTTATTATAATGCCCAGAAGGTACAGCAATCAAAAATATTTAGATATGGTTAAACTACTTGGAGTTTGTAATAATAATGATCGTGACGGAGAGCGTCTGTACCGCCACCGTTTTCCTACTAAGCGACACCCAGATCATAAAACAAGTGCTGTTGAAGTTCGTCTACTTGAAACTGAATGTTTGGTTCCTAACATGATTCATGCTGGTCGTCCTAGACAACTAACATGGCAACAGGAAGAGCAATTACTCCACGACATTGAAGAAGATCCGTCTGTAAGTACCAGGATCTTGGAAGCCAATCGTCACCACCGTCGTAGTACTATTCACAGATTCATGCAAAGAGAAAATCTGCATCCTTGTCACTTACAGCCGGTTAAAAAATTGCATCCTGGAGATAGTGAGTTGCGCTTACAATTCTCCAGATGGTTTTTAAATTGCTTAGATACAAATGAAGACCTTTTTAAGCAAGTATTGTGGAGTGATGAGTCCCATTTTAATCAGCAAGGGGTGTTTAACCAGCACAACTTGCATATCTGGAATTACGAAAATCCACATCAAATTAGAGAATCACATAAGCAAGTGCGCTGGAGTATAAATGTGTGGATTGGTCTGTTGGGCAATGACATAATAGGACCACATTTTCTGTCTAGGATATTAAACGCAGAGAATTATGCAAATTTTTGCGAAAACATATTACCTACCTTTTTGGAAGATATTCCTTTATTGCAGCATCACGGTATTGTGTAACAACATGATGGAGCGCCTACTCATTATTCTCGAAATGTTCGAGAGATATTAAATCGGCGATTTCCCAAGAAATGGTTCGGTCGCGGAGGACCTACTTCTTAGCCACCTAGGTCCCCGGATCTCAACCCAATAGACTTTTGGCTTTGGGGTTACTTGAAAAATGCGGTATACAAAGTCCTACCGAATAATGCCGATTGCATGCATGCATAGAACAAAATGGCGAACATTTCGAACATTTGCCTTTGTAAATTTAAGTATTTTAATTTTGTTATGTGTAGATATCACTTGATTTAAATTAATAAACTATCTTTATACTGGATACCTATTTCAAAAATTGATTTGCAAAAATACCTTTATTGCGATCTTTAAGATGGCCATAATTTCGTAAGGAGTAACTTTTCGAAATTTTGACATAAGTGATTTTCGACTTATTTTTGGTCATAGAGTCTAAACCTGGCGGCTGGGAATTAATTTTAAGACACCCTGTAGACAGTAACAATTTAAGATTAATTGGTAATGTAACAAATACTAGACAGCTCGGTGAATTTGAAAGCTTGGAAATTACAAAGTGTAAAAATAATATAAATAATGATAGAGGACTAATACCATATAGTCCGTTTTATTGGTTAGTGAGTCATGGTTCAGCGAACCGTAACAATAGTTTAAAGGAGTAAATAGGAATATGATTTTATAGAAGGTGTAGATATTAACACTAATGTACTTTCCATGTGATCAAAACATCATGAACCCCAGATGATGCCAACTTGATTGGTGAAACGTATTTCGAATATAGTGTTATGGCATTTGAGAAAAGTTTTTCAGTGATAGTGAAGTTCCAACTCACTTCAAACGTGTAGATTCATTAAAGCCATAATGTTTTTTTTCTAAACCAGGGTACTTGCCTTTTTTATAAGAAAGTAAAAAAGTGGCAATAAATGTTAAGTTCATACAAGGATGGCAAAAACAGAAATGCGAGCTTAAATTACATCGTATGTTAAGTCAACAAGTTCAAGCAGTTGTAAATCTACAACCCACCCCTAAATGAAACATTTTCCTTTTATAAGGATGACTGGCAGGCATAGATTAAACATTTTGAGAAATCCCTGGTAACCACGAAATTTAATGAAATGAGGAACGTAAATCAGACAAGTTACTGTTGCGTATTTACATGGTGGTAAAACGACTGGAAACTTTATAAAAAAAATGTATATACAGGGTGGGGCAATAGTGCGTCGGATATCTCGAATTCTACGACAGCTAGAAATTAAAACTTATATATATATATATATATATATATATATATATATATATATATATATATATATATATATATATATATATATATATATATATATATATATATATATATATATATAAAAAAAAACAATCAATCATCGGGTACGTCCATAAAGAAAAAATTGCACGGTGAAAAATGCAAAAATTGCAAATGGCAGAAAGATGCAAACCGTGGACACGTGTTTCTGACTAATTGGTCTTCATCAGCACGGTGTAGCTGAGTTAAAAAAGATGGGCAAAACTCAAAAAAAGACACTAAAGGAATACCACTGACAGGGAGCCAGTCGCACCTTTGTGGCTTCCACTTGGATGACTCCGGTATGGGAGCATCGTCCAAGCATCGCACACGCGGGCAACTATAGCAACCTGCGTGGGAATCAGGACCCAGGAAAATGAATAGGAACAGAGAAAGGTGCGACTGGCTCCCTGTCAGTGGTATTCCTTTAGTGTCTTTTTTGAGTTTTGCCCATCTTTTTAACTCAGCTACACCGTGCTGATGAAGACCAATTAGTCAGAAACACGTGTCCACGGTTTGCATCTTTCTGCCATTTGCAATTTTTGCATTTTTTCACCGTGCAATTTTTTCTTTATGCGGGCGTATCCGATGATTGATTGTTTTTTTTTACTGTAATGTAAATAAACCCGCGTCTAGCTCTTTCTCTGTTATATATATATATATATATATATATATATATATATATATATATATATATATATATATATATATATATATATATATATATATATATATATATATATATATATATATATATATAAGTAAACTAGATAAAAAAAGGTCTGTAACTGGAAATTGTTTTCGAATATGCAGGGTGAGCCAAGAAGAAATTACAGGATCAAGTGCCTTTTTTTTAAACAGAATGCTATGTATATTAGTACATTTTTTGAAGCCGCTTCCTGGACTCTATTCATTTCTATATTATTATTGACTATGTCCCAACCACTTGCATATAATGAATTTTTTTGTTGAAATAATGCCATTTGCAGATGCATATTGAAAAAATCACCAAAGTCACAATTGTGGGTTTTAAAAAAATCTTGTATGTGAATACTAGTTACGAGACAGCTTCGATATCTCGAGTGAAGTCCGACGCACTATTGCTCCACCCTGTATATTGTAAATTGATGATTTCTTTGTCAAATATATTTTTGATAGCTAAAAAAACAAAGACATTATTAAATCAGTCTGTTAGACATAAACTAAGCTGCTGTTGAAAATTCAAAGACCACCTGAAATTCTGGTTACACTCTTTCTCTGTGTATCATCGTTCTCTTTGTTCTTACAATACAATAAAAAAATTCATTTATTTCTTTCAGAAGCTCCCAGCTTTAATTTTATGTTAAATAAGTATTTCACTTTTCCTGTCGAAGAACAAATTCGAACAATATACACATTCACCTATCAAACACCATAACCGACTAATCACATTTATAATCGAATTTATTTCGACTAGTCAAAATTGAATTATGGGATAATTTTTTGTTCTCCAAAAATTATCGGTAATTTCACTAGTGCAAATAGTAAAATTTTGTTAAATTTTACATATAATCAGAAATTAGAAATTACGAAACTAATTATTAAAAATTTGGCAATTGAATACACGATTGTTATTGTTGCTTAAAATATGAATATTTGACCCTCAGAGAGATTGTCGGCTAAAGAAGTTGTTTCAGAGTTAGATTGGTTTTGGCTGTTGCACTACTTCCGTTTTAGGGCCCTCTCCTTGCAATTTTTCACAATCGTGTAATTTAGCTTCCAGTTGCAAATACAAATTTATGGAATTCACATGACTGTGGCCGGTGTTTTGGTTAGTCGTCTCTTCGATTTCCATTTTGGCCAAATAACTGACTACGATTAATCTATGAGGACTTAATTTACTGTTCAACACCAATTTCATCTTCTCAGCTCTGTCCAGTACGTCCATGTCGACATTTCGTTTCCCCCAGCAGGAATAGTTTTAAACCAAATATTGGTTGTTTGCCAATTTCGATGGGATGTAAGAAATATATTAGGTCCTCGTTTTGAAAGAAGTTTCCGGTACAACCTGCAATGGAAGAAAATTAATTCAATGTGCGAATAAAAAATGATAGTTTTAGTAAATACCTTACAGAGCATATATGTTTTGTTTGGTAGTATTTCAAACAACAATTTGCAATCGGTAAGCTTTCGCGATCCTTCTTGACACGTTTTTGAAAAAACTGGACCGTATTCTATCCCATTTGTTAAAGAACTATCATTATTTAAATGTATCAAACAATTCACTGCCTCACCACCATATCATGCAACCCGTAAGATATGGCATGGAAAAACATTTTCAAGATCTTGAAGTGAGTTTTCCTCCCAAAGACTTAAAATTTTCATATATTCTCCATGACGTAGTTCTGGTCGTTGCAAAACTCATCAAACTGCTTCCATACCGATGCTTTGGAGTTTTTTATATTTCCAGACGTAAACTTTTCTATTTGTGATTGAATATCTTTTTACAGAATTTCTCCCGAAACGCGAAATCATTTTAGATTTTTTGAAAAAATTGAGAAACGATAATAAGTGTTTATCTTCACAACTATTAATCGTATCAACAGAAATCTATCTGCATTTGTATTTTAATAACTAACGTCAAGATGACATCTAGAATGTCTAGTTTTATTGTGGTTCATGAAATTTTCTGATGAAATATAATTCGTGCATTATAAATGAAGATTATTGTCAATGCACTTATTATATTACTACTGATACCGAATTATAATTATATATATATATAATTATATTTAATTAGTATTATTAGAGGTTACGTTCTTTATCTAATTTTCATTTATATCAAAACAATATATTATAAAAACTCCTAGTTTTAAATTTTTCTGAAAAAGGAACAATATATTAATTCATTTCCACGTTGTCTCTCTGTCCCAATTTAGTTTCTGCACGATAAACCGCTGTGTTAATTTGTTTTAATAAAATGAATAGTATTGTTCTCAACTTTCATCCTGTCGATCGTAAATTTTACTTATATGGCTTTTTGATAGAAACGATGTTCCATTTTTGTTTTGCTTGAACGGTAGGAGGCAACAGTCAAGAATGAATAATTTCTCACTTTTGAACTACACGATTTGGCTTTTTATGAAAATTCAGAACAAATTTCAGCTTTTTGTTCTACATTGATCGCTTTATAACATTTTCATATACAGAGAATATGATATATGTATATAACAAAGAAACGAATACATTTGTATTTGTGCATGTACTCAAAGACTTTTAATTTAAAAAATATCATTTATGTAACATTTTGTGGTATCAGTACAGGAATATCTACACTAGTTAATGGAATTATAAAAACAGTAAATTTCAATTATTGTCCTAATTTCGTTCGTTTTCTATTATAGATTGTTGCTATAAAGCTTAACAACGTTTTATGACTCGTTCATAACAACACCATAATTTACTAATCTACTAGGCAAACTTTATTTAATAAAATTCTTACAACAAAATTTTCACGTCAAATAGTGTTTTTAAATGTGACGTTTTAAGATATCTTGATTTTTTTAGAACCATATTTGTCAAATTGTCACCAATAATTTTTTAAATTTAGGAGTTATAAAACTTGTAGGTAGTTACAGAAGAATAATTTTGTGATAATTATGAGCAAAATTCATAGAACTCTTCTTAAATACTTCTAATGACATCTGACTGATTAAGACGGGATTCTTGCTGAATTCGTTTTAAGTCAGTGTTGTTAGGCATATATTAGTAGACCTTACAATTTAATTAAAAATAAGAAATCAAGTAGGGTTAGGTCTGGTGACCTTGAAGGCCATTCTGTAGGCCTCTCTCACCAACCCACCTATGGTTTAACAAATGATTAAAAATTTTATCAAAAGAAATGAATTTTTTTGTCATTTTTTTGCTTTGAGTAGTTAGTAAAATACCAGAAATGTACCCTATTGAAGGCTTGGCAGTGCCTATGACGAAAAATAAGTTTTAAGTTCATAATGTTAGACATAACCCACATAGCATTTTCATATATACTATTTAATATTTATTCACGTATGTTATATGAACCTGAAATACGACATACACCTATCTAGCATATGTACCTCCCGATCAAGTAACAAGTATGTACACGTGGAACTAAATTTAACATCATATAGACCAAATCTGAATACAATTATCCCTATATACCTACAGTAGTTTCTATGTACGTAGGCTTCCCACTAAACAAAAAAGCACCAATTATCGAATCTAATAAATTAGCGATAAATGGAAGATGAAATACATGTTGTAAACTAATCAATTTCAAATTACATATTAGTAATCATAAAAAACAAAAATTTTAGTTGTGGAATACACAATGGCGGGTTCATGCACGTATGATAAAGAGTGCTTTTTATTTTTTGATTATGATGTAAAGAATAAAGATAGATAATATATACCTAAAAATTAAAAAAAAAAAAGAAAATAAGCCGAGAGTTGGATTAGAACCCCGATCAGGCGAGTGCAAAGCATGGACCCTAACCAGTTTTAATTTTTCCAATTTAATTTTTTTATATTCTATTTACATTGTTACCTTAACCGCTACGCCAAGCTTCAGCTACAACACGGGCAACTCAGTACGTAAGCTAAACGGTATACTTTCAGGTCGGTTATTGGATTATCTAATAATTAGCGACAGCTATAAAATGTTTATTGTAAGACAAGGAACACAGTGAATTCAATGAAATACATAATGTTGTAAACTAATAACATTATTATCGTGAACGACCGCGTAGGGCAAAGGCGATTAAATTTTGTTATTCTGTAAATTTTCTTGTGTTTCATACTTTTACATATTTTATAAAAAATGTCTACTCTGATAAACAAATAAAAAATTTACAGTATATATCTATTCAAATGTATGTACATATCATATGATAGGTATATTGTAAAACAAATATACATCCATAACTCACATACTGTACATAGTAGTATAGATAGTGATGTCTGTACAACATTAAATAACGTATGCACCCATAATATACATTCACACAACAGAGCTACTGTACGTTTTCAAGACATGGTACGAATATCCAAAATAGTATGTTAATTATATATACTGTTGTTATTTTCGTTTCATATATCTGTTTTAAATATACACAGGATACCAGCTACCTGTAGAAATAAAGCAATTTGTTTAAAAAATATTTAAAACTATTTTTAATTAATAAGACGTTCTATATTTTAATGTGTAGTTAAGTTGAAATTTTAATATGTTAAGTTATTGTCCCATGTACATTTATGTGTGTGTATATAGATTAAGTGTGACTATTCCTTTACAATATGTACTTACATTGTCTTAAAGGAAAACAAAGTTTATTATTATTACCATTATTATTATTATCAAATGCTATGTGGTATATTAGTAGACCTTACAATTTAAATAACTCCATAAGAAAACATCGAGTAGGGTTAGGTCTGGTGACTTTGGATGCCACTCTCTATGTCATCTCTCACCAGCCCATTAGTAGCTCTATTGTTTAACAGATATTAAAAAATTGATCAGAGGAAGAAATTACCTGTCAGAGTATGAGTCATTAAAAAATTTAATTCTAGAAATGTGCCCCATTGAATGTTTGTCAGTGCAGTACGAAAAATAAACTCTTTCTGAATATTTCTAATGACACCTAGCAGAATATGACGGGATTCTTGTCGATTTCGGTTAAAACCCATGCGGTTAGGCATATATTTGTATACTTTACACCTTAAGTAGTCCAAAAAAAAATCGAGTAGTGTTAGGTCTGGTGATTTTGCAGACCACTCTAAAGGTTCTCTCCTACCTGCCCATCTATTGTTTACCAAATAATTTAAAAAAATCAGACGAGGAAACAGCTTTTTACCACCAGTATATAAAATACTAAAGCCAGATTGGATACCAATTAATAGGCTTTAATAAAGACTTAATAAAATGCATGACACTTTTTTTTCTATTATAACAGTGACAATAGTAATAAGAATTAAAATATATGTTCGTAGAGAATTTATGCTTTATCCATGAAACACGCTGTAAAATTATTGATATGTTGATTCGGAATTTAGCTACCAAAAAACACGACATTTTTATTTTACCACCGATTACTTTTTTAATGGTTCTTCACAAGAATATTTTCCACTACACAATGCCTCTGCCGAACAATAAAGCAGGAAGTGTGGGAAGAATAATGTTGAATAAAATAAATATAAATCTTACAGTGAACTAAAATCTACAAAACACTTGAATAGGAGATTCATAAAATTTGAATATATAATTCTTTTTAGAAAAATTCTCATTATCACTGCAGTAAACTATGTAAGGGTGTTTAGAAATATACATTTTTTTGGCGTTCTACAAAAACATCCGCTATTATGAAGAATTTGGTAAACTCAGAAAACCGAAAATTTTCTATTAATTAAAATATCAGTTTTCACATAAGTGACTGTGGGAAAATTAGATCAGGGGGTCATTGAAACTACTCTATACCAACTGAAATTACCTACAGACCCTAATTGTAAGTTCATATCAAAAAAGACATTAAAGTAAGATTAGAGGTTCTTTTACACAGAAAATATTTATAACTAAGTCTCCGTTTACTAATATATAGATTATTTAGTAAAACAAACATTCTTACAATGTAAATAATTCGACAAATGTGAGCTTCAAATTTTATTGCTTTTTTTTTATTCACCAGTTATTAATATTAATGACACAAAAATTGCACATTTGGCAAATCACTATATAAACATATAGGTACAAAGAAATAAATACAAATAACAAACAAATAAGAAACAATAATAAATAAATAACAAAAACATTATTAAAAATACAACAATGTTAGAACAATAGTTTTAGAACACACTCTATTTGACCTCTCTAGAAAGTCTTTTATACAGGGTGGCGCAAAAATCATGAACAAATTTAAATTTATTAAATGGAGAATTTTTTGAGCTAAGTGAGAAAGATTAAGGCACGTAAATGACGGTTATTCTCTGCTTCACAAATTTGAGCTCTTTTATGCTCATATTCCATCATACTTCTAAGCGTATCCGGCCTCCACGCCTAGATTTCTCTCCGGATATTGTTTTCCAGCTGAAGAGTGGTCGATGGTTTGTTTACGTAAATCCTTTCCTTCAAGTATCCCCAAAAGAATATCGTTAAATCCAGTAAATGCGGAGGTCAGTTAAAAGCAGAGTTTCTGGATGTAAGAAGTTTGCAAAACCTCCATAGTGAGCTCTGGCCCCATCTTGTTGGAACCACATCTTCTGATTGATTACGCTCAACAGCTGACTTTAAAAAATGTTCAACCCTGGCCCAATAATGGGCCACATTTACGTACAGTAGAGCCGCTGGTTTTCGAGGAAGTATCAGCCTATAACCCTCTTAGAGGTAACCCCGCACCAAAGTATGCAGATAAGTGGTTTAGTTGTCGCTATTGGGCATTTTCTGCCTTTCTGCTTATTTACGTACCCATTTCAGTGAAAATAAGCTTCATCACTCATCAGATTACGAATAAATTAATTTTCTTCCGTGGCTAGTTGACGGAAATGAACTGCATAATTGTAGCTATTCAAGATCCCTTGGCTTTAGTCCTTGCGTAAACTGTACTCTGTATGGAAACATGTTCACTCTGTCTAAAATCCTTTACAATGATCTCCGAGACACCCCAAACTGGGCTGAACGTTTTTTGGTTGAAGTTCCAGAATTATCCTCAACACTTTCCTCCACATGTTGCATATTTTGATAACTTACTGCTGAACGTGGTCTTCTGGTTCGTGGAAGGTCACCAACTCCATCTGCTGCATCACAGTAATTGAACGCTGATTTTTAAAGTAAAACTCAATTGTTTTTTGTGCACTGTTCTGTCGCGTAGGCTTCCATAACTATTCTACTAAGTCTCCTCTATAAATTCCTCGAACTAAAAGTAAAAAAAAAAACAACAAATGATTTTGAATTTTTCACACCCCTTTGGAACTTTTTGCACCACCTTGTATTATAATCACTGCTACTTGTAAGTAAAGCTCTATCATCGTATTTAATTGTTATTAACAGATATTTGTGGGTATTAAACAGAGTAGTACAGTTTTAATGGGAAAAGCTTTTAAAGACGATTATCTTATGTGGAGGTATCATTAAACTAGTTTTTGTGTCTGGCTTCATATAAATGAGAATTGGCTGTTAAGGAAACTTGATATTGTTTTTGGCATATATTAGAAACTTGCATTTATGTTTATATAAATATAAAAAAAAATTAAGAGCTCTTCTATGGTAACTACTTAAAAAGTGGTCATAATTTCGTTCGATATAAGGCACTAACATTATCAAGCACAGTTTTTCTATGCAGTTCATATCCTTAGCCGAATGGACAACTATTAAGCAACTAATGCTGTTAGCATACACAACAGTAAAGGTATGTACATATATATATATATATATATATATATATATATATATATATATATATATATATATATATATATATATATATATATATATATATATATATATATATATATATATATATATATATATATATATATGTATATATATATATATATATATATATATATATGTACATACCTTTACTGTTGTGTATGCTAACAGCATTAGTTGCTTAATAGTTGTCCATTCGGCTAAGGATATGAACTGCATAGAAAACTGTGCTTGATAATGTTAGTGCCTTATATCGAACGAAATTATGACCACTTTTTAAGTAGTTACCATAGAAGAGCTCTTAATTTTTTTTTATATTTATATAAACATAAATGCAAGTTTCTAATATATGCCAAAAACAATATCAAGTTTCCTTAACAGCCAATTCTCATTTATATGAAGCCAGACACAAAACTAGTTTAATGATACCTCCACATAAGATAATCGTCTTTAAAAGCTTTTCCCATTAAAACTGTACTACTCTGTTTAATACCCACAAATATCTGTTAATAACATTAAAATACGATGATAGAGCTTTTTCTACAAGTAGCAGTGATTATAATACAGGGTGGTGAAAAGTCCAAAGGGTTTAAAAATTCAAAATCATTTGTTGTTTTTTTTTTTTACTTTAGTTCGAGGAATTTATAGAGGAGACTTAGTAGAATAGTTATGGAAGCCTACGCGACAGAGAACAGTGCACAAAAACAATTGAGTTTTACTTAAAAAATCAGCGTTCAATTACTGATGCAGCAGATGGAGTTGGTGACCTTCCACGAACCAGAAGACCACGTTCAGCAGTAAGTTATCAAAATATGCAACATGTGGAGGAAAGTGTTGAGGATAATTCTGGAACTTCAACCAAAAAACGTTCAGCCCAGTTTGGGGTGTCTCGAGATCATTGTAAAGGATTTTAGACAGAGTGAACATGTTTCCATACAGAGTACAGTTTACGCAAGGACTAAAGCCAAGGGATCTTGAATAGCTACAATTATGCAGTTCATTTCCGTCAACTGGCCACGGAAGAAAATTAATTTATTCGTAATCTGATGAGTGATGAAGCTTATTTTCACTGAAATGGGTACGTAAATAAGCAGAAAGGCAGAAAATGCCCAATAGCGACAACTAAACCACTTATCTGCATACTTTTGGTGCGGGGTTACCTCTAAGAGGGTTATAGGCTGATACTTCCTCGAAAACCAGCGGCTCTACTGTACGTAAATGTGGCCCAATGTTGGGCCAGGGTTGAACATTTTTTAAAGTCAGCTGTTGAGCGTAATCAATCAGAAGATATGGTTCCAACAAGATGGGGCCAGAGCTCACTATGGAGGTTTTGCAAACTTCTTACATCCAGAAACTCTGCCTTTAACTGACCTCCGCATTCACTGGATTTAACGATATTCTTTTGGGGATACTTGAAGGAAAGGATTTACGTAAACAAACCATCGACCACTCTTCAGCTGGAAAACAATATCCGGAGAGAAATCTAGGCGTGGAGGACCGGATACGCTTAGAAGTATGATGGAATATGAGCATAAAAGAGCTCAAATTTGTGAAGCAGAGAATAACCGTCATTTACGTGCCTTAATCTTTCTCACTTAGCTCAAAAAATTCTCCATTTAATAAATTTAAATTTGTTCATGATTTTTGCGCCACCCTGTATAAAAAGACTTTCTAGAGAGGTCAAAATAGAGTGTGTTCTAAAACTATTGTTCTAACATTGTTGTATTTTTAATAATGTTTTTGTTATTTATTTATTATTGTTTCTTATTTGTTTGTTATTTGTATTTATTTCTTTGTACCTATATGTTTATATAGTGATTTGCCAAATGTGCAATTTTTTGTGTCATTAATATTAATAACTGGTGAATAAAAAAAAGCAATAAAATTTGAAGCTCACATTTGTCGAATTATTTACATTGTAAGAATGTTTGTTTTACTAAATAATCTATATATTAGTAAACGGAGACTTAGTTATAAATATTTTCTGTGTAAAAGAACCTCTAATCTTACTTTAATGTCTTTTTTTGATATGAGTATTATCAGTAACAGATAATTCATTGCTATTGTGAATCTGAACTTACAATTAGGGTCTGTAGGTAATTTCAGTTGGTATAGAGTAGTTTCAATGACCCCCTGATCTAATTTTCCCACAGTCACTTATGTGAAAACTGATATTTTAATTAATAGAAAATTTTCGGTTTTCTGAGTTTACCAAATTCTTCATAATAGCGGATGTTTTTGTAGAACGCCAAAAAAATGTATATTTCTAAACACCCTTACATAGTTTACTGCAGTGATAATGAGAATATATATGTAATACTCCACTTTGTTTTGTTAGAGACTTTAATTCTGTTGTTATAGTATTCCTCTTGCCTTTTTTTAATGTTTATTCGGTATTCTTTTTCCACCTTTCATAATCAAAAATTGTCTCAGGACAGTTTTCACTTTTCATTTTAGAAAATATATCTTTCATGTTTTTTATTGTTTATTCATGATTTGTATATTTTAGAAGCCACTCAATGTATTAATTTAAGACTGCTTGTGAAAATTATTCCTTTGACGATTGGCAACCTCAGAATAGAACCTGTAAAATAGGTTTTTTCTTATTTATATTCCAAGAGCGAAAGGTATTGTGTAAACACATCTAAATAGGGCGATGAAAAATTGGTCGTATAGCATTAAGGAAGCCGTGCATTAAGCACTAATAAAAAGATAAACGCGGGTGCTTGACAGGAAAAAATGAGTTTGGAGCATTTAAGAAGGAAACGTGGGCTAGCAGCGATACGTAAATCGGGGGAATACACGTAAATATAATGGTGAACAAAGGAAACTGTTTAGCAAGCGACAGAACTGAATTAAGCCAGCTATTGTTATCTGTTATGTAATGGATGTGGATATCTATACCACTTCCGAACCGCCAGCCGACCAGAAGCACTATTTCACAGATATTGCGGGTAATGTTTAAATTTGGACAGGCCCGCAGTTAGGGGATCATCGCCCTTCTCTCTGAAATAGAAGAGCAGTCAAAATTATGCACATAGACTTATCAATCCATCCTTTTCCACAGTTCGCAAACATATCCGATCCCCATTTTACGAGAACGGTATTTATGTATTTACAATAAATTTATAAAAAGCCTTTGTAGGTTTGGTAAGTTATTATATTACGATTCCATTCATTATTTAATGAGGATTGAAATTTAAAAAATAATTGTTGGTAGCCAATAAAGTTATGGTTATAAGTAATGTAGAAGTATGTTTTCTTAAATCTTTATTCTTGTTGCAACAAATGGGTTTTTAATTTAAATAAATAAAACTGGACAAAATATAGATTGATGTAAATGGCCGAAACATAGGCTAACTCCCTTCCTGCGGGCCTGAAATTGGGTGGTGCCCCCTATCGTCGTCTACCAGGATTTAATTACTTACGTCTCCACATTAGCGTCGTTCATAATCGCTTTAATGCTTTCCCGTCCACCTGATATTATACACACACTCTAATATCCTATCACTATTATCATCAAGGAACACAGCAATATTTTGCTTCCTATATTGCAGCCTTTACTGAAAAGAAAATATTGATGTATTACATTGAAATTTTATATAAGTTTGAGAATATTAAAAATCTAATAATTTACCTTTTTATTATGTTCGGATGCAAAAGTCAATAATTTCAATTTAGTAAAGAGTTTAAATGTATTTACAAAATAATTAACGTAACAATTTCTGTTTGTTCGTTATATTTTTATATGTCTTCGTCAATAGTTAATTTTAACTGTACCTTAAAATTCATATTGACGTTGATTACTTTTCGTTTTATTTCATAATCACCCTCCCCCTCTTCGTCCCCCTTGTAACTTTTCTATTTTTTTCCTAGAAGAAAATGAAAAAATCAAAAATTGTAAAATATATTCTTATCTCCACGCACAAAACAAAATTAAAAAACATCAAAATTCTTCTAAATAAATAGGTATTATAATGTAAGACACAAAATCCGATACACAAAGTAGTGTGCTGTGAAAACAATTATTCCAAATAAAGTTATTTGTTTAAAATAGTTGTCAAAATAGTTATCAAGTAAACAGAGACTGTACTAGCATTACAGTAAGCTTAATTTATGTGTACTGGTCACGGCAGATATTTTAAACAAATAATTTTATTTGAAATAACACATATTTCACACAGCGCACCATTTTGTCTATCGGGATTTGTGTATTACATTATAATACCTATTTATTTGAAAGAATTCAGATTTTTCTACTCTGAATTCTTATGGAATTACTAAGTTATGGGAATCACTGTAATCGTAAAAAAGATGTATTTTCTAAATATCATGATGAGCTACCATTATGAGATTTAAAAAGTATGCGTTTTTTAGAAAAAACTATTTTCTCACATTTGAAGGCTCCTGTCTAAGAGAGTATTTATCATAAAACAGTAAATCAATTTTTACTTTCTTATACCTAATATAAGGATGTATAGTTATCGTGATTTTTTTCGACCTCGAGATTTGATTGATATATACGTTTTGAACCCTCCTGAATCCATTCTGACTATTTTCCGAATGAAGTCGGTCGGTGCGTGTGTGTGGATGTGTGTGTGGATATGTGTGTGTGTGTGGATATGTGTGTGTGTGTGTGCGTGCGTGCGTGCGTGCGTGTGTGTTTGTTTGTGTGTATCCGCGATAACTCAAAAAATACTAATGGGAGACTTCCCAAATTTGGCAGTTAAGATTGTCAACAACATTTTAGGTGACACATTAAATTTGGTGAATATGGTACCACCAGAAGAGACATAATGAATGAAAGAAGAAAGAAAGTACAGGGTTATTCATTATAAATTACCCACCCCTTATCATCGTTATTATTTTCTATAGAAAAAAAGTTTTAAATAAAAGTTGTGTGGTTATGACTGAATTTTGTTAAAATGCTTTCAAAAGTACAGTAGCGTGCAGATTTCAGGGGATACAATATATATATATATATATATATATATATATATATATATATATATATATATATATATATATATATATTTATATATATATATATATTCTTTTAATGGTATACTATGGTATATTACCCCTACCATATACCGTTTTTGAGTTAACTAGTTATTGTAAATATAGAAAATTTAATATTATTAAAGTGAGCTATGAAAATACGAGATAAAGCTTTCAAATTTGGTACATTTGTTTTAAAGGCCAAAGACAGTGAAGAATTCGGTGATGAACAAAATTGGCGACTAAACCCAAACTTTTTTATATTGGACTACAAAAAAAATATATTCTTGATGAAAGATTATAAATCATGTCTACTATGTCAAGCGAATAAAATATATTTTCCAAGTACTTAAATAAAGCTGATGTAAACTGAAATATTTTACACATTTGGCCTCATAAAATGGGGTTAGGATAAATTTAACAGTTTGACATTTGAAAGGTCTAATTTACTTACATAGATGTCAATGTCAATAACAAAAAAATTATTAAAATATATGACGAGAATTATTAAATTTATTTCTATAAACAATGAAAACAGAGGGGGGTTAGCCAAATTTCATTTACATCCGGTATATCTACTTTCATTCTTCCTGAACTCGTCAGGGGGCTGGTCCGCGAACAAATTATTTATAAAAATATTTAACTTAGATAATTCAAAATATGAACATTTGTCATATTTATTTTGACATTTTAAATTGAAAGACAATATCTAGATTAATTATTTAACTTCGGTAATCATAATGACATTCATGATATTCTTTTCATATATTTCAAAAAATCTGACATTATTATATGCCTACAACTTTTATACTAGCACATTCAGATAAGAATGATAGTATAAAATAAAAAAAATTATATGTATTAGTTATTTTATTATTATCATGTTAGGTATGAAAGAATGCTTCTGTAATATCCAATAATTGTTTTATTAATTTTTTCTAGAAATGCGTAAATACGAAGCAACAATGTTAGATTTTTTTTAATATGTGAAAAGAACGGGCTTATTAAGGTTAGGTTAGATGTCATAAATGTCCTTATGATTACCGAGGTTACAATAATTAATGTAGATATTCTTTTTCAATTTAAAATGTCATTGTTAAAAGGACATGGTAGCTGAGAGGGTAAAGCGTTTATAGCTATTTACTCGGTACCGAAGATCGATGGTTCGATTCCATCCTGGAGCAAGATAGAATTGCTGAAGATTAGTTGTGGTTAATGATAATTAATATTGTTGTTCCACTTCCATTGAAAAGTATGTTGTAAAGCAACATATGCATGAAGACAGTTATTTCATTAAAGGTAAATCCATAATTCGGCTATAATTAAGTTAACGAAAAAGTACTAACAATGACAAAGCAGCGAATTTCAGAGATCATAACAAAATAATTACATTAGGTGGAGGTATATGCACATGAAAGGTAGATTTAAAGCAAACACACTAAACCTTTTGAGCCATTAAATATCCCCAGAGAGACCGGAACGCTTTATTTGGATTGAATGCTTTAGAAAACAATTCTTTGTGAAATTTACTTACATTTACCAACTCCCACTGTAGGAGAAACCATACATTTTATAAAGTAAAGTGCTTGGTATTGTTTATATAAGCTTGAGTTTTATAAAGTTAACTTTGCTGTGTATAATCGTTTTTCAGATTTTAATGTGACAACACAAATACTTTTAAAAGCCTATTTTTTGTAAGGACAGATTCCGAAAAAAATGTTTGCCTTCATCACAAAATAAAAAACGTGTGGATTGGGAATTTTATTTTTCTCAGGTTGTCCACTCAATATCGACTGGTGTGTACCATAGATTATAGATGGTTACTTCTTATGTAAATAATTCCCGCTCAAAAATCTGAGCACAAAATTGTTTATATTGTTGTCAACAATGCCTATTTAGGATATTGTTGTGCAGAAACTGTAAATCGATATACATTTTCTTGCGTTCAGATTTTCGAGCTGTAATATTTATATAAAAGTTTCACAATAATAATAAAATAATTCGTTGACATGTTTCGCAATTCGAAAATTAATTAATAAACCAAGTGATTATATAGGTTACGTTAGATTTTTTGTGAATAGGTCCTTGTGGACCCTCCACTGCGGTCATTAGCAGGCCTATTGTGGCTCACTCCTAATTATATTTCACTTAATAAGTTCAGTCTCTTGATGAAACTGATAACTTTATTGGGTGAGAGTGTGTTCAGATCATCTGGCAGCAGTTGCCCTTTGCCAAATATTGAGAATCGGATCCACTACACAGCAGGACAGATGGATAAGACGTAGTCTGCCTTCTCATCATCCTCCAATCATAGACGCCACTCGGCGTTTTCCGCTAGGTCGAGTTTACGCAGATGATAGTTTAGTCGGCAGTGCCCTGCATATTAGGGTTTTCAGGTTTACCCTGTTAAACTCTAAAATTTTCTTAGATCTTGATTTCAAAGGGTATTTTATAAACGTCTTCGAATGAACTAATCCTGGTAACTCTTGCCAATACTGGAGAGTTTTCTTTCAGCCCAGGTTGAGATGGCCATCTTAGCAGTACTTGAAGATATGCCAAGTACCGGTTGCGATTCCGCTTCTTCTCTGGCCAAAGAGTCGGCTATTTCATTACCTTCCATATCAGAGTAGCCGGCTATCCAGATCAGAGTCACTTTGTTGTTTTTGCTCAAATGATTTAGAGCCTTCTGACAGTGCCATACCGTTTTGGAATTACACCGGTAGGAGCCAAGAGCTTTTATAGCTGCTGGGCTGTCTAAGAACATTTTTATTGATCTGCGTGTAAGATGTATATATTCCAGCCTTTGCACATATAGTTCAGTGGCATGAATCCTGAAAAATAATGTATTAGTACCTAGGCTTGAGATATTCTCACTCTTGGTTTGTAGCTATGTACTCCTGCTCCTGTTCCCTCAAGTGTTTTGGAGCCATCTGTAAACCAACAACTGTCTGCCCTCAGTAGGTCGTCTTTATTCCAATCCGACTCATCTCTTTCTGGAAAAAGGATGTTGGTCATGGTGGGCATAGTATCCGAGAGCACTCCCAAGATTCTGTGCTCTCTATGTCACCCAACAACCTGTTCCGCTCCATGATACTAGTCTGCGGCATATTAATGGCCGCTTGTTGCAGTCTATGTTGCCCATCTGGCCTCTCTTCAAATATATATGAAGAGGGGGTGAGTCCAGGAGGATTTCCATTGCAGTTGACGGTGTGGTGCTAATTGTCCCCGTTACGGTCAAGAATGCTAATAATATGCAATCCAGAGAGTCTGGCTTTGGCCGTCCGTTGTTATCCTTTCGGCCACAAAACGATGGATCCATATGATATCATTGGTCTGATGACCGTGACATAGATCCAGTAAATTTATTGGGGACCCATGCCCAATAATTTATCACAAATACGACGACATGTCCATATGGACAGTTTTGCGTTTTGAATTACTTTTTCCGATAGGAGTTCCAATTAAGTGATTTATCTAGAGTGATTCCTAGATATTTTATCTCCTCCGCAAATGTAATAGTTTCAACGACTAAGGATGGTGGTCCTCCAGCTTCCTTTTAGGACTGAATGGTACTAGTGTTTTTTGAGGGTTCACAGACATCTGTTTCCTGTCACACCAGTTACCCACTAGATATTACTCCTTCAGAGTTTCCTTTGACTGGTATGACTAGATCATCTGCATATACTATAACCTCAACCTCCCACAGTGTGAGAATAGCCAGTAAGTCGTCCACAAAAAGTGACCACAGAGGGGGGAAAGAATTCCACTTTGCGGTCATGCTGTTGTAGCTCTAAAGCTGTTTCCTCCTGTAGAGACGTTGTTATGGTTCAGTTTGATAGCATAGAACGAATCCAGTCGCCTATAGTTGGCTCAAATCCTCTGACAGCCACTGCTGAATATAAGGAAGTGGGCATTGTTAAATGATCCCTAATGTCGAGAATGATTAGATAACATACGATATAATTTTTTCTAAAAACTGCATTGTAAAAAAAACATATAAAAGTTTAAAAAATATAAAATAATCGAATAGTAGTTAAAAATTTAAACACAACTATCTAGGATTAAACAGAATTTTTATAAAAAAAGAAATTGTTTATCTTTATCTTTCAAGAAAAATACAAATGCGATTTTCGCATTTTGACACATGTGGTCACTTCGGAAATTATTTCAAAACTACGATTTGTATTTTAAACCTGTTACCTGTGTGAATCTCATTGAGTAGTGAATATGAACTATATGGTTTCAACCAATAACCAAGTGGCCAGTGATGCCTCTGCCTTGTTTAAAAATCGGCTGATATGACCGCGCGATTTTTTGTTTTCTGCTTTATGCATGCATTGTATAAGTATTTATATGGTAATGAATGAATAGTAACTTCGATAAAGTTATTTTAAAGAATAGTTTGTAAATAAATGCAAAAATAGAGTAAAAACTTATTAGAGTTTGTTTCAAGTCCTGATTCTGCTCTTTTTCAACTAAAATATGGATCTTTTGATTTAGTTAGCTTTAAAAAAACCTTGCCAAATTAGTCACTAATGTTCAAAACGTCCAAAATTATTATTTTTAATTTTTGGACGATTACATTACTTTTCTCGTTGAAATGATGAAAAGTGGAAATATTTTCATAGGTTATTGAATTTCCACCGAACCTTGTACCTTTGAAAACCGTCCCATTTAAAAAATAATATTAAAACATCTCTTGGTGGGTTTACATTTATAATTAAAAAGAACTGCTAAAATTATTCATCCATTTACTTTTTTCAGTACACTCCCACCTCTTTTCTGGTCATTTCCTTTATATCTTCGTTTCCTTTTCCATTTTCACTTCCTTTAGATAATAAATACAGATTATTTTTCCTCCGCGTCTCTTTGTACTTGTACATGAAAAGGTGTACAAGTTACTACGCTTTAATTTTCTAATGAAGAAATCTAAATTTATGCTGTTTACGTAGCATTCGTGCTCGTGTAGGCATTTTTGTCAGAGGTAAAGGATTTAATGAAGCGGGGACGAGTTGCGTGATTTCACAAACTTAATTATTTTTCTCATTCCCCATTCACTATTTACATTTAAAAGAGTGTGAATATCAGGATTAAATAAAAACAAATAGGCAACCCCAGCATATTTTTCAACTCTCAATATTAAATTAATTAAACATGAAGCGTATACATAATTTATTCATGCCTTTTTTCATTATGATATAAATTATTAAAACTTATTCACAGGAAATATAATTAAACGTGTTTAGTCTACGTCACGTTGGCGGCAATGTTACAGACGTCGCTGAACCAAAAAAGATGACCAAGGGTCACCTCAGACACGTCTAAAATATGGACGTCATTTTTTTCGCCATATGACGTCGCCGACTATTAAAAACCAAAGAAGACGTGACTTTGACGGCCCCATGTTACTTGGCAATATTTCACTTTTAATCATGTTAGGCAAACTCCGTCGCTGCGGAATTCAGTGTGTCTCACAGTGTCATTTCTCGACTTGTTTCATGGTACCAAAACACTGGATCAGCATCTAAGAGTGTTGGAAGTGGTCATTTAAGAAGAACCAATGCAACTCAAGGCTGCTACATTTGACTGTCAATAGAGAAAGATGCTGTAGCCCAAGAAATATAACAGGTGCACTAGACAATGCCAGGGGAGTACGTGTATAGATAGAAACGATTCGAAAAGGTTTCAGGCATCGGGGTATAGTTTCTAGAAAACGACTTAGAAGAGTTCCGTTGACCGTACATCATAAACGATCGAAATTGGAATGGGCCTGTAAACATCTACATTGGCTAGGTGTATGGCGTCTTATTTTCCGACGAAACTCGAGTGAGTAGTATTTCAGATGTTCGCAGAGATCTTTTATAAAGCAGAGACGAGCCTATTTGATAAGCAATGATTACAGGATTTAGTTGCCCACTGAATGACATCACATTGCATTTTTTAATGTTAAGAGATAAATTATTGGCAATACACCAATCATTAACTTGTTTTAATACACCCTGTAGTCGAGCACAGTCATCATATGAGTCAATTTTAGAATAAAATGTCATGTAGTCAGCATACATTAGAAACCCGATATTGAGAGAGGATGTTGTGTCATCTATTAATATATTAAATAAAATGGGCCCATGGATGGAGCCTTGCGGAACTCCTGGCAGTACATCTATATTATTAGACTTATAGCCATGATACACATACTGTACTCTCGTGGAGAGATAAAATCTAAGTATAGATTTATGACATCTGATGATATTCCATATTGGTCTAAACGATTAATTAAAATTTTGTGGTCTAGGTGATCAGAGCCTTTGGAGAAATCTGTATAGACAACATCAACTTGGCCTTTGAGTATCTAAGATGTTTGAGATGTATTGCGTTAAACAGACCAAATTAATTGTAGTTGACCTAGCATTCATGAATCCTTGTTGATTTATATCAATTATATTTTTTACATGTTCATATATATAGCAATGTAAAAGAATCTCCAAGATCTTACAAAAATTACATAAAATAGCAATAGGGCGATAGTTGCAAACATCATCTCTACCCTATTTTTAAAAACAGGACAGAGTCGTGAAATTTTCGATATGCTTGGAAATTTGCACATTTTTAAATTTAAATTAAATGCAGCATATAGCATAAAAGCAGGAATGTTATCAGGGTCCATAGTCATATTTGGTTTTAACCGCTGAATACTTGCTATAACTTGTACTTCAGATATATTTTTTATTATAAGAGTATCATTGGTTTTAAAATCATTAGTATTGATATTTGTATCCAGAGATTAAAAATGTGAATTATCATACGATACGTTTTTAATAATGTGGTTGTCATACAATTTTTATTTATTTTTTTTTTCAATTTAGTGTAATCGCTACATACAGCATAAATAATAGTTTATAAACTATTTTCGCTGTAAGTACATAATAAACAATATAAATATTTACATGTAGATAACTTTAAGAATGTTTTCAGGAACAATCAGAAAATTTAGCTGAAACTTCTCACAAAACCTTGGTTTATTTGATAACTCTCAATATAGTTTCATCTATAAAAATCTCTTTTACGATATTTGTCTTCACTGAAATGTCAGCCAATATAAGACAGAGCTCTTTATTTATCTTCAGAATATCTTTATTTGCGTCAATTATATTAAAATGCCTTTTGTTGTTCTCTGTATTATTAATTATACTAACCGTTTTATATTTTAACTAACACGTATAAAGAAATATTTTTGTTCATAGATTTTTCATAACACAAAAATAAACAATCTGGATCACGTTCCACACAATATTAATCAAAGTGCGACTTAACAGCAAAATTACTTACCAGTTATACTGAAAATGATAAATATGTTAAATTCATAGTCACGGTAGCCATGCAATTATGTATATTTAAAAATATAAAAAAATTGTTTAGCTAATATATTTTATCTTTTCTTTCGTTGGTGAGATAGTCAGTATAAAAGATAAAATTAATATAAAATAGCTTTTCATTTGATTACTATTTCCTATTAATTTGATTCTCATGATCAAATTGATTTCATTGAAATGTTAACCCATCCATCTTCATTTCCTTTTAATCTGCGAGCTATGCCTATTTGGTTAATTTAACTGTAAAAAAAGGCGATAAATGAAATTGCTAGCAGCTTTTTATCCTGTTCAATCTGCTATCTAAGTACAATTGATAAGGGATAAGTGGAATGACGTCTAAGAGGAGTGGAATTTCGATGAAAATCTTTTTCTATAATTTTGCTACGATTGATGTTCTTAAAGACGTAGAATATAATATTTCATATCAACTGTTATTCACTGAATGTATCAGACTTAAATTATAAAATATCCGATTTCGAAATATCCTCTGATTCCGTTCTCAAAATTAAAGGAAAAATTGTTTAGTAATAATTAAATTGACTTTTGTATCAGGGTTTAATATAACAGTTTTAGAATACTATTTTGATTTCTGTTTTATTGATTCCGGAATAGGTTGGCCAATAAGTCATCCCTTCTCAAATTCTTGTTGCGAAGCTCTAGCAAGTCGTATCTATGTATATCAAGTTACGTGTTATTTTCGCCAGTAATCTCAGTAGTTGGTATATTGTTTGCTTTCCTGAATTTTCTTTTATTGGAGATATCTTTTTGAATTCTGTTTATGACCAAAGTTTTACCTGGGTATATAGTTCATTTTAGGTACTTACACGAAAACCTATTTAAGTTATATGTATCTAACTATTGAAATATACATGTGTTAAAATTAGCATTTTTTTACTCTCACTAGAAAAATAAAATTATGTTTAATCTAAGATAGAAAATAGGGCGCTTGATCACCATTTGCCCTGGGCGCAATCTTTTATTAATTCACCTCAGTCATTCTCTTCATTGATTTTGCAATCAAGCATTTTACATATAAAATATAAAATTGTTCTAAATTGTCAGTCAACCAGTCAACTAAATATTCTTAGCACAATTACTATTGGAACAAATGTCACTCTTATAGACGAAACATAAATAAGCGATTTACTATTCAATAAATTTAAATTATTCATCATTAAATTTAGTATAATAATTTGGCATTAAAATGGTTGGTCCACCGGAGAACCAAAATTTCTGTATTGAGCAGTTCAACAGTTGACATCGTAAATTGACATATATATATATATATATATATATATATATATATATATATATATATATATATATATATATATATATATATATATATATATATGTTCTAAACACAAATTCAATCCCCTAACAAAACTTTCTGTTGCATCTTGCACGCACCTAATAGTTCTATAAAGGTCATATCTAATTAAGTTACATGCAAGTCATATGACAAGTCGTGACAACCTTTTCCCAACCGCCCAAATTTGGTTGTAAAGGGGTTGTAACGAGATCGTCACGTCTAAATGTAAGTCGTATTTTAGGTCGTGACGACGTCGTTACGTTGCATATATTATAGGTTGCATATATTATAGGTATATAAACAAGCACATCACATACGTTTTTATGTGGTGTTTTTATTCACGTACCTCTAATGGGATTTTTTTTATATAACTGAAAAATGGCAAAAATTTCAACTGCTTAATTAATAGTAGAGGTAACGATTTTATAAAACTAAACAATGAAAAAATTATGTTTCGTGGACTTGTAAAGATTGATTATAGAACATAGATGGATGATATACGTGTTTCATCAACTCTATCATTTATTAAGGTTATGATTAAAACTTTTGATCATCATCTTCAGATGATGCCAACTTGGTAGGTGAAATGTGCGTCTAGTTTATTTTGCAGAGTTGGTGTTTGTGTCACGTGAAAGGCACAACCATCTCAGGACTGAAAATATTCAAACAATATTCGCCTTATCACATTTTTACATTTATCTCGTAAAGCACATTGTTTTAATCAGGTTAAAATTTAACATTCGGAACGTCTTCTAAAAGGATTTAATTTTCGCCGTTTAATTACCTTAGTAAAGAGTGATGGAAAATATAATTTTTCTATTTATAAAGATATGTATTAAAGGCGTGGTAACAGCGGCTCCTGGTTTCGGTATTTTGATTTTTTTAGAACCAATTTAATACGCCGAACTATTATGATTGACGAGTAAGTGATGAGCTTGTACATCGCTGCTTTTTAAAAAAGGGAGACTGGTAATCTCTCGGCTTCTTTCGAGGCCCAAATGCATTTTTTATTTACACGCCGCTCTGGGTCGATCAGTCATTCGTATACACACACACACAATCCGAAACATAAATCAATAGGAAAAATGAGCAGGGAGTGGACCCTAATAATAAATTCCGGAAGCCTTCACATTTATAAATTTTTTTATAGAAATTACTTTTTTAAGTGACTGCTGGATTTGTAAATATTTTTTTTAATTTTCGAAATGGTAAAACTCTGTATACAAGGTGATTCATTTTTAATCAACGTAACACTGAGAATCGATAGAATTTGTCAAAATATGATATAAAAAATGTCCTAAAATGTACCGGTAATGAGATACAGGGCGGTAAGATTTCAATTTATCTACAGTTTTTCTTACTTAACTTCCGAACAAAGTACAATGTCAACTTCAAGTTTACTACAAATATTTACTATACCAAGAGCAATATTTCAGTCTGAAATTATCGATCTAAATGTACTGGGTGATTGTTTTTTCTGTAGCATAGGCCCTTTTAACCACGTAATCTTTTGACACTACGCCACTTATTATTATTATTAGCAAGCTATTTGAATTCGCTGTTATCTTATCAAAAATATTTTACTAATTGGCGCCATTTTAAAATTATTAAACAAAATTTAATTTTCTGCACATGCTGTTGCAGATTTTAGTAAAAGTAGTATGCTAGTAAAAGTCACTAAAATATAAAATTTCTGGATGATTCCGTATATCAAAAGGAGAATAAAGAAATATTTGTTAAAATCTTCACAATGATAATAATACAAGTTGGCACATTCTCACATCAACTCAGATTGATGGAAGCTTTTATGAAAAAAAATAACCATTATTTTGATACTTCAATGAAATGGGAAACTATGATGATACTATTGTTTTATATCATAGAATATGTAAATAATAAAACTTGGCAAATTAATGTGAATACAGAACACCACTTTTGAACAAAATATTAAAACCGAGATTAAAACAAATCATATAATTTGTTTACAAACAAACTAAAGGCAATACAAATACAAACAAAAACTGTAACTCGTAGCTTAAAAAATGCATTAAAGAAGTGGTTCAAAATGTAATCCATTTATATCAATTAATTTCTAGTATCACTTTATTAAACAGTTGTAGATGTTAATTGCAATTCGTTTCGCCTAAGTTTGCCGCATGTATTTTGTATGCGTAAAAAACTCTTCTCTTGTTGCAAGTGTATTTTCAAAATTTTTTCACTCAAATGATCCCAAATGAAATTATTCAAATGAATCAAATCTAACGATCTTAGTGGCCAATAGACAGAACCTGTCTCAGATATAGCCATTCTGGAACATTGGCCTTGTTAGTTCTACCGATCCAACACTGTAGGTACTTTATATTAAGCCATTCGCGAATTTGGAGTGCATAATGAGATGAAGCACCGTCCAATTATATTCAAGCTCCTAACCGCACGGTACAAGGAACATCTTCCAATAATTTATACAAATTATTCCCAAGAACAGCATTCAATCAAGGAGATGAAATATGAGGTCCTCAAAGAGAATTTTCTAGTACCCAAACGTGTAAATTATTTTACTACACCCGCTCTCGAAAATGTTGCCTCATCTGTCCATACAATTTTTGGTGATAGGATACGAAGTCGTCGAGTTCAAGATCCATCGACAAAAGTTGATACGTTTCTCGGCATCAGTTAGAAATAATGCTTGAACAAGTTGCAAGTGATATGCTTTTCTGTGATCCTTCTTCAGAACTCTAAATATGTTTAAATGAGATAAACGAGTTTGTTGAGTCACTTTTCTAATACTCATATCAGGAGAATTATTGAAATATCAAGAATCAATTGATCATTTCTTCTATTTCGTCGAATATCATTTCGTTCATTATCACGACGCAAACCCATTGCAAACCTACAAACTTATCCATGTGGAACTCTCCTGTTAGGGAAACGTCTTTGATATTCCATGACAGCTGCGGCTGAATGTGATTATTGGCATATTAAATTAAATTTGAAGTTGTTGCCATAAGTTTGGTAGTTAAGTAAGAAGAACTGTAAAAAAATTAAAAGTTTAACACCCTATATCTCATTAATGGTGCATTTTTTTATATGAAACATCCTTATTATTTTAACAAGTTTTATCGATCTTCAAAGTTCTTCTGGTTAAAACCAATTCACTCTGTATAATAAAAAAATTTGCACTTCTAACAAAAAAATTGACATTAGTTTTACCTGTAACTTCTTCAAATAAATCTACAGATTATGTTATGATATGACTCAAAATGAGATAATGGTTTTCGTTTTTGGTTATCATGAATATAACAGGTTTATGAAAATGTTTCTTTAAAAGAATGAGCATGTTTAAAGTACGAATAATCAATCGTCGTAAATGTGTGCGTGTGGATGATGTTATTTTATTGCAAACAAAAATAATATACAGCTTTATTTTTGATATTAACATAAACCTATTTTAACATGATTTTACGTTCTTTGTCAAAACTATAACCGGTACGTTAGTACCTCGTTTGACTGCATATTTTTATTTCAAATTGTACATGAACGGAACAGTAATGATGTCTTTTCGTGAAAAAATTCATAAATGCAACATTTTACAGCGTTTCATTTAAAACCCTAAAGTGTATTTCTAGAAAACAAAAATAAAATAATTAGATATTACAAAAGCATTCTTTCAAACCTAACGTACTAATAATAATATACACCTTATATTTTATACTGCCATTCTAATCTGATTGTGCTAGTATAAAAGTTTTAGACATATAATAAATCAAAAACAATACTTCCAATACATTTTATCTTAGAAGCTATTAAAACAACTACTCAGTCTAGTAGCAAGAACTGCATTGAATTAAATAACAGTGTTCTTAGTATCAGAAGCAAAAAAAATTTCAAATTAAAACAAAATTAACTCACCACAAATGAAAATATTCACACTCAAGAAATGATTTCCTCAAATTACAATACAAAAAACGAAATCCCCTAGTCCGATGTAACGGGTGATTATAAAGTAAGGGATATATTTCAACTTATTATATATTCTTAACAAATCAAATTAATAACAAAAAGTCAATGGAATCTAGTTGCTTACATAATGGGATTTCTGATGTCAAACGCTAGTTACCGCAAATGCTCGATATGACCTCCATTTTGTGGTTGTAAAATTACCAACCGTTCATCCAAATTGTATACAGCACTATTCAACATTTCTCGTTGAATTGCACGAATTTGCTCTCTAATACTGTCCTTTAATTCCTCCAGCGTTGTTGGCCGTGTTCTAAACACCAAATTTTTTAAATAACCCCACAGCCAGTAATCCGCTAGGTTAATATTAGGCGATCTTGGTGGCCATGAATTTGCAAAATGTCTACTTATAACACGATCTTGAAAAACCGCAGTTAACAATTCTTTAACTGATCGGTAAATGTGCGGAGGCGCTCCATCCTGCATAAAAATCACGTTTTCAATTCCTTCGTGCTCGTTTTGCAACTGTGGAAGTTCATAATCCCCTAACATTTGCAGGTATCATTCACCAGTAACAGTTCCAGATACGGCCTCCCCATTCTGTATTTCCTCGAAAAAGTATGGACCAATGATGAAATTAGCTGTGAAACCGCACCAAACGGTGACTTTTTTGTCATGAAGGCCATGCTGAACGATTTCATGTGGATTTTCTGTTGACCATATTCGACAGTTTTGAGTATTAATTCCACCATTAAGAGAGAAATGGGCCTCATCTGTCCATAAAATACGGGATAACCATTCGGGTTCAATTTCCATCTGAGCCAATACATGTAATGAAAAATTGTACCTGAGAGCAAAATCTGCGTCCATTAATTCAAACAGCAGGTGCAGTTTATAGGGATACGTTTTTAGGATTTTCCGTAAAATTTTCCAAACCGTAGTGTATGGCATTTGTAATCGTTTTGATATCGCATTCACACTACTGATTGCTAGCAGATTAGTATTGACTACGTTTTGATTTTCCTGAAGAACTTCTGCAACTTGTACATCACAAATCCTAGATCTTCCTGACCTCGGAAGATCTTTTACAGACCCTGTTCTTTCAAATTTGCTAATCAAATTACGATACGCCTTCATTTTGCACGGCCCTTCTCTCAAACCCATTTTCGTACGAAATCTTCGTAATCTAGTAGTGTAATTTTTACCGCCTTCATAATAACATTGCACTAAACCAATTCTTGTTTGCAGATCCATATTGAAATTGTTACAATTTACGTTACGCGAGTTTTATTTTGAGAACAATTATTCTCTAAATTACGATTAATTCGTTTAACACTTGTATCAATAGTTGTCACGACAATTCTTTTGTTTTCCATAGATACACTAAAATCCAATTATTGAGGCAACTAGAATCTGTTTACTTTATGCTACTAGCATAATTTCTTAAAACTATATAGGAATTTAAAATAGACCCCTTACTTCATGATAACCCCATATATCTACTTTCATTCTTCATCAGGGGGTGTACTTAGACAACTTTGTAAATCAAGTGCTCCTCTCACTTCAGTAAAGGTACATATGAAATTAAAAACAACCAACAATTGTTAAGCAGAGAAAGTGAAAGTGGATTAAATTTAAGCGTTTAATGAACAGATACCAACACTTTGAGGTATATCTGAAGTGCGAAAATTTCCTAGTTTATTATTTATAAAGCTTCTCACCCAATAAAGTGAGGTTTGGAAATAAATTAAACGTTTTCTCTAGATAATCAGGAGCACGAAATTGGAATAACTAATAGATCAGATATACGAAATTTGCTGCACGGATTGAATAAGTATCTTAGACAAACACGACAATCAATTCATACTAAATTCAAAGACCATACGGTCCATTAAAAATTGTATGGAAAAATAATTCAATATTCTTCATATTTAAAAATAACGATTAACAATTCAAGGTTAATTTATTATAAACTGGAATGAAAAATAATATTAACTGAAAACTTTTTGTTAATTATTATTTACTAACTTTTACAAATCTTATCACAGATAAGTATAACATATATCTTTTTAAACAATTATTTTCCCGGCTATTTGCCAAAACGCTGAAACTTGGATTGCAAAAGTTCAGTTGTACTGAACATAATGTGCATATTATCTTTTTTGTAATCCAAGTTTCAGCGTTTTGGCAAATAGCCGGGAAAATAATTGTTTAAAAAGATATATGTTATACTTATCTGTGATAAGATTTGTAAAAGTTAGTAAATAATAATTAACAAAAAAATTTTCGGTTAATACTATTTTTTTATTCCACTCTATATTTTAACTTTTATCAAGAAGGGGAACTTAATTTGTTTTTAAATTATTATAAACATTACAAAAAAATAATCTCTAACATTAAGCACATCATATTTGAAACACCCTGTATCTATGCACGAGAAACAAGTATTATCAGGGGACTCATACAATATTCACTTTGAATGTGAAATTTGTCATTTGAACAAGTAACACACGAAAGTAGCAACATTATCTCCTGGACAGGCTATTGTTTTTTCTTTGATTCTCCGAGCGCTAGGTAGCAAGAGCTCAAAGCGCTCGCTCATTCAGCATAGTTTGGAATCCCCCGAGTTCAACGTGCAGCCGTCAATAACGATACGACAAACAAATTGAATCTAGTGGTTTATGGAATAGCATGTTATGTCGCTCTGGGTTCGCCAGTCACATCGTTGTAGTATAGTAATATCGAATTAAATTAGTGAAACGCGTGATCAAATGCCCAATGGCTGCAGTATATTGACATTTCAACTAGACGATTTTTGGAAGATCATTTATTTTACTTTAATGGAATCACAATCCATTAAAGTTTGCAGGGTTCTCCGAAGATGACTGTCTGCTTTGTGTAATTAAAAAATGAAAAAAAAAAAACAAGAAAAATAAACTTTTTATCAAGAATTTAGTCAAGAATATTATTATGGCTCTGTTGGAAGTAGAGTTGGCAAATCGGTCCGCAAGTCACGGGAGGTGCCAGGTAGAGAAATACCCAAATACGTAAGCAAGACTTGCTTACTATTTTAGCAAAGACTAACATTTGATTTTAGTCTATTGTTATGCCTCGTGGTGTGTACAATGTAATTTATTCCTCTCCGTTATATTGATAATTTTATTTATTGTATTTTATTCTTGGTATTAATTTAATAATAAAGTATGTCAGAGCTGCTCAATTTTAAAAAGCAGTCATACGTTGACAAAGTGAATAAATTTATCAGTGAATTTTCGGAAATATTTATTCTACAATGGTGCTATAATAATTCGTAAGGTGTGCGAGAAAGGCCTAATGTGCTGGGACAAACGTGATTGTAAACATCACGTAAATTATGTGCAACATAAAAGTAAAAAAAAGTGGCGTGCCTTCGACAACACAATTTATTTCGATTTACTCTCAATGCTGATTGCCTGTGATGTTCCGCTGCACATACTCGATAAACAACCATTTCAGGAGTTCTGGAATAAATACAACAAGGTAACGTTACCAAGTCGCACAACGTTGCGTAACTATGTAACAACTGTAAGCGAAGACATTGTAAATAAGATCAAATGTGTACTAAAAAATACACGGCTGTGGTTATGTGTTGACGAGACGACAGATTGTAGAAAAAAAATCTATTTTAAATGTTATAGTACGTGTACTGGAGCCTCTATTAAACTGACATTTTCACTGTTATTAGCTAGCAAAATTCTAACTGAGTGTACTCGCCAAACAATTACGCAGGTGGTGTTGGAGACGTTAGAAAAATTTTACCTATCAAAAAGTCAAGTGTTGTTTGTGACCGATAGATTATTATGTGTGTTATTGATAAAATAGATTATATCAATAACACACATAATAATATATATTTTACCTTAGAAACAGAGAACGATAATAAATCAATAAACTTCCTCGACTTAACTGTGAAAATACATAAAACATCATTTTCCTATAATATTTACCGCAAACCAACTTGTACAGACGCCACTATCCCCTTTAATTCCTATAACCCTCTCTCCCACAAATTAACCGCATATCAATCTATGACACACCGAGCCTTCAGCTTACCTCTATCTGAGACAGATTTAAAAGAAGAATTAGACACAATAAGACTTATAGCACATAATAACGGGTACCGTCAAAATATAATCAACAATCTAATCTACAAAAATCAAAATAAATCCCTCTTAAAAGAACTTCATCCCACTATTAACGAGAAAAAAAGTTCAAACATACATTTCATTACCATATTCAAGTCGACTCTCTTATTCAATTAGCAATACTTTTTCTAAATTTAATATTAAAACATCTTTTAGTTCTAACAAAAATATCGGCAGATATCTTTTCAATGCAAAACAAAAAACTGATATCTCTAAAAAATGTGGTGTATATCGGTTAGATTGCCCAGAATGTAACGCCTCATATGTAGGTCAAACAGGTAGATCGTTCGGAGTAAGATATAGAGAACATATTCACACACAAAAACAACATTCCAAATTTTATAAACACCTAACAGATTTTGGTCATACACAATAACTGATGACCATCAATCTAAAATATTATATATTTGTGGGAAAAGTAAAAAACTTAATTTATTAGAAGTGCTAGAAATTAATAAATTAAATAGGAATAAAAATTACAACATATTAAACGACCAAATAGATTTAAATAATCCTCCGTTATTAAACTTATTCAAAAACCTGCTGTTAATAAAAATCACACCATAATACAATTTCATATCTTGAAAAATCTGACAGTGAACTAATTACAGGTTTAACATAACATAAATCTTTGTTGCACAAAACATGATCTATTGACCTATTATTTTCTGTTATACGTGTAGCATTTTCTTCATCAATATTATTACATATTTTGTAAGCATTCAGCGATATTAAATCTAAGTAGTCTTTAACTTCATTTTTCATTTTATCCAGAATGTTTATATTAAAATCCAAGACTATAATAGTTTTTTGGTTAAGTTCAGTAAGAAGATTATCTAACTGGTTGTAAAATATTGGTGCACTTTAATATCATCCAACTTTATGGTTACTAGGTTACAATTATGTAAGACACTTTTTAGGTTCATTATAGAAAAGTTAATATGGGTTTTGGTATAAGACTTACACCACCTCCTCGTCCATTTCGGCATGAATGTACACTATAGTATCCCGGAATGTCGTAATATTTGGTTTCATTATCATAGAGCCATGTTTCAGTTGGAATTAAAATATCTGATTTATTTATTTTTAAAAAGCACTGCACTTCATCGAATTTGTTCCGAATACTTCTAATGTTAATATAGTTTAATATAATTTAGCCTTCTAATAATAATTAATTACGGAGTACAAGTCATATCTGCCATATCTTCAGTATTTTCCCCGAGGGAAATTGTACATTTTCCAATTAATCCCCGCTTATTGCAATATGTCGTTTGGGTCACCGACGCCTCCGCTGATTTAATCACTATTCATTTTCCTATAATAACTGTGGACTGTCTGTCAGCATGCAAAGCAATTTCCGATTCAATAGACGGCAGATGGCACTCTTGCAGCTCTTTGCCCTTTGCAAATGACTATTTAAATTTTTAATCCCTTTCATTGGTTTAGTTATTTCAGTGAAACCCTCTCCGATAGAGCCTAAATAGGTTTTTGTGCAAACCAGGTCAGAACGGTATGTCATGCCTGTCTGTTCAGATCGCTCTACCTATCCTTTTACTTCCCTGGGTGTGGTGTTAATTATTTTAGTAACAGCGTGTGGTATTTACTTACGAAAAGTATTGTCATTTTGTTTCATGTTTCACGAATTAATTGCAATACCAAAGAAATTAATTTTCATCACAATTTTTATTATTCTATTCTAATTTTATATATAAAATATTTAATATTTTCCCTCAAAAATAGCCAAGTTTAATGTTACACTTGAATAAACTTGCAAATGAAATTTTTAGATTAACCATTGACATTTTAGATAATCACTCTTTTTCACATTATCAAAATTATTTAGAAGTTACTGCAGACAATTTTGTGTACCTAGATCTTGCACAATGTTTCAAATAAGTTTGTGAACAATAAATGTTGTATAGTGTCATACATCAAATTGTTCATAAATCTGAAATACTTTTACATAATACAACATAAAACTATCAAATTTTAGCCCAAATATAGAATATACATATTTGCTTCATTTGTTTTATCCAAAATTTTGTAGAGTAAAACACAAACAGCAAATTTTTACTCGAATTATTGTTTAATTTCTTGTACAGTCTTTAAGGTATGTTAAAACCGTCTTTAGACTGTTTAAATTGTTTGTATTAGTGTCAAACATGACATTGATACAAAGAAACCTGTATATAAGTTTGAACAAAGTTAAGTTTAAACTTCTATATTTATTATCGACCACTTTATAACATATTTAACTGTCATATTAGACCGAATTAAATCGATGAAGTTATCCTACTTATAAAATATATTTCGTTCCACTATCATAGAATAACTATATCTTTTAATACATCTCTTGCACGCAAGTATACCTACGTTTACTTTACAAACGTGAATTATATTCATATCGGAATATTTCATATATAATTTTAATACGCCAAAGTCATGGAATGAAATTTCTAATCTAAATGTCTGGATTTATATTTTAATAATAAATAAAGAATTACGTAATACATACACACATAGAGTGTTTCAAAAATACACCAAAATCTGTCGTGAGCTGATTTCTAAGAACAGAATAAAAGAAAATGTTTCTAGAGATATTTGAAGTGATAATAACTAATCGCCAAATATGGATCTCTGAAAGACCCAAATTTGCAAACGGATTCCTTAGCTGGTATACAGATGGAATAAAGATGGTAGACCTACCCAAAACTTAGAGCATCATGGTGACGTCATTGGTAGTCAAAACGCCAATAAATAGATATTCCTAATGACTATATATTGAAGTTCAAACGACGTGCTTGCCGATTACGGTATGAACGTCACGACGCCGAGAAAAAATTGTTAGGTGACAGGAAGTTTGAAAATGTATGATTCTAGTAGTGCATTCAATTCTAAGGCTTTATTTATATCTTACGCACATTTTCATTTAAATAAGTAGTTTTTAAATTATAACAAATTTTAATGTCAAACGCCCATAATTTTTATAATATTGTTATTGTTACCATTAATAACACTAATACAACACCAAAATGATAAAATTACTACGTTTTTTTAGCATTTATTCCTGAAAACATAAACACAAAGCCTAATTTTATGATTTTAAAAGAAATAAAACTATAAAGAAAATTTTCGAAAGTTCCCCCGTTTTGATAAATGCACATGTCATAACGACGTCTAAGTGCCAAATCACAGATAGCTCATAAAGTGTTTCGGCTAATTGTGCACAACTGGCATACATTTTATTTTGCAAATCAGCCATGTCTTGTATTGGTTGCTCATAAACCATATTTTTTAAGTAACCCCACAAGAATCAGGTGGGGTTAAATCAGGTGAGCGAGCGGGCCAACGAAGTGGTCCATTTGCTCCTATCCATTTCTGTGTAAAAACAGTGTCTAAATAATTCGAAACAATTCTTGCAGTGTGCGGCGGTGCACCGTCCTGTTGAAACCACATATTAAGCCGCACATTGATGGGAACATCCTCTAATAATGCTGGAAGCTCATTACGTAGGAAATTTAGGTATCGCTGGTTATTTAATATACCATCATATAAATACGGTCCTATTAAATGCCCATCTAAAATGCCACACCACACATTGATACCAAAAACATTTTGGTTATGAGTTATTTTGGTCCATTTTGGATTATCATCTGACCAATAATGGCTATTTACCATACCATTATTGTGAAAACGACTTTCATCGCTCCATAAAATATTTCGTAGTAATGTATTATCTTGCGCATACAGTATTGATAAGCGGGAGATAAAATCTAATCTTCTTTGTGAATCTTCAGCATGCAAATGATGAACAAGATGCACTTTATAGGGATGAAATTTGTTATCAGAAAGAATTCTTTGACAAGAGGAAAATGAAATGCCAGTGGCCTCTTCAACACTTCTTATTGAAATATGAGGATTGTTTTCAACACACTGTAGAACTTCCGCCGTATTACGATTATTTCTAATTCTTCGTACACGTTCACGCTTGCCCTTATCGAGGCTTCCATATTGTAACAAATTTTTCTTTAAATTTAAAAACGTTTTATGCTCTGGTTTCGATCTGGGTAATGTCACCTGTAAAGCCTTGCAGCCTCTCTTGAGATTCTGCCACATTCACCATAAATAACAATCATAACCAGGTTTTCGGAATTATTGTGTTGAACCATATGCCTTTTTTACATGTGAATATTACAAAATATAAAAAATTTTCGTCACTTGTATTACAGTGACAGATTGTTGACACTTGTCAAATTGTAAGAAAAGTCAACTTATGTTAATTTGTTTCAATGCGATTATAAAAATTATGGGCGTTTGACATTAAAATTTGTTATAATTTAAAAACTACTTATTTAAATGAAAATGTGCGTAAGACAAAAAAGCCTTAGAATTGAATGAACTACTAGAATCATACATTTTCAAACTTCCTGTCACCTAAAATTTTTTCTCGACGTCGCGACGCTCATACCGTAATCGGCATGTACGTCATTTGAACTTCAATATATAGTCATTAGGAGTATCTATTTATTGGCGTTTACAGAAATTCAATAACTTTCTTAGTTTCCGAGTAATCGGCCTGGGGAGTTTTAGCTGAATCACCCTGTATATTACACTAAAACAATCTTAAATCAACACAATGATTATAGTGTAAGATTCCATAATATAAAGGTTATTAATTAATTGTTTACTGAGAATGTCAAAAACTTTATCAAAATCAGTGATGTAAGAATATAAAGAATGAAAATATAAACTTTCTCATGAAAAACAAAATCAGCAAAATTGTGAAATACAGATAAAGACAAGTGTGTTTCGCAATAAAATATGTTTTAGGCTGGTAAAGTTTTGGTTTTATATTTGTTGGTTACTATTCGTATACAAACATTTTCAAAACATCCAATTTTATATCTTGAGGCTTATATTATATCAGTGTACCCGCATAGATGTAGTGTAGAATATAATTTCTCTAAAATCACTTGGCATAATTAATCCACATAAAAATAAAGTAGAGTTAGACTTACCTGATTATTTAATGTTGAAAATCTAGTCAGAAAAATTCTAATGCACAATGTAGATTTGGAAGTAGTCTTTATTATCTTTAATTATTTACAAATAATAGCAAAGCATACAAACAAAAATTTTCTCACATGGGTCATGAAAAATAAGAAAGCTATTACAAGAGAAATTGCGAAGAGTAAGAGAAAGTCGAGAAAGATGCGACAAGTAAAATAGGATTAGCCCACAAATAACTTGGCATTGTTGGGGCTGCAAAATTTTTACAATTGTTTAAATTATAAAACAATATGACACTCTCCTTATAATTCACAAATAAAATACTGGAAACAGCATTTCTTTCAGTATATTTTATAATGCTCCAGCTATAAATAAATTAAAGTGTCATGACACATTGACGACATTATTCTATAAATATTAATTGTTACAAAAGAATACACAATTTTTTTGTTTAGTTATCAGATAACCTCAATAATTGCATTTAAATAATGTTATAAAAAATATACAGAACTAAATAAATAATGCAAACCTTTAATGATTAGGAAAAGTTAGACAAAATCTAATTATACGTGTTAGTTTCCTTCGTAAATCTCTTTAAAAATCGCACTTCTTAAAATGTACCGAACAGATTTGTCTTAAAGTAGAGACGGCATTATCTTCACAAAATAAAAGCCATTTCTTTTTCTGCGTCTTATTCTTTGGAAATCTGTGTTAAGATAATATTTATCGTTCCATCACTTGTATCGAGACAGTACTTTACACAGCATCTGGTAGGCATTGTATCCTAAAATAGAGTAAAAAAAGTTTAATTTAACATTCCTACCTTTTTGATTATGTAGATTATTTTTAAATTGAAACGAAAATATCAAATTGTTTTATCGTAATTTTCATCAAGCTGTTTTTGGTTACGATTACATATTATTAAAAACCATTGCTTAATGTTTGTTTTAGCGGAAACGGAAAATATTTAAACCTATTTTATTATGAAAAAACAATTGAGGCCTACTTACCTACTTTCCAAAAAATTATCCTTATTTTAATATTGACGTAGTAAAACGTGCATGCACTAAAGTCTTATATGATATAGTTGTCACTTAAAACTTCTAGGTATTTTCATTAAATGCAATAATAAAGTAATAAACATAATTAACATAAAATCAGTAAAATCGTAATTAAAAATCACACAACCAGCCACTATGAATATCACGAAAATAAACGGCCATTGTGTCTACATTGTCTACCGGTGACGTCAATTTGACATTATCTGTCTCTTTCTAATTTGCTTACATTGCTAAATGGGGATTAAACACTCCTAGTTAGTTAAAACATTACTTATTAGGCAATCTACAACATAATCTCAAAATTACAAACATAACAGATATGTGAAAAACTTCACTTGTTTACATTAGTTGTAAAGTTCAAAGTTACTGAAAGTATAAGACAAAATAGTACTTACATCAATGTGATCCTCACAAAAAATACAGTATTCTTTTACTCGATAATAATTTTGGGTCTCCCCTGGCAAGTTGTAACCAAGTCTTTTTCATTTTAATAACATCTGGTAATTTTATGAACAACATTTGTGGTACTTTTACACTTGTACTCTTGTAGTTCAGCACCAAACACGATGGGAACTCATTATTTTATATGATAAACAAAAAAAACTATACCAAGCGTTACTTGCGTTTGTTTGTTTACTACAAGAATGACGTTACAGTAGATAATGACATGGCGGCTCGTGATTTGGCGCCAATTTATATATTTGAAATTTTGAGGGCTATTTTATCCTATAAAGCGATATCATTTAAGCGTAATAAAAATTCTTGTGGACTAATACTACGATAGGAACATTTTAAGATAATTAAAAATAAGAGTCAAATAGCCTATTGAAGGCAGAAATGTAAGACAGCTTCCTGTTCAGTGGCTTCCGTTTATGTCTTTTTCTTAAGTTGCGTTCATATTTTCAACTTAGCTACACCGTGCGATGAAGATCAACAAATCCGAAACACCTGTCTTGGTTACATCTCGGTTTACATTTTTTATACGGACCGTATCCGCAATTTAATGATGTTTTATATATATATATATATATATATATATATATATATATATATATATATATATATATATATATATATATATATATATATATATAATCATTTTCAATTATTTTTCCTTGTCTCTGTACTGGATCGAGCATCGAAACATTTTACAGTGTTGCATTAATACATAGACATTTATCAAACCTACAACGCTATGTTCGATGTTCAAAAACATTTATTCAATGCTTTTTCTGCCACTACAAATTGAACTGGGTCTGCTGTATCACGAACGTTATAATTTAATAAAATGTCTGAATATTCCGCTAACAGAGCGTAACAATATTTCGAACTATCAGCCAATTTCGGAATTGAACTGAACGCCGCAATGCATTAATATTAGAGTCATCAATTCTGCACATAATATCAGCTATTTCAAATCATTACTTTGTAAACAGATAAATTTTATGTCAAAAGTTGATTTGAGAGTGTTTTTTTAAAATGTTGGAATACTTTATAACTGTTTTTTTTTAAATCACATCCTCTTGTTTTTTTAGTATAATTGACTAAATAAATACTCAGTATTTTATATGTAGGAAAATGTTAATGTACTCTCCTGTAACGTTTAATATATGCCAAAAGGATATAAAATGAATGATAGATTTTTTCTTCGTTAAGAAAGAATGTAATTCTGAGTTATCGTAAAGAATATCAAAAGACAAAAACATTTTGATACAAATTTTATATATAATATGTTTATACTTGTATTTTTATATTAATTGGAACTTTATAATTAAAAAATAAAAACTACAACCATTTCAACTTTTTCCGCAAAGAGGATTTGCACCCTACACATCTTTTTAAGATGCTAATTTGCCTAATAAACAAGCTATCAGATAAAAATATATTTACTTCATATTATATTTTCCAACACAACATGCAATCCTTTCTTTTGCGATTGTATGCTTGTTGGTTACATTGGTTTAAATTTTACAATATGTGTTAAAATTTCACTGTAAATCCTTTCAGAAGGATTATAAGTTATTTTCAGTCAGACCGGATTATCCTCTTTTAATTCCAAAATGTGGTAGAAGCTTTACAACTTTAACTTTCAAACAAAGTAGTTCGCCTAGTTTTTACGAGTTCAAACCACTGTACGGCTTTTCAGTATAAAATGTTCGTTTACTATCAAAAGATCAACGAATTGCTACTGGACACGACCAGATAAAGACAGCCCTGTGTATCTGGGAGGTACAAGCAGTCCCTTTCTAACTTTCCTGGTATAATTTGTGGTATGGTGGATTGTGAGATTGGGGAAGTGAAACATTGGATAGGATATATGGGGTCGCATCGGTTAACTTTTGTTTTAAACTCGAATTATTTTCCATTATAAACGGTATTTCTTGGTATTGTTTACCGTATTATACTTTCAAATTTCATTACTCTGCCAGCGATATTTGTTATTAATTTTTAATACAAGAGATGTGTACGAAATTATTCTACAACAGATAATTAAAGTATCAATCTAGATAGATGAGCTATGATTGATTTTCAAATTTTGTAATTTGATAGGTGGACATTTTAGGCAAGGTCACTGTCGATTCAGAAGTACTAACTTTTTACTTTTGGATTTAATAGTAAGTATGGAAAGGTGTTTTACATTTTCTGGTATGAATTATATACGGTCACCGCATGCCTGGAGAAGGAACGTTCAGAAAAGGCAGAGGTGTGTTATGGTATGGTCAGTTGATATCGTAGGTTTCTCGGCTGTATTTGAGTGTCGGTATTAATTTTTCCATTAGATATTTGTAGTAGTATGGTCATTGGTATGTCCAAAAATAATTGCAGATGATTTACTCGGGTTGATAGAGAGGCAATGATTTTTAGATACTTTTATGAACTCTTTTATATCATTATTCATAGTAAATTCCATGTTTAATGATCGATATTGGTCGAAAAATACAAATTATTGTCATGCTGATGAGATAAGGGTGCATTGAGAAATTATTTAAAGCGAGGTGAAAATCAGAAGTGTATATTATAAAAATTAAGGTAGCATGGGGAGTTCCATGAACAACGTCTGGATTATTTGAAGTATTACCATTTATAACAACACACTGAGTTCTGTTGCTTAAACAAGATTCTGTAAAAGAAAAGCGGTTTTAATTAAAATTGTATAGCACATAGCAAGTTGTGATTCATCGTATCAAATGCTTTGCTATAGGCCAGTGAGAGTAATATTGTGATCTTTTCCCTATCAATATCTAATAATCATCTATAATCTTAAGTAAAAGCACTAGTTGTATTGTAGTTTTGCCTAAAACCAGATTAATGTTCAGATAAGTTCCTATTTTCAGTAACATACATATTTGTTCATACATCGTCGCTCTTTCAGTGATTTTGGAAAAAGCGATAAAATATTAACTGGCCTTAAATCTGTAAATTTTTGTGTTTAGTCATTTTATGAGCTGGAATTACTAATGATTTTTTTTTCATGCGAGAGGGAATTTCCTCGAAGTAATACACTTAGTAACTATGACAGTAATTGTTGGAGTTATTTAAATACCGTATACAACATATCTTGATCATTTTGATAGAAATTCCATCTGCGCCGCTTGCACTTGACTTAATTTTATTCATTATTTGTTCAACTTGTTCTTTATTTACGTTAGTTAAAGCCAAATTAATATTTGGATTTAAGCATGTTGTGTTATGAGTATTAATTGTATTATGTGGAGCGGGATAACTATTTATGTATTATATTTATTTGAACCGTTGAGGTGTTCAGGAATGTCATTTTCACTTTTTTAATAACAGTACCAAATAGATTTAGAGTTTTCCACATTTTTTGTTACTATGCAGTTCTTGAACAAATTCTAAATATCTTCTTTTTTTATTCCTTTCTGCCATAGTAACCATACTTCTTATAGATGATATTTTACAAGTTGATGGCTGTTAAAGTAGAAATTATTTCTTCAATAAAGAACAGAAAATCTTTATTTCCTATTTTTATTTTTAGAGGACTTTCAGCCAGGTATGTGGACAATTTATCCTACGTTTCGTCCGAGTTTTCGGACTTTTTCAAAAGGTTAAAAGCTAATATAAATTTTCTATTTTAATTTCATTGTATGGGCTGGTTTTATTTTGTTTTTCATCATATTTTTATTTGGTAGGTATGTGTTGTACGTGTAGTTCGATGAGTTAGGCAGAGTTAGGCTGGAAGTCCTCTAAAAATAAAAATAGGAAATAAAGTTTTTCTGTTTGTTATTGAAGAAATAATTTATACTTCTTATATTTTTACACTCCTGCCAATCTGCGTCATTTTTAGTTATTTTATACTTTGATAGGGCTACTTGTTTGGTTTTAATTATTATTTTTAATGGGTCAGTCAGCCAGGGTGCTCTTGGTTTACTTATCCTGACAGTCTTGAGCGGTGTAGGTATATCAGATATAGATGAAATATATTCATTAAATGTATTTAGAACGTATAAAGTATCCCATAGTATTAATACAAGATCATTGAGAAAATCATTGTAATTGAAATATCTGAGGTCTCTAAAGGTTCAAAGAAACTGTTTTGCTTAATAATTTCAAGTATTATATCACAATAAACAAGAAAATGGTCTGTAATTTTATAGACCTCAATTGTATAGGTATTAAAAAAAAGATCAGAATTACTGACTGCTATAATGTCTATTAGACTACTACTAAGATTACTTACCCGAGTAGGTTCATTATTGACAATAGTGAGGCCATACGTCACCAAGAATGAGAAAAACTGTATACTATTTATATTGACCTGATTTAACATATTTGTGTTAACATCTCCTGCAATGATTATTCCGTCTACTGTTGGTAAAACTTGTGAAATTGAGTTTTCCAGTTCATTTATGCATCATATATAATAAAATATTTCGAAAATGGATTGATCTGACATTTTAAAAATAAACACACAGTAATTTCAGCAATTGTATTTTTCTATGAATAAAGATCAAATAAGTATTATATTGTAAATAAATAACGAGTATTTAACTTTTTTTGTTTCAACATTTTTGTATGATTTTTAACAATTGTTCTTCAATATTTTTCTATTAACTAGTTTATAGTGTTTTGAAATGTAGAGCACATCTCTGTGTTCTTATGTTTAAAGTGAAAACAAAAATAAACTTTATTGATGTAATAAATCCAACCAAGCCATGTTATTAATGAAATTGGAAAACTCTTTCTTAAAAAATGTCTACATCAATGTCCAAGCCCGTGGCTTTTAACTGAAACTGACTCTCAATGCGCCCATTGAATCGCGTCTGTTCTGGAATTCGTAATATATTTTCCGTTCTCCAGAATTGTGTCCTGGCTATATTTACGATTTATAGTTTATATTTTGTCATAAATTTGTTCTATATTGTATATCTGATTTACCTAGCTTCGGGTACGCGAAGCTATTATGTATACATTATGCACAATACAATGAGGTTTGCTTGCTTGCTAGATTGTAGCAAAGTGTAACATAGTTGATGAAGGCTAATTGAGTTATGATAAATGATAAAGGTGGAATGATATTGACGCAATTATTAGCGTTAATGGTAAATTGATAGTCCGATTTATCGCATCATCAAATTTTTATGATAGTCATTTATTTTATTGAACTTTGTGAACTATTCTAATTTAAATTATACACTAAATCAAGTCCTAAAACAAACTAATTATTTTTCTTTGTTGCAGGTAAGGAATATTTTTAAATCCCTCAGGCGTAGAGAGCGAGGTAAAAGTGCATTAATTCATATTTTTGTATGTATCTAAATTAGATACCTATTCTCGTATATGATAGGTAGTTATTTAATAACTATAATAGCAATAACTCAAATGATTCGGATATTAGTATCCCGAAAAAAAGTATAATATGATAAGTACTGATGAGTAAAGCTGGAACTTTGGTATTAATTCCAGTGGCGTTACTGTAGTGATAAAAAATGCCTAACTTGGTTAAATATAATTAAACAGATTTTCTAATTGGTTCCCCTCTCCTCAAATTTGCGGACGTTATTTTTCTCGTAAAGAGGTCCAGTATTTGATGAAAGGGTACATCACCTCTGCGTATTTAGAGGGAGGTGCGGATGTTATTTTCCTCCTAAAGAGGTAAAATATTTGATGAAAGGGCACATCACTTTCTGCGTATTTAGAGAAAAGCCTTTCATGAACTTAACAAGGATTTTTATTAGCTTATTACCCCTCATTTTGTTTATTGATATGTTCATCTAATTGAAAATAAGCTTCGTCACTTATAGACAATTTTTTCAATATCTCCTTTCTGCAAAAATCGCTGGCAACAGCCAACTCTGTTTTGTTTTAGATCTTAATAAATTTTGGAGAAAATGCAAGTTTGTAAGGATGGAATTCGTATAACATTCTTCGTATGCTTCAGTCATACAAAGCCAGAGCGAAACGACAAGCTGAGAGTTTTTGACTACAAAGATTAAATTGTCTTTCCTCTTTATGAATATTTGCATTGCTAGCATACGGGATTACCAGTCGAATTTGTTTCTCTATGTATTTTTTCGCCAATCTAATATTAACTTTTGAATGAATAAATTCCACATCGCATAAATAAACATTATGTTATGAATGTACCTCGTTTTTCAAAACGTATTTAAGAAACTCCATCTTGATTTAACCGTCATACCATTTTTATAAAATGTAAAATAATGATACAAAGGCTTTTCTTTTTAAACCACAAAGCTGTCTCTATTAAACCACTCTACACATTATTGATTTTACTAGTAATTTAAAAATAAAATGTATAGTATGTGTAACACTTTACCCCGTATCGATGTTTGTCTTTCGAATAAAATAAATGCGGCAAACACTGACAGGAGCAGTATTTACCAAATGACTAATAATATATTTAGCAATTCCAACTAAACAATTCTGACATAAATTGATTCTGTAATAACTGATCTCAACAGTCACTTGTGCTGTTTCCACGGGGAATATAATAATATAGCATAGAGGTCAGGTCAGCTCGTCAATCATTTAAGGTAATTAATAGCTTAAATAATAGAATAAGCTCTGCATGAAGTTTACAATTTTCCGGTTGTATCTACGATATCAGATAAATGAAGTAGATATATACTATGTTAATCATAAAGAATTTACGTGAAAATCTGAATGGAGTATTTTTTTTCACTCAAACACATGTTCTTTTTTAATATTCTCGACACTGGATGGCATCTCGCCATCACATCTGAGGTCTACCAGTGATTCTTTTGGTTTCCTTTAGTCTCAAAAAAGTTTATCTAGAAACTCTTCCATCAAGGTTGCCTCCAACATGTCTCATAAAATACAAATTAATAAGATGTTTAAGTTCGTTCCATAGGCATTTTGACTGTGTTTGTTTTGGAGAAACGGTTAAAATTTACCTTCAAGAATTAGTTCGGACTCCAATATAAACTGTAGCTTTTACTGCACAATCTACCTAGATATTCTGTAATTCTTTGGGTGTCGTGGAAGATTGCTAAAAGCATTTTTTAACTTCAACATTTTCAGACGTACAAACATTTCACATAATAGTTTTTGTGTGTGTGTGGTTGAGTGTTTAGAATATTTAGTGTCACCATTAAATCCCTGCGGTCAAATACTTTTAAAATATAAGTAAAATGTATTGTCAAAGGACATGTTTTTCATATACGTAGTTAGCAATGTCCAACTGCCATTTTCTTTCTCTAATTATGAAGCAGCTGAAAATGATGCATTTTAAAGAAACGGATATGAAAATTATGGCAATAATAAATGGGCGCTTCAATTTCATACCACATCACTTTAATCGCCGAATCTCAATTTGCCCAAATTGCAATCATCCCTCTTTATAAACCGGCACATTTCCCATGAGTGTAAAGACATGTAGACGAACCGCAGCTTTTTGTGCGAAAATATCATAATAGGCTTATCATAAGGAAGGCAAATCCCTTATACAAATTATTCGGATTTACGACAAACCCCATTGTACAAATATAGGAAATTTAACTTGGCATTGGCGGTGTCGAGAGAAAGACAAGTGCACAAATACCAGATTCAAGTGAAGGAATCAGTGAAGCGACATTGCAACACAGTATAGCAATTAAGGAGATATATCACGGGTAGATAGGGACAACACACGCATGCATGGTGAAGAGGGCTCTGGGGTTCGCATTTGATATACATACTCTCACGCAATATTTAGATACTAGGGGTAATTTACAACGCAGCAGGTGTTCTACAATGCAATATAAACAAGGTGACGCAAACTCGCTCGTGAAAGTAACCATGGGCGCCTGACGTTGGATGATGGGCAACGGATTTCACGTGAAAAAGTCGAAAAACTGAATAAAAAAAACAAAACTGTTTGTAAGCAACAAATAAACCTTTCTTTTCTGCCTTAATTCCCATTTTACGGTAAAATTTTATACAATAGGCAAGGTGCATGCATTTTAGAAATGCATTAATTTATTTTCTTTACTACTAACCTGAGAAATCACCATTATTTATTCCATTCCTCTAATGAGAAGTAGTATTTCTCTCCCTAGGTAAAAAATTATAATAAAAAACCTAGGTAAATAATGAAAAATTTTCTATATTTTTAATGAAATGAATAGAAACTTGTTAACTTAATTCTAAGCAAAAAAACTCGGAAATTCAACACCGGTAAGTGGTATGATGAAAATTATAAAAAAATATTTAAAATTATAGTTAATTGTACAGTTATGGAAAATCATGTGTATTCCTGTATTTCCTGTATTAATAGATCTAACAATTGAACAGGTATATTTACTTCTGTATTATGAATAGTTTTCGTATTTTGTGAACATTCATTGACACTTGGCACTAAATCATCACTAGCCTGGAAGTTTTCTAGGACAACATCTTGACGTGCAAAGGAAACGGAAGATGTACTTAAATTTTCATTGGGTAAGGTGGGTTTTTGTATTAATTTAACTTAACTTAACTTAACTTGACTTAACTTAACTTAAGCAGTCTGAAGTCACACCTCTTATGGTGGGAGATATGCATCGTACAGTGGGGCCAAGGAAAGAAAACATGCTAAAAAAATCAAAATTTAAAGTTGTTCTATAATTAATTTCGTTTGTGCATACTAATATAGTGATAGACAGAGCATATAAAATTGCATTCACGATCACGATTTGTAACCGAGGTGAGGAGGAAGAAGGCTGCGATTATGTCACTTATTGGTTAGTACACTTCAGTCGTGTTGCATCCGTAAATGAGACTGTATGTTGTTATTCTGTTTTTTGCAACAAGAATTTTATTCTGCCATGAATTACTTAATTGTACATTATAATGGATCCCAGTGAACCCAGTGGTATATATTTTTTATTAATATGGTACTGTAATAATGATAAATATATGCATTAATTAAAACCATACGACAATATTGTGTTTTTGTGAAAAGCTTATTTTCTCATGGATTTATGGTACACTTCCGGCCCTGATCTATTATCGCTATTTTTTTTTACACACTTCTTAAAATGTTTACTAATCAACCTTAGAAATTAACTGCTGCTACCTCGTGCAGCTTAAAAAAATAATAATAATAATAACACGAACGTATGTTTTTCATAATTGTGAGTATACTTTCGCATACTTTGACGATTTACGTCGGAATTTAAGAAAAAATTGACAGCTAGCTACCATATTTAGTTAATATTACACATGTTTAAGTTTGAACTAAGTTGGTTTAGTAATAGAGAGAGAAACACTACGGACAGATGGACCGACCGACATCGATATTTGGACAATATGGTTTCTGGTTTTAACCGAACCGTAAAAATAATGAATATAATATTTATGACATTGTTTTCTGTCAAATATTGTAAAAAGTAATTATTTGCGAGTTTTGTGGATTTGGCCCCACTGTGCATCGTTCAAACGTGTTTAAATTCGCAGCCGAAGTTAATGCTTTTTTTTAAACTTTAATCCAAATAAAAAAATAACTAAATAAATATATGGAAAGAAACATTTTTAGTGGTCTGTCCTTCTATGATATCTAAAAAATTTGTGAATCTTGCCTATTACACATTGGTAATTTAAGTTATGATTCTATCAAAACTAAATGGTTTTTGATGTTGTCTACTTACATCATTTTTGGTTTTTAAATACTAATTTTGGTTTTCTAATTTATTTACACTCATCAACAGACATCGAAAATATTTGCCGGCAGTTATATAAAAAAAAATCCTATTTTTTAAATAGCCTTTATATGATTGATTTGATTGATATATCACTAAAACATATGTATTTATTTATAGGGCTATCAAAAATGTTCCGTGAGAGAGTGGCGTACGCGAAATTAACTAATACGAGAAACAATAAACTGTTACAATTTATAACAATGTATGTAAAACTTACCATCTTAACTAGCTTGCTTATCACAAACTGGAGAAGATGTGTAGCCATTTTGCAGCATCAGGTATGTTTCTATGGTTGCCTCCATGTTCCCTTTGGTGAAAATATATTCTTATATTTTGAAAACGACCGTTCGACATCTACTGATGTAATACACGCATACGTAAAATAGTCTTTGAACACACTTAACATATCTGGGGTTGCACCATCACATATTTGTCTTAATTTGGTAAAACCGATGTCTTTATTTAACACACTTGCGAACTCTTCTTTAACGCACTCATTTGTTGCGTCATCTATAGCGTGTAGCAGTAGATTTACTTTGTCCACTATTTGCAGTGATTCCGCTAACGACAACGCATTGTTTTCTAATTTTTTTATGCTCTCAAGTAATGATTTATAGGTCTTTGCAATATTTTTTAAAGCTGTTTCAACGGAAATATCTTCGAATTTTGTCTGGCTTTCCTTAATAGCTGAAGCCTCATCTGGATTGAATTGTAATATCGCAGCTTTTATTTGGTGGAAATATTCAGCATAATAAAAAGCTTTTTGCAACCAACGTGTAAGAATCGGCTGTGGTGGTTCAGGAATACCAGGACACTTGCTATGAAATGCACGGAGACGTTTATGAAATTTAATAAACACTTTTATTGTACTTGCTATTAATGCATCCACCTCTGGAAAACCTTTTCGAATAGTTTCTGCCACAAGATGTAAAGCATGCACTTTACACGTAACATGTATAAACGTACAACCTTGTTCTTGCAAACACCGGCCTACCGAACGTATTGTCACAGCGCCATCAGTCACAAACATCAACACTTAACTTTTTAACAGTTCAAATTTTTCTAACGTCTCCAGCACCACCCTGGTAATTGTTTCGTTAGTACACTGGCTTAGTCTTTTGCTAGCTAGTAACAGTGGAACTGTTGGTTTAAGAGGGCCCAGTACTCATACTATAACATTTAAAATAGATTTTTTTTACAATCTGTTGTCTCATCAACAGAAAACCACAGCCGTGTATTTTTTAATTCACATTTCATCTTATTTACCATGTCTACGTGTAGAGTTGGTAGATAGTTACATAACGTTGTGCGACTTGGTAACTTCACCTGGGCATTGTATTTATTCCAGAACTCTCGAAATGGTTGTTTATAGAGTATGTGCAGCGGAACATCACAGGCAATCAGCATTAATAGTAAATAAAACATAAACTGTGTTGTCGAAGGCACGCCATTTTTTTTAATTTTTTTTGGTGTACACTATTTACGTGAAGTCTACAATCACGCTTATCCTAGCACATCAAATCTTTCTCGCACACTTTACAAATTATTTTAGCACCATCATAGAATAAATCCGTGAATTCACCTATGAATTTATTCACTTTATCAGCAAATGGCCGTTTTCTACCCCTGCGTACGTCTGCCATGCTTTATTATTAAATTAATATCAACAATACAGTACGACAAATAAAATAAAAACACAAAAACAATATGCAATACGCCCAAGTGACTTAACGTGTACACAACTCGAAAGCTAATAATAGACTGGACTGGAGAAAGAGTTTCGCGGTCAAGGTGAATGCCGGCGACAGTAAATACATCTGTACTCTACGAACATGATACACAGAAACGATTTGCAGCTTTATTTATTTATCTGCAACTAGTACTGAGGAGAGAAAAGCGGGATAAACGTATATAATGATGTGTTGTTTGGCATATGGTTCGCTAATATTCTCGCATAAAATGCTCTTACCAACGGCGCAGTCACCACCGTTTGTGCATAAACTACAAAAAATGATTGAAAACTAAGATGACCTTACAACAGATGGTCACATATTCTATGTACTCCATACAATCGACGTTTTTTATTTCATACTTTCCGTGATTGTAAAAGACATTATATTCGGCTTTCCAGCTACAGAATATTACTGGTACAATTACAAAAGGGGAATTTTTTTATGATTTGTGTGTCATGCTCTCTGCATGTAGTCTGTCTTGAAAAATAGTCGACAATGCAGACTTTAGATGTTTCTTTACCAAATACATAAGTACCAGATTTTCTTTTACCTACTAGCCATACATTGCGTAAAACATATCTACCAAGTGTGTATAAAAGAAAATGTTTTGGGTAATTTATAGAGAACGTTCGATATAAATTTATGAGGGTGGCAGTGGATGAAATAGCTGACTTTCGGTATAATAAGTGTTCAAAATAATAAAGTACAGGGTGTTGTCTCATATTTTCAGCTATGGATACAGACTTTATTTTTGAAGATACGAAAAAAAAAATTAAAACGCAAAGTTATAGGATATCTTATGAACCATAATATGCCTTCAAAAAAATAATTGAAAATCGTATCAAAAAGATACAAGATAGAGCTTCTTGTTCTCATTTCAAAAATATGTAATTTGGATGTGTTTAGTTTACCATTTTTTTTTAATTAGATAATTTAAAAGAAGAGCTGATATATGAAAAAAAATCGTAATTGTCCATGAAAAACAAACGCTATTTTCCTTATGTGAATTAGTTCAATAAGACACTGCTATTATTAAATACGATTTGAACGAAACAACTACTCAGCGGGCAAATACCCCGACCTGCATTGAATTATACCTTCAAATCATGATAGATCGGTAGCCAATATCATTTGTCAATTCCCAAGTAGACAGTTTAGTCCACCTGGGCTAGAGGTCGCCGCTCTCGGTACTTGCATCGCAAGTCGCTATCCGCCACAGAGACGTCTATGATGTCGGTCGGATAGTAGCATTTGGACCACTACTCAAGACACTGCTATTTGAAAAAATCGTAGTCGTCTATGACAAAAACAAACACTATTGTCTTATGTGTTTTTCATGGCCGGTCCAGTTTCCTCTCCCTGCTCATCAATAACGAAATGAGGGTTTCATTCATAAAAGAAAACGAAGTGTCTATATACGCCCGTGTATCTAGTTGAACGCTCTCGGTGATTTATATTTTGTTACATTGATACTTAAATATGGTTTTCAAAATATATTATATTGATAATTGTAAAAATACATATAAAAATACAAAAAGTTATGTTACGATGTTTTACTTGAATATTTAGGTTAACCATATCAAATATATGAATACTAATTAATTATACATCGTTAGTTAAATCCATCGAGTTTAATGTATGGAGAAGTAATGCATATACCTAGAGCAACACGAAGCTAAAGTGAACGTGAATACGTAGCAAGGGTCAACTTGAGAAATGCATGTTCAGTCGCTCTAAGCTAGGACTATTGAGTGCTGTATATCGCGTAATCGGTTTTTAGTGCTGGTGATTTGACCAATTTGTAAAATTGAAGGATGTACAGTTCGAGAATATATCCATGACAACTAGATTCGAAGATGCCATTTTGGACATTTTGTTTTGAACAGAGATACTTAGAGAATTAGAAGGCAATTGAGACATTTTTAAAAATGATTTACATAACGGTTTCAGAAGAGCACGTGTGTATAGGAAAAGTTTTTCTCCAACTTTGGGGTTTCGTATATAGTATAGCATCTGTTTTTACGTCTGCGGCTTTCAGTGTGCATGCGATAATTTTTGTACCGTGAACGAGATAATGTTATTTTCTGTTTGAGAGAAAATATGAATTAAAGGAAAAACTAGGTTAAGTGCTGTCTTTGTTTGAATGCAAGTTGTGTGTTTATTTATGCTTATAGTAATTAGTTTATTAAAATTCACTCTTTCAATTTTTCGCCTCGCCCTTCCTAATTTTGGCCGCAGGCCGCCCATGAAACTACAATATTACAGCTGACAACTGGGAACAATTTGCTTTGCTTAACCACAACGGTTACATGTTTTTACGAGCTTAATTACATTATTTTTCATGGCAGATTAATATCTTACCAAGCACAGTAATTGGGGGTAAATTGGTAAAAAAATGTGTGTATACAGTGGCAATTAAAAACACTGAATTCTTCCATTCAGTAGTTCTATGCATATATGAATAACAATAAGATAATTTAAAGAATATCGTCTAGAATTTTTTTGTTTGTTTAATGGAACAGAAAACATTAACGCTTATTTTAAAAATATATAATATATTTTTTGTTTTTATAAACATATTGGCCACTTTTGTGAGTAAAATGAAAGTTCTATTCCATTTTATTATTGACAAAAATCTCGGAAATGAGCGATATTAATGGATAAAATTACATCGTATAATAAGTATGAACACCACTAAATTCTATGTATTTTTAATGAGAATTTGAAGTTTTTATTCATTTTTAAATGTTAATAATTGTTAAAAGCCTTTGTTGTTATTTTAATAGTATTTTCTCAAATTTAAAAATACAAATAGTTAATGAAGCTGTGTGCATGAGAACAGGAAAGTTTTGTTCTCTATTTGAAAATGTTATTCGTTAGGGTTGAACTGTAGTACCACAGCTTTTATTTGTTGAAAATATTCAGCATAATAAAAAGTTGCCTTCAACCACGTTCCCCAACGTATAAGAATCGGCTCTGGTGATTCCGGAATACCAGGACACAGTGTGTGAAATGCTCGAAGCCGTTTAGGAGATTTGAGAAATTCTTTTTTTTGTATTTGCTATTAATGCATCTACCTCTGGAAAACATTTTCGAATCGTTTCTGCTACAAGATTTAACGCATGCACTCTACACGTAACATGTAAAAACCTACAATCGTCCCTTTGAAGAAAACGGCCCACCAATCGCATTGTCGCAGCACCGTCGGTCACAAACATCAACACTTGACTTGTTGACAGTTCAAATTTTTCGAAAGTCTCCAACACTATCCGCGTAATTGTTTCGCCAGTACACGCAGTTAGTCTTTTGCTAGCTAGTAAATGCTGGAAATGTTGGTTTAACAGGGTCGAGTACACGTACTATTACATTTAAAATATAATTTTTTTTACAATCTGTCGTCTCGTCAACACATAACCACAGCGGTGTATTTTTTTAATGCACATTTAATCCTATTTACAATGTCTTCACGAACACTTGGTACACATCTACGTAACGATGAACCACTTGGTAAATTCACCTGGGGATTGTATTTATTCCAGAACTCCCGAAATGCTGATTTATCCAATATGCGCAGGGGAATATCACAGGCAATCAGCATTAACAGTAAATCAAACATAAACTGAGGTTCCAAAGAAGACACGCCATTTTTTTTATTTTTATGCCGGTTACTATTGACATGAATTTTGCAGCCGTATTTATTCCAGCACATTAAGTCTTGATCACAAACTTTACAAATTATTTTACATCCATCATGGAATAAATCCAGAAATTTAGTCACTTTTCAGCGTACGGTCGTTTTCTACTCTTTACGCTCAACATTATTTATTATTTATCAGTACTCTATGCATCGACCGACAGATAACAATTGAAGTGTGTCGTGTCATCGTCATCGTAAACAAGCGCGCGATGGCATTGGTATTGCGCTCGACCCTGAATCTACCATCGCTTGGCCAGGCTTAGTAATGAACAGTGTTGCCTATGTCAGTAGCGTCACGAAATGCATTTAAGTTGCAGCGGATGATAAATAAAATAACTACCCGATTTCCTGCAAGTTTCAGTCTCAAGACTCGTTATACTGGTTGCATATATTACAGGTATATAAATAAACACACCACATGATTTTTTATCTGCTGTATTTTTCTATTATTTATAAATATAAATTTTATATTTTTTTGTAACTGCCAGCTCTGAAACTTGGCAAATATTTCCGGCACCTGGTGATGATTTATAGAGGTGTTTTCGAAATTCATCGTATAGTCGATAAACTGGTTACCTGCTTATCAAATAATATGTTTTGATATAATCCAGTCCTCTACAAAATAAAAGTCAATGAAATTGAGACAATAGCAGTCTACTATAAAAAAAAGAGATCTGGGGCTCTAATCGAAACAGAACTTACGTAACACAATTTAAAAAATATGTATTCACATGCAAATTGGATTTGTGCCTGTGTGTGATGCTCAAATACGCACATTTCAGTTTCCCGTGTCTTTATTTGAAGGAGTCAAATCATAGACTCTTAGTGGTTTTCGTTCTCTTTTTCATATTCTTCTACAAGCAGTTGTTGTGCACATCACGTTGATGATCACGTAACGCTACGCTACTTGTAATATTTAAAATATACTAAAATACATAAACCTAAAAATGAAATTGTTGAATTAATTTTTTTTCCCGTGTTAATACTTCTTTTTCAGAAATATGCAAAATACTCTTTAATATGGACATTCCGTCATGTTTGACAATTTGCCAAGCAGTTATTAGTGCTTTTAATGACCCAAACAGATTAATTTTCCAATATAATTTTTCTATCAGGAATTTTTGGATAGGCAAAAGCACGATACTTACTACCTAAATATAGCACGAGAAATGAAGTATGGCAAACAAACAATATAATATATATAGTAGATAGTCGTATTGATATGTTGATAACTGATTAGTAGCCGGGCATAACTTTGCATATTAATATTTTTTTTCGTCATAATTGCAACCCATTTAATCGAAAAAGTGTAGATGTCTTACGAAAATTACGAGAAATATGATATGCTAGAATGCTTTATTCAAAATAATAACAATTGTGATATTGCATCCGAAATATATTTCAATCGCTATCCAAAAAGAAGACAACCTAATAAAGCTATTTTTAAGAGGTTAAAATAAAATCTCATTAATTGTGGGTCCTTCAACAAGCCAAGACCAAAAAATTACTATATTGAAGATGCTGAAGAAACTTCTATAACTGTAATTGGAATGGCGGTTGCAACTCCTTCAATTTCAAGTCGTCAGATTGAAGCAGATTCTGGGATTTCAAGACGTCGAGCTTTAGGTATTTCGAAGACACACAAATTCAGGCTTTATACAATAAGGATACATCACCTGCAACCAACTGATCTTCAGCGACGACTGGAGTTTTGCATATTATTATGGTATCGTCAAAAAAGTCAGCATGATCCATTCTTCTCTAGAAATGTAGTTTGGACAGATGAAACGTACATTAGCAGTGCAGGAATTTTCAACAGGCATGACGAGCACTATTGGTCAGATATGAACCCTAACCGTACCGTTGATGTGCGACTTCAGGGACTCTTCGGTTTTAGTGTTTGGTGTGCTCTACGTGGCAATCGTGTTTTAACATATCACATGTATCAAGAAGATCTTAATGGTCAACGGTACTACGAAATCTTAAACCAGAATATTATTAAGGAATTTATGGACAATCTACCCTTAATTTAGGCAAGTAATCAATTACCAAGATGGTGCACCACCTCATAATATCAGAACCGTTTCAGAATTATTAAATATCAATTTTGAACATAACTGGATGGGAAGTAACGGACCAGTGAGGTGGCCACCACGATCACTTGACTTAACGTCACTGGATTTTTTCTTTTGGGGCTACATTAAAGACAAATTATATAAGAAAACTAGTACCGACATAAATGAACTCAGGCAAAATTTTATAGACTGTGTGAATTCCATTTAAAATCTTCATATTTATAATGCAGATCAAAGTGTTATGAAGAGGTGTGATACATAACGGACATCCATTTGAACATTTACTTTAATTTGAATTTTTATTGTGTATTTGTAATGTATCATAAAATTAGATATAAATATCTGATTTTTTAGTCTTGGCTTGTTGAAGGACCCACAATTAATAAGATTTTCTTTTAACGTCTTAAAAATAGCATTATTAGGTTGGCTTTTTTCTGGATAGCAATTAATATATATTTCAGATGCAATATCACAATGTTAGTACTTTAATTAAGCATTCTAATATGTCATATTACTCGTAGTTTTCGTACGACAACTTCACTTTTACGAATAAATGTGGTGTAATTATAACGGAAACAAAATTATTAATATGCACTTTACTGACAAACGGATAAACACTGTCATAGATGACACACGCCTACTTAGAATAAATATAAAAAAACGCAAAAAGTAATCTAATAAAAGATTATTTTCGCTATTAAATACTTACACATCAAAAGCGACCCCACATATGATATATAGTTTAAAAGAGAAAAGAATTTCCTTTTTAATTAAACCATAGCCAACTATGATTCCCATTAAAAAAAATAAAACTTTATGCCATAACTCGAAATTGCACCTTTTTTTAAATTTTCTCGACGCCACTGTATTATGCAGAAAAAAGTGTCTTAAGAATGTAAAAGTTGTTTTTTCATAACTTTACAAACAACCAAGATATTGACCTGTCTAAAAGTCGAAAAAACGAATTTTTCTTTATAACTCGAAAACAAAAGACGATAGCAAATTTTTGTTTCCGTCAGTGAATTTGTCTTAAAAAAAGAGATTAAGAATGTGTCTTCCATTTTTTTGTATCTCTTATAGTTACCGAGTTACCCTATACAAACATCGAAATTTGCCCACCCTGATATCTAAATCCTGCTATTTCTGCTTTGCAAATATTGTAAATTTATGTGAGGTGTGTGAAGATTCTGAAATTTTGGATTACTTCTATGATAGTTGAACGTCTATTCTCTCTGCATACATGTTATATAATGAAAGATATGTTTATCAGAAGATAGCAAGGAAAATATGTTACTTAAGCAAATTTTCTACCGTGAGATATCGGAGTCGTTGCAATGTTTCGTACCAATAAAAATAGAAAGAAAGCAAATTTATATAAGTATATGATAATTATATCAACTGTGATAAATAAATCTTTTGTTGAGTGACGCAACTGTATGAGCAACTTTATGCCCAGCTCTCCTGATATGATATATCCGGAATCCTTTAAGGTTTAAAAATATTTGTATCACAGATAAACAGACGTTTATTATTATTAGTGCACTTGTTATTCTTCATATGTGAGATCAAGTTAAAACAATTGTAAAAAATGGCACATTAAAGCAGGGTTACGTTACATTTTATGTCCAAGGCAATAATTTAATCTTATATAAAAACCCTGAATTAATTCCAGCTAATGAAATTTTAAAGCCCGTATACATATAAACAATATAAACAACACAGCTGTAAGCTGTGCCCCACACATTATTCTCCACATTGTATACTACACCATAAATTTTACGGTCTAAAATTTGGTATTCTAGCTAGGGGATTACAGTTATGGCCCAACAATAATTAGGTGTTGCCCATACATATTTCAGGAACTTCGCTCATGTAACATACTCGCAATTTTAATGCAAAGCTGCAAACAATGATTGTAAAGATAAAAGATAGTCACTGAACTTTTAGGGAGATATTATGGAGGTGTGTAACGATCTCTAGCGCGTTATCCCAGATGATTATCGGTTTTACATTGTAATCAGCCAAAAGGGAAATAATATATCAGAGTTTGTTATTCTCTTAAGAATTAAATAGTAATAATGTTTCATAGTAACAAATAACTCATAATTCAATATTTTTTAATATTATAATTACCTACTTCGTAAAGCAACATCACAAGGAACTAAGAGACAAAAGCGAACGAAAGTTTACTCAATACGCAAAAATAAAAACAAGGTATATTTAATGCCGAAGTAATTTCCACAAGCATTAAAACTATTTTACTTGATACGAGCACAGAATTCAGAGACAAGAAGCATCTTTCTTAACAAATACCAATACATCCATAATGTACACAGATATTGTCGACAACAATCATAATTAGGAGGTTATAATATCCAATGTGGATGGATATTTAGGTAGATGGCTGTATTAGGCTGGAGAAAAACTTCAGTCCTCTAGTTGTACTAGTTTTGAAGTCCACTGAAGTTCAGCAGAACTTGATTTAAAATCCAAGGATACCTTTGTTGAATCAATCGTAACCTTGGATTTAAAACCAAGTTCAGCTGAACTATCTTGCTACAGGGTTATTTATTATAAATTACCCACCCCTTATCATCGTTATTATTGCCTATAGAAAAAAATGTTTTAAATAAAAAGTTGTGTGGTTATGACTGAATTTTGTTAAAATGCTATCAATAGTACAGTAGCGTGCAGATTTCAGAGGATACAAAAAATAGTGTTCTTTTTTAAATGGGATACCCTGTATATTATTTTTGAAATGATCCTTTGTTCCTGATTTTAAGAATATACCATATGTTACCCCTAACATATACCGTTTTTTGAGTTATTGAACGTCGAATTTCTTAGTTAAACTAGTTAGTGTAAATATGGAAGAGTTAACATTATTAAAGTGAGCTATGAAAATGACAACTATTATGTTTGATAAGTGACATTTCTTTAATGAAATAATCAAAATAGTGAGGAAGACAAAGTCCAAATATTTACTTGTTATATACAAAATGACAAAATAAATGTGCAGCAAAAAGAGCATATAGGGTGTTGTATCCAAATCGTCCAACACCATCAGAAAATACGTTTAAAAATATTTACCGAAAGGTGAATAATACCTCCAGTTTTAGTAGAAAAAGCGTGTAGTTCAAGCAAACCAGGAAGAACTGTTTCATTTCGAAGGTAAGCCCATCCATATTTATTCGCGAATAGACTTATTGAAACATTGTATTATTTTTTAGAAAATTCTGAATGTAGTATAAATAATGCAGTCGATCAATTAGGTAAAAGTTATTCCAAAAATCTAACGTACGTTAAAAAATAACAGCTACATAGGTACCGTATAAAATTTTACCCGTACAAGTTTTAACTGAGGCTCATAAAAGAAAAAGGCTGGAAGTTTGCCGCCACATGATTCAAAAGTTGGATGAAGATCCCGATTTTGTTACTAAAATATTATGGACTGATGAATCATCCTTTTCTACGGCAGGAGTTTTTAATAGGAGAACTCGAAGGTCGTTGGAAAACAAGCACAACAGAAATAGATTGATAAAACAAATAAACAAATCAGGAAGAAAAACTGTTAGCGTTTGGTGTGGAATTTTTAGAAACTAAATTGTTAGGCCCACAGGTCTGTGGTTAGGCCTATATTTTATGATTATACTTTAATTGGAGTTACCTATCTGGAAATAATTATCCCAGAAGCATAAAATATTCTTTTGCAGAATTTTCCGGAAGTCGAACTTGATATGATTTGGATGCAGGATGGGGAAACTCCGCATAGTGTCCTACCCATTCGAGATCATTTAAATAATGTAGTTCCAATATAAATAGAGAATAATGGACCTATTAAGTGGCCACCTAATAGTCCGGATTTGACCCCTATGGATTCATTTTTCTAAAAGACATTTTCAATAATAATGATAATAATAGTATTCAAGTCATTAAAGATAGGATTCGACTTGAAATAAACAATCTGAATGTAAATAATGAAGCCATTTCCGGTGCAATTATAAATATAAGAAGACGTTATCAATTATGCATTTACAATAATAGTGGACACATCGAACATCTTTCATGAGTTATCATTTATTTATATTTAAATTTCCTAAATAAATCTTTATCTATTTTATATAAATATTTGGTTTTTTTCTTCCTTCCTGTAAACCATTTTGATTATTTCATTAAAGAAATGTCACTTATCAAATATAATAGTTGTCATTTCCATAGCTCACTTTAATAATGTTAACTTTTCCATATTCACACTAACTAGTTTAACTAAGATATCCGATAACATATGGTATATTTTTGAAATCAGGATCAAATGATCATTCCAAAAATTTAATAATATACAGGGTATCCCTTTAAAAAAAATATATTATTTTTCTGTATCCCATGAAATCTGCACGCTACTGTACTTTGGATAGCATTTCAACAAAATTCAGTCATAACCACACAACTTTTATTAAAACTTTTTTTCTATAGGCAATAATATCGATGATAAGGGGTGGATAATTTATAATGAATAACCCTGTTCTACTGGCCTCAAGGTGACATTTTTTTATGAAATTATTTTGAGTATTATGCGTAACTTAGAAGATGGTTAACAAACATTTTTTTCTATTCTGCTGAAAGCTATTCTCATTTTTAATTTTGTAGTGTAGAGAAATTCTAATTTAGTCGCAACGCAAATCAGTTCTTTACTTATTTGATGTTTACATTTTAGTAAAAGTATTCATTTATAGTTTTAATTTTAAACAGATTAAAATACAAATCTATGTATTAAAAATATAGCGATTGTCCACTGTATTTATTTACCTACCACTAAAATCTGCAAAGTTGGATTAATTATACGATATAAACTATAAATGCTTAATTAACCTGACAAGTTAAAAATAATATCCATATATGACTGATACACAACTTAAAATATAATACAATTCTAATTTAAACAAATTATTAATAATTAAAATCGACTGTGAAACAATCCTGATTATAAAAATTGCCGCTATTTTACGTAGGTATATTTAAATTTCCCACTTGAAGGTATCCTCAAAATAATGGCCGAAGGTCACGTAAATTTGACATGTTAACATCAAAGTGGGTATTTTGAAAGTCGCTTCTGGTATACGAATTCTGTGACACGAGTTGCATTAAGTTGGCACCATCGGTAGTTCATGCATAAAATTAACTTATGGTACGCCAACATTTTCTAATCCTTCAAAAATTCTGGTGTTATGTTGTTTGTTGTTACTAATTAACTTTAGATTGCTGATATCTATCCTACTTATTCGCAAACTCATGCTGGGCACTACTTATCTACTTTTTCCAAGTTGATAAAAATCATGCGTTTAGATTCTCATTTGTTGGCCTCGGCTTACCGCCTCGGGTCAACAATTTACATCGTCGTCCGGGAATGTGTTGCTGTTTCTATTGGATACACAATGTACTATTTCCTCAGTTTTTCCAATCCGTGATGACTCTTACTCTTACTCCCATTTGAATGTATGTATTGAAATGATATCGATCGAACATCCACCTCAGCGTTAAATGTAAAATTGTTGGTATCAGACCAATCAAAGAAAAAGAAAAAGGTATCCGTATTTTTTTTATACTTATGAGATTGTGTTCGTTCTCTAAAATATTCTACCTCATTGTTAAGTTATGTAGTTTTGTAAATTTTTTCCTTTAGTTCAGTTGAGAAAATAATTGTCTACAAGTCATCGGCTCGATTTAAATAAGTTTTCACGGTGTCTGCCATGCGTAAAGAATGCCGACAGTTCCTGATATATCTAACGCTTGTAGTGGTTTATAATTCAGAGGTATTTCCAAAACTGATGCTGTTGCAACCGAGACATTTTTCAACCTTTATTCAATTTCCGAAAACAATTGCAAAGGCCCGAGCTTCCGCGTTCCCGCGATATAACCCCCAAGCAGCGCGGAAATGGAACTAAGTTAGCATGTTTGTTTACCCAGATAGAAGTTAGGCAACTAACAGACCTGATAAATAAGCGTCATGGGGACGCCTACTTTAATACGTTTGGATAGCATATGAACACAATTTTTGTTCGAATTTCTTCTACTATTAATATTTTTATTTTATTTCAAGTGAAACTTGCATGCATTATGAAAAAACAATCATATTGAGAAGTCATTGCAAATATACAAAGTGGACGCAGGAAGCAGAAATTATTTTAATCTTACAATGGTCCATATCATCAACATATTTATACAAATGAAAAATTAAATTTTAGTCACCGTGGTATGTGAAAAACAGCAAATTATGATAGAAATGTTCCACTTAGTTTATCAATAGATACACTGGCGGTTCTTCTTAGGGTCATTTGGTCAATGACCTCCCACATACAAATAAAAAAATAGAGCTATTCATTTTCTAAAGTTTAAAAATATGTAATATACATATATATTTTTAATATTCTTAAAAAATATGTTAAAGTTTCAAGTTTATTCTATGCACAATACTATTCAAATATCTAGATCGCAGGATTTCGTATCCCTCCCGAGCACCGAGCCTCTACATTCATATTCATTACATTATTCATTTATAGAATTTAAAAATTTTGGGTCAATCCACAACTTGTCCTCAAAGCTAGCTAAGGACCAAATTTACAACGAATTAAAGTGAAATAGACTTATGCGCGAATCGTCAGAAAGCAAAAGAGACAGAAAACACTGGCGGGGACAATGTCCCTGACACATTTTACGGAAACGGTAACGCACGAAGTTCAATAGAGCAGTCTTAATGCTGACTAGGTACGCGTTGGTCGGTAAATTCTGTCACGTTGTTTTTAATGTTTTTATTTGTGAACATTTTATTAGTAAATCTCTACTTATCGTGAAATTAAGTAAAACAGTGTTTTTGGTGTTTACTATTAAATATATTAAAACTGAAAGATGGACATAAGTTGGGTTATGAAGACCGTGTGAAATTCAAAGGTGGTGGCCGTCCAAAACCTAATATGACGATAAAGCAAACATCTCTTGATAAGAAAAAAGAAGTTAATAGGTATTTTCGAAATTCAATGTACGATTTATCCGAGTGGATTTGCGGATGCGAGGTAAAAATGCATTTTTTCGTTTCCCATGCCTGTTATTTGGTGATGATCCTGATCCTATATCGATATCATAACAGTAAATAAGTGTATTGGCGTTTTTAATAGTAAAATTGAAGACATCAGAAATAAAATTTTGAATAACTATTTGGAGGAGACATCCATGCAGTCTGCCCAGAGATGTAAAACGGAAAAATCAAAAAGGAGAATTTCATTAGAAGTTTGTGATATAATTACATCTGAGATCAAAAACAGGTTTGGCTTCAGTATTCATTTAGCAGTGTCTCAGTTATTTCACGCAGATCGATTTAAAGATTATAAAAAAGCTTTCCTCAAGATATGTTTAAATTAATTAAAACGGAGTATCCAGGCATAAATCATTTGAAACTTAAAACTGAATTAGAAGTATTATATAGCCGAGAAGATTTTTCCAGTAGTGAAGGTGCAGTTGCTTTGTTGCAGCTTTTTATTAACAATAATTTGTGCAATACTTTTTCTGAAAGTGTCAAACAGTTAAAAATCTTGTGTACTCTCCCTATGACTACCGTCGAAAGTGAACGTTGTTTTTCCACCTTAAAAATAATAAAGACATTTTTAAGAACTACCATGGGACAGGAAAAATTATCTTCTTTAGCTATGCTTACCATAAAAAAGGGCATTAATAAAGAAGATAAAAGACTTTAATGAAAAAGTAATTGACCACCTTGCATCTCAAAAAGACCGGTGGATCGACTTGGAATTTAAATCACTTTAAAAGGTAGGTAATACAGTAAACTTTTCTAATTGACCTCCCCTATCTCTTGACCCACGAACCGCCACTGAATAGACAGCCAAAATATTTTTAAGAGAGAAAATAAATTTAAAATCCGTGTGAGAACATCAATGGTGCTAATATCATTCGACGGACTGATTGATGAACTGATTTTTTTTTCCGACTAATTTTTTAAACGATAATTTATATTATAAAACTTCCAAAGGCATAACTTTATTGAATTTGTCTTACATCGTTGAAACATCTTACGGAATGGTATAAAATCCAGGTAGACTTCCTAATATAGATAACTAACTATGCATGAACTGTGTTTTTATGTAGGCGAATATACTGTGATGTTCAAGGAGGGGAAACTGAACCAGAGTCCAGGACCGGCCATGAAAAACATGAAAATAGTATTTGTTTTTGTAATGGACGACTACAATTTTTAAAATAGCAGTGTCTTATTAAACTAATTGTTGACATAAGGAAAAGCGTTTGTGTTTTCATGACCAACACGATTTTTTTGCATATGTCCTTTTAAATTAATTTAAAAGCGATAAACTAAATACATGTAAATTACATATTTTCGAAATCAGAAAGAGAAAACATAACCAAATATACAAGAATACTTAAGATGTTACATTTGAAAAAATGTAGGTCTACCTTGTATTTCTTTGATACGATTTTCAATTTTTTTTGAAACTATATTATTATGGTTCATAAGATATCCCACAGCTTCGCTTTTTATTTTTTCTGTATCCTCAAACATGAAGTCTGTATCCATAGCTTAATATATGAGGAAATACCCTGTACATTATTATTTTGAACATATACTGGATAATACACGTGTCACTATTACTTCTACAATGTGTACTGTAATTTGTTGTACTCGTATGTATAGGAGAATGTTAACGGACCACCACTCAGTGAAAGTAACTGTACGCATTTGTGTCGCTAACTGCGGTACAAGAGGTTTGTTACGTGTTATATTTTATACGTTTATCCCGGCATCCTGTCCTCAATACTGGTTGCATATATTACAGGTATATAAGGATTTTTTTATTTGCCGGCCCTGAAAAATGGTAAAGGTTTCCGCTGATGGACTGATGTTAAATACTTTTTTACCAGATAAAATGAAATTGTTTGAATTTCAACAGTCAATCCGTGGGTTCTGCCAGTGGGATTATAAATCATACAGATAGTATAGTATAGATATTTTAGGAAAAAATTGCATTTTACATATAATTTCTAAAAAGGGTCATATTATATTTTATGTACCCTCCAGAAAGCCGGATATGACAGCATATGATCTGATAGTTATTTAAAAAGTGTGGTTCCCGAACTTTGATGGAACTGAAAACAAAAATAGTCGTCAATTAAACGATACAATTTTTAAAACGACTGATTAAAAATCAAATGTTGTTTAGGAAAACTCCTTCCAAGTCTCCAGTTTTCGTTGGTGCTTAATTATTTTAAATAGCTTTGACAGTAGGGGGCGTTCTACAATTTGAACTGCCATCTTTTCCGGAGGTCGTTATATATTCACAAGAACTTTGTCTTAACCATAACTAATTATCCTGAAAAATAACGGATGTTGTGTTGTATACTGAACATGACATTAACATCATTTATCTTTATTAACACCGCTGTTTCCATTTTAGTACCAAAATATGTTTATATGTTTATAGCTATCTAATCATGAATTAATCATTCCCGCTGCTAACAATTAGTAAGGAGGATTGGTATATTTATTATGCTTTTACAAGGAATTTTAAATCCTCATCTTATTTTTATTATATTTTTGGTTCTATAAAAAACTTTTTTTTAAATACCCAATGATATTACAAATGTCATAATACAGTAAAAATATAATTAGTACTGTGACTCACCGGTCGGGATGGGAGTTGCAGCTCTTAAAATAAAATCCCTATACTCGAAAAAGGAAAACTACCATTTTTTTGGATGTTTTATAGCTTTTTACAGGCGAACTTCAAACAGGCTTGTTGTAACCGTACTAATTATTGAACGCACTAATTACTATACTGTGTTCATTGTAACTTTGTAGCGTTAGCAGGATAGAGAACAAAATTATCGCTGATTCTTGGTGCTGACGGCAGGCAGATGCACACAAGTGCTAATTTCCTATAGCGGTTCATTTTCATGTTTATTTTATTTCATAAGCAACGGTCGTAGTTAAACGTTTCACTCACTTAAGATCAGTCCAACACTGCAAAGTTCAAGTGAATAGAGTTTAGTTAGTCAATCAATATAGAATACAATTATTATTAAAATTGAAAGTAATGGCACTATTGGAGATGTTACCAAATGAAGTCGATGATAAAACAGATTAGTAGAATAATTTTGCACGTTAGAAACGTTATTTACTGCAATGTTTTTAATTTTTAACGTTTTGTCACAAAAAGTATTATGAGCAACTTCTACTTTTTCTTTATTACACTCTTTCACATACCCCTCTGCAACCATTGAAGGTCTCCAGTCATAAAGTTTAAGTCTTAAGATATCAGCCCCTGCGTTAACTAAAAGTGAAACAGGATTTTCTGGAACTGTGGTCAGTGTATTTTTCCACAATTGGTACTACTCAACTATCATAGCGTGGCACTTGGCCGCACAGATAGAGAACAAATATCGCTCTAGTGTATGACAGAGTTAATCTCTCAAACCGTTTTACATTGGAAGGGCGGAGTTTAGATCATGCGCATAGAAGCACAAGTGCCAAGTTGGGATAGTTGAGTAGTAGTTTAAGAAACGATTCAACAATTCTCGGAATTTTGGCAAATGTAAGTAGATAAGGCCCACTATGTGCAACCCCCCTCCACTTTACTTCTAAGTCCGAGGTGAATGATCTGAGGGTGAACCATCAGCAGGTGAGGGGAACAACAGGTATATGGATAAATGAGGATAAAGTGAGGATAATTGTGGATAGAAGTATATATAATTGTGGATAATTGTAGATAATTATCCTCAATTATCCACACTTTATCCACAATTATCCATATAACTGTTGTCCCCCTCACCTGATGATGGTTCACCCTCAGATATTTCACATTAAACTTAAAAGTGGAGTGGGGTCGCCCGGGATGGGCCTTATCTATTAATGTATTTACTCCAACTACCAGAACTTTGCATTTTCCGAGAAGGAATCTCGGATTTTGTGCTTATTTTAGGCGAAATGGCACGTACCTGCAGCACATATCAACTGGAATATGTACGTTGTTGTTGGGTATTCTAAGGCGGTGTTCTCACCAAAAGCAGCTAGCAACAGTAATGATTGTTGTAGTTATTTTTGTTGTGGCCATTTAATGATAATATCGCTTTAACGATAAAATCTTTAATATCTGTTTATATGTACAGAGATTCCCGGCATTATTTATCTGCCTGAATTATAACATTTGCGAAAACAACTTTATAATTCAATGTATAAAAATTACTTGTGTCAAAAATACAAAAGTCGTTAAAAAGTTATACATTTTCAATTGAAAGTTTCCCTGTGGCATCAATATCAATAAACTAGAAACCCCTGAGGGTCTGTTTTTAAAAGAAACCAAAGTAAAGACCAATAAAAGTCTAAATTACTTACTGAAACAACTTACTCTCACTCATGAACTTTCTCAAGAATTCTCATTTTAATTTTTTATTTCTAATACTGAGTCTACTTATCGTTAAAATTTATTGATGGATAAAATTTGCACTCATATAATTTACCCGTGGAAAATATATTTCGATTTTGTAAGGTTTTTTAATTCTTTAAAATATTAACATGCGCATATAGTGCAGTAAAAATAAATTATGACCTGGGCAAAATTGCAACACAAATGATTCTTTTTGCATTATACTGTGTGAAGTGTCTTTTTTAACATATTCAAAATCCCCATTAATGCCGGCTCAGGAAGTCAGTGAAAATCCAAGATGGCGGCTGAATTTTTTTTTTATTAAAAAATTTATAACTTTGTATAACTTTGTATTTATAATGTATAACTTGGCAAAAATGTTTAAAATACAAAGATAATAGTATAAAAAAATAACCATCGACTTTACTTAATTTCTTTTTTCAAAATGGCGGCCATTTAAATAATTAGGTATTTAGTTTGCAAATATTTAAAGGCCACCATTTTGGAAAAAAATGTGCACTCAAAATAGGTCTTATTATGTACTAAAGCATGCCATTTACATTGTACTTTTGTATTACCTTCATTTTCCCCTCCGTGAACTTCACACCAGATATGACATTCACAGGAAGTAAGGAAATGTTTCTCACTAATAAGGGAAACAAGCAGAAAATAATTACTCTAATCGCTGAAGAAATACGACAACAATTATGTTCAGTAATTCATGCAGTTGATGATGCTGATGTTGACATTGTTAAAACTGCAGTGGAATCTTCAAAAAATTAAAAATAGAACAGTGATGGGAGAAGACACTGACCTATTGGTATTGCTGATTTATTGGTGTAATCAAGCATACCATAAGCTGTTTTTCAGAAGTGATAAAAAACCTTCCAAACAGAATAGCATTTATGATATCAATGCCATTAGATATTCGCTCAGAAATGACTTAGCGAACAGTCTATTCTTTATATATTCGTATACAGGATGTGACAGCACCTCCAGAATATTCCATATTGGAAAGCAATCAGTTTTCAAACGTGTTGTTGAAGATCAATACTTTCGTGAACTTGCACTATCGTTCAGCTCAACAAACCTTAATCCCAGTCAGGTTGAAGAATTTGGAAAGAAGATAATGGTATGTATCTTTGGTGGAAATCCAGATGATACACTAAATACACTTAGGTATAGAACTATTATTGATAAAGTATCGAAGGCAAAATGTTTCGTTCAGCCACAGAACCTTCCCCCAACGGAATCAGCTGTCAAATATAGCCTCCGTGCATATTTGCAAATTTGTATATGGAAGCAAATGCAAGAAGGCTTGAACCCAACAGAGTGGGGATGGGGTATACATGATAATATGTATGTACCGAAAAAAATGGATTTGCCACCAGCACCTGAAAGTATATTACGCATAGTAAGATGTAACTGCAAAACCGGCTGTGGTGCCATGAAATGTAGTTGCCGAAAGAATGGTTTGGAATGTACCAGTTCATGTGGTCAGTGTCAAGAAACAAATTGTGAAAATAGTCCGCAGCGAACAGAAGATGAAGAAATGGAAAGTAGAGATGAAGATTATGATGAATTGTGAAAAAACAGCCAAATCATTTTAATTTTTGTTCAATAAAGGAAAATAACCCATACTTTGAAATAATTGTTCTTGTAAGTCTAATGTGTAATAAAGTTTTCTCTAATGTATAATAGGCAATTTGAGTGATTCAATACCTATCTTACCTATTCAGTACCTATTTTATGCTTTTATCTTTGTATTTTAAACATTTTTGCCAAGTTACGCCTTATAAATACAAAGTTATACACAGTTATAAATTTTGCAATGAAAAATACAAAATTCAGCCGCCATCTTGGATTTTGACTGATTTCGTGCGCCGGGATTAATGTGGATTTTGAATATGTTAAAATAGACACTTTTCACAATAGAATGCAAAAAGAATCATTTGTGTTGCAATTTTGCCCAGGTCAAGGGAATTTTTACACCATATTGACTGCACTAATACACTTCTTTTCATAGTAAGTCATTCTTTAATGTTTATTTGTTCTTATTCGTGATTATGGAATATTAATAACCGCCTATAGAAAATTTTCCATAAGCCACACAGTCAATCATTCTCGATCATCCTCAGTGCACGCGATTCAAGTTATTTACAGTTCGTCTGCTTAATAAAACTTTCTTTTTTTGGTAATGTTATATTATTATATAATACATAATATAAGTTTTTGAATTCTTCTTAAAACATAGGTATGCTAAGCGGTATTAAACATGCATGGAGATCGAATTTATTCAAATAAAATAATTATGAAGACAGTTTGCAGTAGTTGATCTCATAAAATGATACCCAAAAGGTAGAGCATTAATATTTAATCTAAAAGCCCGTGGTACAAACAATAACATCAAGGCATAATGCATGAATTAATAATAAATCAGGCACTTTTCAAGCTGTCACATTTAGGAGTGAAATGCAGCTACTTGCGACCAGGCAGTTTACCGGATGATATCATTTGGGTGTAGAAATGCCGGAGTGATCTCGGAATTAGATGGATCCCTACGGACGCCTGGAAATGTCACCACTCAACACCGACTTGTACATACAATAATGTCATCCGGAGGGAAACGATGGCCTTATCCTGGACAACCTGTGCAGACTATCTGGAGCTCACGGGCCACTACCCCACTTCAACATATCCAGGGATGTCATTTCAAGAAAATCTAATTATGGCTGTGACTACTTAACAATGTTTTTGATAGGTATCCTTGGATTTGATTTTCATACTATATTTTTATGAAAGTATAGCAAATTGAGTTACTTATAATGGAATTCTCTTGGAAACATAAATAATGAAATAATGTAAATTTTTACAAAATGACTTTTAGCTTTAGTAAATGTAATACAACGAAATAATTCATTTATAGGGGAGACTGGGGAGGCTTGTTACATTTATATATAAATGGCAAATAATAATAGCAAACCGGGCTAGCCTCAAACAGACTAAACAAGATAGATATAATGGGCGTTTTCACATCTACCGACACCAGCACCGGCACGATCACAGCACGACACCGACACGACAACGCCAGGAGCTCTTCACATTTAGCCGGCATGCGAGCGGGAATCGGCTGGCGGAGAGTACTTTTTTTCAAGTGGTGCAAGTGTTTCATATCCATCTTCTAAATATTCGATTATTTCCTGCCAACTTTTCTCTCAAAGTATTTTATTTTTATGATTTTCATTTGTTTTGTCCCAAATACAGGGTTTTGTCTCCACAAGTTCGATTAAACTAACAATATCATATTTAAAACCAGCCATATTTTAAACTAAATTCATTAAACAAAGTAAATTAAAACTGTTGACGCACACCACAAGTACAAATTAATAAAAATCGGCGACGACACGAGTGGCGTGATTGCTCCTTGACGGCAAGTCGGCGCCTGCAACGACACTATATCGATATGTCGGTAAGTGTGCAAGCATCGCATTAACTTACATGAGATTTCGCGTCCACCTACATCGGTATCGGTGTCGTGTCGTTGTCGTGTGGGTAGATGTGAAAACGCCCAATGGATGATAAGTGTATCCCTCTGGTGGTCAGTGCTATTATCCGTCAGACATCACTAATGTCTTGACTAAGAGCGGCCTGCAAAGCAGGTACCAAGAGCTGCGACCTCTAACCCTGGTGAGCTAGATTATATACTGAATAAGATTTGCAGAAAACAACTAATCAGCGCATGAAATCCCTGACCTGCTGTTTTTATATCATGTACGGTTTTCAGAGCTTAAATGTACTTTCCAATGAGTTATATTAGTCGACAATAAGTTTACTTTACATACGGTACACAACAGCCGCATCATCACATTTTAACTCCCCAAATTTCGATATAATTTCATTCTCTGCGACGCCGGTGAAATACTTGGAATTTGGCCCAGTTTAGTAATTACAAGTATATGGTTATATAATGAGTCTACATTTTTTTTTTAGAAGCGTTTAGGAAACAGTTGAAAATATAAATTATAAAATGACATCAAAATTTAAACTGGCAGCAACTTTTTTAACAACGCTTTTTGAAAATATGTATTGGAAAACATGTTTCAAAAACAGCCATGTTGACTGAACAATTTCAGACACAAAAAGGCAGCAACTTTTCTAGATCAATATTGGTATTAACGTTATAAATTACATCGTAGGGGTTGACGTTATGAACTACTACCAAAAAGACCGATCAGAATTACATATTTCATCAACTGGATAATGTTTTAGTACAAGTAACAATGTGGAGAACAAATAAGAACTTATCTGGACTACTCTATTTGAGAGCGAAAACTGCTCAAAACAATGTATGGGATACATACATCTAGCAGGCGGGAGTCGCTTTACTACAAAACCTTTTATGAATCCAGAAGTCCAGGGTCAAAGACGCCTATGAGTGTTTAATGATGCGAGTAAACGAGAACATACATCGTTAGTCTTTGCAAGTTCCGGTTGGCTTTGTGCTGTTTGCGCTCCCCGCACATGCACCAAGTGAAATGTGAAATGTTATTACATTTTTTTAAATTATTGCATGAAAGGAAGTTTGGCATGACGGAATGGATATTTAGTTTATATTTATTGCAGGAAAACTATATTACTTTCATAAATCTTTAGTCATATATTCAATTGGGTCTAAATTTTAGAATATAATTAAACGGGTATATTCTTTTTTGTGGTACCAAGGATTAAAAGTGGCTATACATATCAATGGTTCACCTTTTTTATGAAAGTGAGCATAAAAAAGCAATACGAGTATTTGTCGAATTATTTAGCCTTTTAATATCTGATAACGTTTATGTTTTAATCTGATCTTATCATTCGATGCATAAATTTTTAATTAAAGTGAAGATAGTTCACCATAGTTTAATAGTGACAGAAAAATTAGTAGTGTATTCCCCCACCCTACTCACTCAGCAGTTTTCCAAAAAGAAATGCTGCCTCTGATTGGTAGACAATAAAAGTCCTGTGGAAACAAAGGAGATATTTGAATTTTTAAAAAATTTCTTTTCATGATTCATCACTTCTACAAATTAGAATGCCCTCTTTTACTCTCAACCTTACATGGAGTTATTAAAGCTAATATACAGAGGGGTTAATAAAAGATTAGATTAAATATCATATTTAAATTTATTTCTCACATTCTAGGCCAATCAATCAGAGCATTCCTTTTTTTTTGTTGTCTGTAGGAGTAATGATGAGTTTGAAAAGAAATCTTTTTTAAAAAATTCGGATATCTCTTTTGATTCCAAAGTTATAGGACTTTTATTAATCGACCAATCAGAGGCAGCCGTTCTTTTCTGTAAAACAGCTGGGTGAGTAGAGTGGGGGAACACAGAATGCTTTCCTTACACTTCCAAAGTTTATGCCAACCATTTTCCGATTACTCTGTCTTATCTCTTCAAAATAATAAAAAATATAGTGACACGAGAAGCGTTAGGGGCACACCAAAATCAGGCCTACCAAAAACTGTTACCGATGACGATGCTACACTAAATGTGTTATTAACGATAGAGGAACCATGGTATTTCGTAAGGTATTCGCAGAAACATCAAAAAGCAAACATTCTATTCCTATAAGATACATTTACTGCAAGAACTTACCGGAGACAGTTTTGATAGGCAAGTTACAATTTTGCGAATTTATGAGGGGTATGTGCCAAAAAAAACACATTTTGTAAACAAAATGTTGATTTCTGGCGAAGTTTCATGTTACATGGAACTGTAAATAGGCATAACTGCCGTTTTGGGCACATCATAATCCCTACTGAATGATTGAAGTTCGAACCCAACGACCCCAGAAAGTGAACGTTTGAGCAGGTATTATCGACAATTACACCATTGAACCTTTTTTGTATAGAGCAATTTCACAATGGAGAGATATTTGTCTTTGTTAACATAGAATATTGTTCCTGCAATAGAAGCTCCTAAAGACAACAATGATTTTGAGGTACCCACTCATTGTGGATTAGTGGTTAGAAAGATATTCAGTGGATCGTTATTTGGTTAAATACTGCTTAGCTTGATTTTTTACAGTTACCCACGATATTATCCTCGTCCCCACCACTCTGATACATGTTAGAAATAATTACTTAATAATATGTAATGCATTATCAATCCACCAATACGAATTATAACTATTCTTTCTTACTATTTTTTAGTCTAGATCATACTACGCGCATTTTTAGGAAAGAACTCTGAAATTTAATGTTTAATTTTTTGTTGTTGTTTGATACATTTTTTAACAGTAAAATTTGAATTTTGTTTATTATTTCGTTTAATTCATACCATTTTACCAACTTCCCAGATTCAAATAAATATCGAACAACCGTGGAAGAATGTATCCCAACTTTCATTTACCATTTAAAATCATCAAATTTAATTGATTTGGCTACCTGATATTATTAATTTTTTTAAAAAATATCTGTTATATGTACAAGATGTGCATATACCTCGAAATCAAGACTAATCGAATTATATCGTGTATTTCTCAAGAGGAAGTATTATTTATTTTGTTTTGGTAATTTGTTCTCGAAGTGAATCCCAATCCGCTGTTGTTTCTGTGCTTGACGTTTCCTTGGGCTGTTCTTGGAGTTATTCGAGGAGAAGGAAGGACCCCTCTCGGGGGGCATTTATCTGTGTGTGGCGTTAACTGCGGTGATAAATAACCCCGGGCCTCATCTTAGTCTCGAGTTTATAACAAGTCGTCGACGACTTGCTGATATGTGAACATAAACATGACGCACTCGCAATTGAATTAAATGATTATGTCGTTTAGCGCTGTTTCTGCTTCGTCTTTCACCAGATTTTAGTCAGATTTATAGATAATATAAATCGGATCTTATTATTAAAGGCTCGTTTTACATGATCGTGTAGCGTACAGTGTATATTGTTAGGAAATTTAGGAGAAACAGGATATCAAGAGTTATTTGTAATGGTGGTTTCGAGCTTGTCTATAAAATAAAGATTTTGTTTGAACATTTCCAATAAGTTTTTCAGTAGTAGCAAAATTAAAAATATATGTAGCATATTCCACGGGGTATGTGTATAATAAGTATACAGGATGTTCAGCGTAAAACTGCTCAGGCTAATTACTCATTACTGATACATGACCGGCGGTATGCGCAGTTACAGTTGCCCGTCTGAATACGAAGTTCGAACTAAAGTTAACGATTGCGCTAGGGTGCTTGCTGGGAGCATACGAGCAGTGTTGCCAATCATTGGGTATTTACCCAAAATTTGGGGAGTTCCTTAGTGCCTTGGGTATTATTTGAAATTGGGGAATTTTTGGGGATTTTCGTGTAAATAGAAATCACAATCAGAAATAAAATATTTATTATTTGTAAATCACTTTCAAAATAAACGAATTGCATCAGTTCAGATGAGTTGATCGGTACGTTAATTGAACTGGGCTCAATCCATAAATCAAATTGTAATTTGAAACCAAACCTAACTTTTAACTTAATTATTTTATAAGTAAGGCATGGCAACAACATATGAAACGATAATAATTTATATTATTAGAAATGCGACATGTGCTACTTATTTTTATTCAAATTACTTCCCTCTTTTGTATTTGGATATGTTTTTATTATTATCATTTTTTAATATTTTTTTATTATAGAAATATTTTATATTTATAACCGAAGTAAATATTATTTTTTGTACCTACTTTTGTATATAAATTATTTACAAAAAAAATCTCTTGTATTGTTCGAGTACATTTTTATTTTGTTGCTGTTCATAAAAAATTTCAACGTGGATTTTTAGGTATTTGATTTAAACTCTCAGTTATTTTGGGGATTTTTGTTGAATATGCAGGGTAAGAAATGCATTTACGATTGGCAACACTGCATACGAGACAAAACAAATTTCAGTATCGCCAAAACTGCGGTGGAGTGTTGCTCGTTTAACTAAATAAATCTTTGTATATTAACGTATTTAATAAAATTATCTGCATGTTTCAAAATTGCAGTGTTTTCTCCGAGACGCCACAGATAGTAAAACACTAAACTTATGAAAAATATCAGAACAGCACACTATCAAATATTGATTTTTTTTTAGAATCAAAAAGTAATACTAAAAACATAAATTAATATTCTCATAAATAATAAAGAAAAAATAATAACTCCAAAAAAAATAAAATAATACGTAAATAAATAAATAAATAATTCAAATTAGATGCTCAAAAATACCTCCTTCTTGTGCAAGGCAATATCCTAACGTACTGTAGAAGTTTTTTCTAACATCCATGCTGCAATTGCCCCATCATGCTGGCAACAGACTAGCGACTATATTTTAAATTTCCAATATCCGATTTTTAAATAAAAGCAAGTATAATTTCTCAGTTTTTTAATTATTTTAAAATGTTTAGAAGTCAGTGGAGGCAACTTTAACGTTAATTTAAAGAAAGAAATATCAGAAATTAGAATTTTCTGATTCTGAACTCTTCTTATGATAAATATATGACTTATTTAATTTATCACAAGGATTATGGTGTTATTTTTTTAGAGGCTCGAGTATCTGGAATAACGGCATAAAAGTAAATTTTAAAGTTATACTGCAGTCTCTATCTCCCTTGATATTAACGGAATGGTATTTCAGTTTTGACATCGCTTTAGTTTAAAACATGTTCCGAAAGGAGTCTTCAGTGGAGTTCTCGGTATATAATGTCTTAAATAATTAGAGTTTACTCTCCAAGTATGGTGATTTATACCCGTTCACACCTGCTGTTGACAGCTCTAGAGGATGCCCCAGCCCTTGTTAGCCGATTCTACCTGTGTTTGTACACATATTATTTATCATTTCAGTTATTATTTAGAGTCTCAAATTTGGTAAAATGGTGACAAAGTTTTAAATATCTCATAATTTTCAAAAAAAGATTGAAAATTGTGTTTGAAAGTTAATATTTGTGACATTTATCTGCAAGGTGACATGAAGACATTTTTTTGCTACCAAAATTAAATATGATCAAGTGGCCATAAAGTGGCTTTATTCCATAATTTTATGTCATGTGGGTTCGGAGATATTTACATTTAAAATTTAAATGAATAGGTATTTAGAGATTTTCAGGGGCACAACTCAAAAATCAGTTTATTAAAAAAAATAATAATTAGTGTTATCCAGAAGACCTTAACTACTCCTTCACAAGTTATTAAAATCTGACTGGCCAACATTTATGACTTTGGTGATTTAACATGGACTGAATATAGAACGAACACCGTCTATATGTACAGGGTTATTTATTATAAATTACCCACCCCTTATCATCGTTATTATTGCCTATAGAAAAAAGTTTTAAATAAAGGTTGTCTGGTTATGACTGAATTTTGTTAAAATGCTATCAAAAGTACAGTAGCGTGCAGATTTCAGGGGATACAAAAAAATAATATCTTTTTTTAAATGGGATACACTGTATATTATTAAATTTTTGGAATGATCCTTTGTTCCTGATTTCAAAAACAGTATATGGTAGGAGTAACATATGGTATATTTTTGACAAAATATAATAAAATACTTCTATATAACTCGAGCGCCACCAATATAATGTTTTTTTTATTATCGTAAAAATTTTTAAAAAAATATCGTCAATTTTTATTTTGCATCTAAACATTCAAATGCATTTTTTTTTATTAAACTGCATGTTTGGACACACCGTCCTTCAGTTATTTAAGAGGATGTAAAGCGCATATATTTCAATAATATTTTTTTTCTTTGGCTATTGAAAATATCCATCATGGCGGGTCTGTATCTTATATAAAAAATGGCGTGGTCTAGATAAAAACTGATTGCAAGTTAATAGAACATTTTAAATCTTACAAGACTTAAAATAGCGTTTTATTTACCACTTTAAGTACAATTACTCTCCCAGACATTTATTTACTCTTCCTTTTAAAACTGAGTTGCTTTAATATGTTCAAACTCGTGGCCTTATTGATTTAAAGGGATCTGGCGCGCGCATGAAATCCTAACCTTAAAATTGTGCCGGTTTTGTGATTGCTGGATTTAGTGACTTCGTTTTAATTTAAAATACTTGTCACTAATATTTTCCATTTTAAATATGTCTTCTAATTTTCATTCATGCATAAAGTAGGTACACGGACTGCACTGGTTCACTAAATCAGCAATCAGTTTATTGAGCAGATGGCGTGTTTTCTCCGATTATGAAGGGGGTAGAATTAGTTTTAATAAAGTCATCAAAAATCCAACAGGCATTTCTTTTAGTCAAATTGACTAAATTAAAACCTTTGAACTTTAAAATATTCTTAATTTACTCTTTAAAAAGTAAAAACTATGTTTTAGGATTTAATGTGGAATTTCATTGAGCATATAGGCTTAAGATAAAATAGTTTTCTTAATGGGTTTTAATGACTACATCAAGGATACTCCATAAAACTACATTAAAACCGTTTGTTCCAAAATGGATTGTTTTAAAACCAACTTGCTATTTAATTCTTTAAAAAGGCAAATTAGTTTTAAAATAGTCAATGTCAAGAGTATTATAAAACTAGTATAAGATCAATAGAGCATTAGGAGCAAACAGTTTTTTTATTTTAATTTAAAGAGTGCATTAAATCCTTTGCATAAGAATCAGTGGTCTTTAAGAACTTTTAGTTTATCTTAAGGTAATTTTAAAACCACTATCATTTTATTGAACATGTTAAAGCACTTTTAAAACCTAAATAAATCAAAAGTATCTTAGAGTTGTTACTTGGGGGTGTGGGTAATTTATAATGAATAACCCTGTACATAAATTGTGAATATGTGAATGGTAGTCACGACCGAGCAGATAAACAAGAAATAGAATATCACGTAGGGCTCTGCTTATGTGTTCAGTTCGAATCAAAGGTCCTTACATCGCTTCCCTATTTACCTATTTGTTTTTTTTTTTAGAAAGGAAAAAAGAAACAGTTCATAATATTCTTTTCCCATATATCATTTGGTTACAGAATCATGGGTGTAAAATTAATTGTACGGGACAAAAAAGTAAGTTAAAAGTTGATTTAAAAATAAACGTAAATTGGTTAGTCTTGAAGTGTCATAACATTCATAAAAATTCCACATATTCGTTAAGACGGACCTGTAGTCACTTTCATCAAAAAGCATCCCTCGATTTGGCGCCATTATGATTTTATCTCCTGCATTCCCAGATTTCTTCCTGTATGGCACCTTGTATTTCTTAGATATAGTTTTTGGCGACACCAGGGCGCCGTTACATTGATTCGCTCAGTTCAAATCACTTTGTGGATATTTCACTACCACATTTTAGTACAGGGGGAGATTTTACCATTGTTATTACCAGTAAGATACAGTAATAATGAAAACTTTGTGAGAAAAATATATTTCTTTCATTTAAGGGAACTAAACGATTGTCCTATAGATGTCTCCATTTATCTTATTACGAAAACGTAATAGGACTCGGAAATCGGAAATAAATCCTCAACTGAAAACTCAAAAAAACTTTTCCTTTGTAATGTGTGTGTGCCTGTATCTTTGGACTCTTTCTCTCAAACACGATATCTTTATTTATGTTTTCATCAACATTAAGTTTTATGCACCTAGTTCTTTAAGGCGTATGAACTTGTCAGGGAAATTATGCATTTTAACAACCAGAGCAAAATGTTATTTTGTTAAAAAACAGAAATAAGGCAATATGTAAAATTTTAATACATTTTAATGCATTTTCTAGATTCGAACAGGCTTTTATAATTTGAGTACATTTTTTCTCCAATTAAACTATTAATTAAATCAATTCCACTTTAAGCAACATCCGAATGCAACTTCTACTCGCCAATTAGCAATACAGTACGTAAGGTTTCCTCTAGTCAATAATATCCGCATTTATATTTGAGTCACAATGTGCACAAAACAACTCTCATTGCCTTTGTTGTATCGATTGTTCTTATAAATGATTGACGAACTTTCGTCAGCATTTCAAGTCTGAAAATAGAGCAGACTGGCAGAATCATTTATAAAACCCACTTTCATGATAGTTTAACTTGAACGAAATAACTGAATAATTGAAATTTGAAAACGTTTTAATGCCATAAATATCATTATTTTGCTATTTCGTGGACAGCATTTACATTCGAAATGAAAGTATAATGAATGATACACAATTTATTCATTTGAAAATTTATCCGAAACAGGAAAGACTAGTCAGAAAAACGTAATTGTCTTAATACTCAATCTTTCATTGTCCGCTACCTTAACTTTAAAATAATAAATATCTTCCTGACCCATTCCGTAATACATAGTAAAATACTTTAGTGCTCAGGGTCTAGAATATCTAGTAAACTGGACATGATTAAGTCTGCAGGTTCGAGCGCTGTTCGCCGTAAAATAATTTTCCGTTAAAAATTGATCACATGAAATGGTTTGGATTACATTAAAATTGCGTCTTTAAATACTCTCAAGAAATTTGGTACATGTGGCATACTCCAGATGCCGTATTAAGGACGCATATTCTAATTTGTATTTAACAGTATTAAAAAGTAGAATGAGGAGATGGATGTCAGTAAAAGCAAATACCATGTTCTTAATTGAGGACAGAATGATTGCTTTCAACGTCTATATTTGTGACGTACTTCGTTGCTCTACCCAAGAGCCGAAGTGTCACTTTGACGCCCAACACTACAGCGGTGCACACTGTACGGAGATCTCGGGCGCCAGTCTCTGTTTAGAGTGCAGAAACACCACTTTACTCTATCGGCGGGACGATAGAGGCCGGGCAACTGCAGTGAAGATACGGCTAAGCCAGGGGTCGGGAAAAAGGAACTTACACACTACAGTCAAGGAACAGACTCTCATTCAATATATTTACATTTATTCTACACACTAATTATTTACACTATACACATCTTCATATTTACAACTTATTCTACAAGCGGTCTTATACTACCAGCGGTCTTATACTACAAGCGGTCTTATACTACAAGCGGTCTTATTCTACAAACTTATACTACTACGGTCTTAACTACGGACAAGCGGGGCAGTAAGCGGGCGGTCAAGCGGTGTGACACAGTACGCCGGTGAACGAGGCGGTGAAACGGGAAGCAGCCATGGATTTAATCGGTCATATGCAGACGGCGGACGGATACCAGGAGGGGAAGCAAGCGCCCATATAAGCAAACTATGCCTATCTAACGCGGTTACTTATTATCGCTTGGCTCATGGATGGTTCCGGTCTTATCATATGCCAACGAGTATCTCCAAAGCGCCCTGCCAAAGAAAACGGACTCAGGCGCCCTGGAGGGCACGCGGTTGAATGCGGTCACGGTAAGGGGGGGGGAAGGAGTAACAAGCCTAACACTGGCAAATTGATGATGACGACGGGATGGTCAAACTCCAAGACTACCCTGCAGAATTTTTACGTGCTCAGGTAGCCCGGGGGACCCGCGGTTACGGACGATACCTCCAAGTCACCCTGCAGAATTTTTACGTGCTCAGGTGGCCTGGCAGGCACGCGGTTACGGAAGTACCTCTAAGTCACCCTGCAGAATTTTTACGTGCTCAGGTGGCCTAGAGAACACGCGATGGCAACTGACAATACCTCCAAGTCACCCTGCAGAATTTTTACGTGCTCAGGTGGCCTGGAGGGCACGCGGTATAACGCGGTTCAAGTTGGAGGGGGGGGAAGGAGTGGCAAGCCGAGCGGTTGCAAATCTAAGACGACGACGGTATGGTCAAAGCTACCAAGCTACCCTGCAGAATTTTTACGTGCTCAGGTAGCCCGGCGGACCCGCGATTACGGACGATACCTCCAAGTCAGCCTGCAGAATTTTTACGTGCTCAGGTGGCCTGGCAGGCACGCGGTTACGGAAATCCCTCTAAATCACCCTGCCAAAAAAACGGACGCAGGTGGCCTAGAGGACACGCGGTATCAAATGCTAGTATCTCCAAGTCACCCTGCAGAATTTTTACGTGCTCAGGTGGCCTGGAGAACACGCGGTGTAACGCGGTGGAACGCGGTTCTAATTCCAACCTTCGGCCGCTCTCCCTTTCTAAGGAAGGATATGAGGCGGATACGTTTAGCGCTCGCGGTTCACTAACTCTAAAAAAAATAAAGCCCGGAAAGTACTCACCAGCCAAGTAATACCGATTATTTACCAAACCTTTATCAAACCTTGCTACCTACTTCCGGATCCTGTGCTGGCTTCCTCTCTGGAGCGGTCGGGGTCGGCACGTCTGGACGGTACGGGCGGCAGCAACGGACTCGTCTCGGATACTCTGCAAAATCCTCAAGCTACTAAACTCTGCCAAAAAGCAGAAGTAGGAGGAGCGCGGTAGTCATGCGCGAAATATTGCAACTACGTCACCGTTTATCGACTTAGAAAAATTCGCAATTACCTTTGGATACCTATGTACCTCTATACTCACAAGTTTACTTACTATCCAAGTCGGCGTGGTGCTTCGGTTGGAGCTCAGACGGGAACTAATTTAATGATAAAATCCTCATGCTACTAAACACTGCTAAAACGCAGAAGTAGGATGAGATACGGTAGTCATGCGCGGTTTATTACAGCTACGTCACCCGTTTATCGACTTAGAATAATTCCGCATGAAATTTAAATACCAATATATCCTTATACTCACGAGTTTACTTACTGTGCTGGCCGGCGTGGTTCCTCGTTGAGTAGCTGGACGGAAACTAATTTAATTATTTTCAGCCTTGGCCTCCCTCATGTAAGCGCGGGCATAAGGGTGCCGGGGACACAATGCGTGCGTCGCGTTTCGCTTACTGCCGGCCACTTGGCCTATGTGGAATGTTCATAAAAACATATCAATACTACCTATCTATAATTAACAATTTAACTGTTATTAATTAAAAGCGTAGCACCATAATGGGTAAAATATTTTTCAAAACCTAGCTACCTAACTTAACTTAATAAAATAAAATCACTTCGTTACATATTAAAGGTAAGTTTAACGTCAAACGTAACACCTAGCTCTTTAAAGATTTCGACCGGTTTTAGCATTGTAATGTCTAGTTTACTGGCATAAAAAGGAGTTTCTTTCTTCCTAGAAAAATACATTATTCATTACATTTGCCAGCATTGAGAAGCAGACTATTTTGATTACAACAACCCTGTATTATTTCAAGATTTCTTTGAAACTTTTAACAATCACTAGAGTAATGAAAATAGAAAAAAATTTAACGGCGTCAACATATAACAATAATAAATAATATAAACAACCTAGGACCGAAGATGGAGCCCTGGGGAATCCCCGAATTTGGAATAATGTCAGAAGACCTATAACTACTGCACTCTACATATTGTGTTCTTTCAACGATTCCATTACTCTATGAACAAATGAAAAGAATGGATAACATATAGTTTAATAAGATCTATAAATCACAATAACGAACTTTACTTAAACATGAAAAGAAACCCATGTAATAACGAATTAAAACTTGATTATAATAACTATAAAAAAAATTCTAGATAAGCTCATTAAGAAAACAAAACTAACATATTATAAGCGACAAATCGAAAAAAATAAACATAATAAACAATACTTATAGAACGATGTGAATGAAATAAAAAATTACAATAATATAAGCACAATTAACGCTATAATTAGTAAAGAAAACAAAACGTTCAATTCTAGACATAAAATAGCAAATGAATTCAGTGAAATTATTATCAAAATGGGTGAACAATTGGCAAACGATACTACTCCAGACAAGAGTTCTATCCTTAAAAGTAAAGTATTGTTAAATTCTTTTTACATGTTACCTACAAATAAAGAAAAAATGTACTCCACTTTAAAATCCTTGAAAGATAAGAAAGCTACAGGGGAATAGAACTGCAAGGACTGTAATCAGAATTATTATGTACGGTACTTAATATCATAATAAATGAAGCCAAAATAGAAAAAAATTTAACATTGTCAACATATAACAATAATAAATAATATAAACAACCTAGGACCGAAGATGGAGCCCTGGTGAATCCCCGAATTTGGAACAATGTCAGAAGACCTATGACCACTGCATTCTACATATTGTGTTCTTTCGTTCAGAGACGATTTAAGGAAGGTAATAAGTAAACTGATAAAAACGTATAATTTAAAGTTTATCTAGTAGTATACCATAGTCAAGCCTGTCGAAAGCTTTCGAAAAATCTGTGTAAAGCACATCGATCTGGGTGCCGATGTCCAGATAATGTGAAATATACACACATTAAGTTGGTAACAGTGAATTTATTTTTTACAAAATAATGTTGGCTAGAAACCTGTCCCTCAAAATGAGGATATATGGCCCTATGTATAGAAATTTCATAACCTTAGAAAAATTACAAATAATTGTAATCAGACGATAATTTTCAATTTCATGTCTATCATCCTTTTTATACACAGGACAAATTCGGAATCTCTTTCAAATGTTAGGAAATGTACTCCTTTGAACTGCAAGATTAAATATTATTTTAAGTGGTTCCAAAAAACCGTTAGCGTAATAGATCTTTTATCAAGATATTTTGTAAATTTATGTTTATTGTCGTAAAGCAGAAAAAATGTCTGTGGAAGTAAATTTGGTGAAATTCAAATAAAGGTTGTTAGTGTACTTCTCGTTCTTCTCATAATTTTCAGATGGTCAAAAATTGCAAAACCATTTGCAATTTCCTGAAGTTTATCGAGACATTGATCTTGGTAATTTAGTGCTATTGTCTTTATTTAAATTAAATTATAAATAATCTTTAATTAACTAATTTGAAGTTTCTATCGCAAGTCGGAAGAGGAAGAAGGTCTTAATTCCACACTAATGATGTCACCTTATGCCCGCATTTAAATGTATTTCGCAATATTTTTTGGTTTACGATATAGTGATGACGGAAACATTTTAACAAACCGTATATAAACTACGCATTCACAGATAAACACATACACGATTTTAATAAAATCTTAGCTTTTTCGCCACCAGCATTTCTTCATCTTTGTCGTTATTCCTACTTTCCCCTTGCTATTCGTTCGTCCCTCATGAATAACAAAGTGCAGCCTCAGTCATTCTATTATCGATTTACTTTTACACGCTGCACATTATCTCGTAATGGAAACCCACTTCACGTGATCATCATGTCAATGAAAATGATGAAAACGGCACACAACAGAGGGAACGTGTATGGGGGTGATACCTTGAATTTAAATAGATATAAAAATGGATTTGCGGATTTTGGATCGGGATATAACGTCGGTTAAATGTTAATTTTTATTTCGTGTAGGTAAATATTTAGATTTTTACTTAACGTTTGGTATTTATATTTTGTTTTTCTTTTTTAAAATTACGTTGTACCTGTATTAGCTGATCCATCTTAATTTGGAAAGTCAGTGCTCCTATATGTTTCGTTCTCGTGACAATTCCTAAGCTCAAGGCCTGACGGAAACAATGAAATACTTTTAGAAGTCTCACCTTTCTTTTAATTTTCAGTTCACATGTGGTTCGCGTCAATCAATAAAATAAAACGTTCTGTTTGGTTATTGTCAAATTTAAACTAGTGGTAGGAAATCTCATAACATGCGGAACGAAATAGATAATAATTTCATATTAAAAATATGAACTCAAATGTTTTATTGTAATGTGTTGAAACTGATCGCAATTATATGATAGCAAAAATGTAGATAAAGCCGCTGATTTACTAATTAAAACACTCAACGATTCCATTACTCTATGAACAAATGAAAGGAATGGATAACATATAGTTTAATAAAATCTATAAATCACAATAACGAACTTTACTTAAACATGAAAAGGAACCCATATAATAGCGAATTAAAACTTGATTATGATAACTATAAAAAAAATCTAGATAAGCTCATTAAGAAAACAAAACTAACATATTATAAGCAATAAATCGAAAAAAATAAACATAATAAACAATACTTGTGGAACGCTGTGAATGAAATAAAAAATTACAATAATATAAGCACAATTAACACTATAATTAGTAAAGAAAGCAAAACTTTCAATTCTAGATATGAAATAGTAAATGAATTCAATGAAATTATTATCAAAATGGGTGAACAATTGGCAAACGATTTACTCCAGACAAGAGTTTTATCCTTAAAAGTAAAGTCTTGTTAAATTCTTTTTACATGTTACCTACAAATAAAGAAAAAATCCTTGAAAGATAAGAAAGCTACAGGGGTAGACAACTGTAAGGACCGTATTCAGAAGTGATAGAGATGTGATAGAGATAATTGCAATTTTATTATGTACGGTACTTAATATCATAATAAATGAAGCCAAAATTCAAAAAATTTCAAGAGGTAACTTTTTTAGGCAGTTACTTGTATACGTATCTGTGCAATCAAAAAGTAAAAAAGTCAGTGGCATGGGTACATATTTTTTAAATAAAATTATTAAGTCGCAAGTCCGTACGAAGCTATCCAATCATTTTTATATTAAAATTTGTAGAATTTTAAATACTTTTCACTGTGTAAATATCAATCAAATTGTTAAAGTCGTTTTGGAGATATTTTGAAAAAAATCTGAAAAAATAAGAACATTTTAACACCCTGTATCTATTTTTAAAATATGTGACATATTATTTGATTCATATTTATTCATTTCTGTATCTCATAACGAAGCGATTCCATACCCATGCCGTGTTGAGAGGAACTATTTGTCTTATTTTTGGGTGAGGAATCTCTTTTTGAGCGATGACACATATTTTTTAAAACATCCTGAATAATTAATGTGAAAAACATAATCTAAATATATTATTTTCGACATATTATTTTCGACATATTATTTTCGACATATCATTTCATCCATCCTGTAATTCAATTATCAAATTTATTACCTCAAGAAAACAGCTAATTAATTGCAATTGATCCGATTGATTTTAAATTTATTAAAACTTTGTGGATTGTAAGTTTACAGAATAATCTGTTTCAGCTGAAGGTATTCAAAAATCTAAATTTTGCTTCGATTTTAACTTTATATAAAACTTTTAAGTTGGAGGATTCATTTAATTAGATAAAATTAAAAGTAGGTATTGAAGTTGCCATTATATGCTCCAAAATAAATAGAAATCCAAAAAAAATATATGATTTTTCCATTCGAGTGAAAACTTCTGACAAGTAATCTCTCTGTAAAAGATAGTCAAGGGCCAATTGAAATGCTTACAGTTCCTGTTTGGTGCGAATTAAAAAGTTGCTTGTTTGTATTTCATTTTAAAGTTGTACATAATTGGATTTAACATTAACAAACTTATTGTTAATTTCGCAAAAACACCTAACAGAGAGCGACTTTCTAGGTGCCATGCGAATAATTGAACGTCTCCTACTGAAACAGCACTTAAATATTTGCTTTTATTCCCTTATCCAGCTGCTTCTTGTTCCTTACATTATGTACTCTTTCAGCGTTGCGAACGTGGATTTTGGCGCCCAAACTTGTTATTTCCAATGTTGTGTATCCACTGTGATAAATGAAGTCAATCTCGCTTCAGTAATTTATTTTTTTATAGCTGTATGAGAAAACAACACGAATCTCACACCATCAGTCGAAAAATAATATTTATTTTAATCGCATCTAACTATGCAGGGTGTTTCAATTGTCAGAACAACCAATTTCCCTAATAGATAAATTGGACTTTTCGCACCTACCTGGAACGAAAGGTATAATTTGCTCGAAATATTATAATTTTGTAATTGTCGGGAATATATTGTCAATCTCATAAACACTTTCAGTTATGAACAATGTTTTTTCGCAAAGAAGAGCACTCATTTGCCGTAATATGGCAAAACATAGGTAACTCGCTTTTAAGTAGTTTAACAGAAAGATTTTTTAAAATCTTTTGACTCTTTTACTGCACTGATATCTGGAAGATAATTATGGTGGATAAGATTAATCTAAGTTAACTAATAACAGCTCAAAACATAACTACTATGACTCTACACAAAAGTTCTTAAAAATTAGGAAATGCGTTGTTACGTTTGTCTTGCTATGCCTAAGAAAAACAAGGGGGTGTTTAACATAAGGATCAGAACTCCTCTAGAAACGTAACTCTCTATATTATAGCCGGGAAAATTAGGTTTGAGTTCGGGTGGTTATTATGCGGATGAAAGCCTCGTAGTTTAAGGTTATTGAGCAAATATTTAATGGTCGATCTATATACTCGTATTGTGTAACTTTGTATAAAAGATGTCCAATATTTAACATTTAATAATAAACACTAATAAAATAATATGCGTACCTAGTTCTTCGCTTCGTATGCAGCAACCGGCAGTGTAATTTTATGAAATGGGGTCGCCTTTTTTGCACATAAGGTAATCGTACCAGGTAATTAAATATCTAGCATAAATAATGCTTGGCCGCATCAACTAAGCGAGTTACACAAGAAATTGTATATGAACGTATAACACTATAACTATAATGTGTAATATTGGAAAATGGTAATAATTAGTAAAATGACCGTATATATTAAAAAGGTGGCTCATCAGAAGTTCAGGATACACACCGTCTTGACCACGACGTACACCGTGTACGTGAGAACACTATATTCGTACAAGCTTTGCAAGAACTGGTTAGTAAAACCTTACCCAAGCCAAGGGAAGACTAGGTATTCTGGAAGAATCCAAGGATACAAAATAAACCTGTATCCGGGTAGAATCCTTCAAGAGAGGTTTCTGTGTCGTCTTTGATGAGTGATGATGAAAACGGTACTGTCGTCTAGTGGTTAGAATAGTAGGTATTTTAGTTTGACGGCAATTTTTTTTCCAAGGAGATGCTAATGCACCAAACTACTTGAAAACTTTCCAAAACGAAGATATATTATTGTTCCATAAATGCAAGAAACGGTATACCAACAACAACGAGCCGTAATAAAGATTATTCTGGCAAAATTCACTATAATCCCAAGAGAAATTTGTAATATTTTATTTAAACTACCGGAATGTAATCGAATGTTAGCAGTCGCCATTTTCTCAAAACTTTCGGTCTCTGTAGGAATGCGACCGACACCTATCCGTATCGTATTTTGTAGGCCTGAACGATGTGTGACCCACACTACGACTTAAGCCAGTTTTACAACGTAATAGCATTTTTGGATTGTCAGTTTAATAGCACTTTATCAAAGTGTGACATTGGTTAGGTTAACACCGTTTATTTGCTTTAAAAACATGTTACAGAAGTAATAGTAGTTATGTACTATTGCGGCCGAAAAAAGTGATTGACTGATTTTCCCGTTGTAAATATGGTTCTAACCAGTGACGTATCAATCATAATATATTTTATTATTTTTATTAGTGTCAATGTCATTGTGAAACCCCACCAATGATTTGTTGTCAAAATAATTTAAATGACATAACTGACGTAAAAATCCCTATTTACAACAGATGTTTTTTTGAAGAAAACGTACTACTTGATAAAAAATCGATTACTTTTTTTCGGCCGCAATAGTACTTACACGCGTCGAATCTTCTGTAATCATTTGTATTAATCGTAATAATGTGATATTATCAGCTCACGCTATTGAAACATTGGTGAAGAACTTTGAAGAAACGGGTTCAGCGCTTAAAAGGAACCTCAGAAGAGTGAAAATCCTATTCGAACACCAGAAACAATCCAGACTGTCAAGGATGCGAAAGAGTTTACAACGTTAGGCACGTCTTTGTCATGTAGTTTCATTGGAGATTTTAAACACGAGTTCGCAAAGACTTTTACATAAGGACTTAGACCATCACCAATACATGATCCAGATTGTACAAAAGAGTTAAAGAGGCCCATTTAGTAAGCCACTCAAATTCATTATATAAACGATGAAAATTTTAATGACAATCTGTGGATGTGATGAAGCTGATTTCATCCGCCGGGATACATAATTAAGCCGATTTTCGGTATGGAAACTTCTCCATCAAAAACCATCAAGGGTGACAGTGTGCTGTGCAATTTTGTCACTTGAAATTATAGGATCCTTTTTTCCGAGGAAAATGATGAAAACACATTAACAGTAACATCAGCCAGTTGTAATTCCAACAAGATGGGAAACGACTCATACTGCCAGATTTTCATTGAGCTCCATAAACCAACTGTTTCCTAATCACGTGATTTCTACAAATGGAAATATTATTGGCCAGTGAGGTCTCGATAGAATACCAGTGCAAATGTTTAATGCTTATGCAGTGTAAAGCATAATTTGCTCCCAAGATTAGAAGAATGTTTGCATAGAAATTGAGGACTTCTTCCAACAGAATTCCTAACTTTAGTCATTTTAAAGCTGTATGAAAACAGCGACTTGCAAGGCAACTAGGAGAATTCCTCTGGTCAGCACTTTATTGCAATCAATTTGGATAAATACCCTGACTCTTCTAATAGAGGTGAATGTATTTTAAAAATAAACAAACAAAGAATATTAATAATAAAATGCTGCTGTACATTAGTCTCACCTATACCACGACTAAAAAAAATGATTACCAATTTAGTTTAATTTAAATATAAATTGTATATATGGAAAAAACATAATTGTCTTATTTGAAACAAAGAAATATATTGATTTAAATTCAAAATAACGAACCAAATTATATTTAAATTTAGAAATAATTATAAGAGAAATATTTATTTCGTATACAAAAATAATTCACTTCAAACATATTTTTTCTTCTTGATGTGAGAATAGTTTTTTCCGTGTAGGAATTTTCATTGTAACAAAAATATCAAATAAACTTATTGGTGGATGCACATAAATTAGATTATCACGATTTATGCCAGTTTTATGCAGATTATTAGATTTTTCATTCTTGTAACTATACAATGTTATATATAACCTGTTTATTCGGGTTATATATTCCGAAATCGCGCTTTTTGCCGTTAGTTAAGGTCGGATATTAAAGATAACTTACGTGTCGCAATAAAAGTGATAAAGCATTTTCGTGATCTACGGAACGGCTGACGTCGTCGTTAGTCAGTATCAGTGTGGCAATTTGCTTCTTGCGTTTTATTTGTGCCATTTTCAGGAATTATGCCAGCTTTTGCGAAATGTGTACACAAAGTGGCAGCTAGAACTGTTGACGTCTCAATTCATACACTCACAAAGGAGATTTTCAACGAACTAATAACTTTACATATGTGTTACATAAAGAGCTATAAAATTATTTTATGAAGTTTGCTTTAATGTTTGCAAAAGGAAAATGTTTTATGCAATTTTATACCATTTATGTAAAGTTTGTGCCACTTTATATTTTAAATCTAATTTTTTGTATAAAAGGCTTACTTTGCACGCGTTGTGGTTTAATATATATCTCATATACCGAAAATATAATAGTGATTTGTTAGGATTTTCAGTAATTGCATTTTTAATTGTAATAACTTGAGATAAATTGGTTTAATTTGCATAAAAATGCAGCCTGGCGCTTTATCCGTTCTCACGTAACGGCATTTCATCACTGTTAAACACACGCGCAGCATTCACTGGCGAGCGATATCTACATTATATGTGTCAGATTATAAGCTATGAAGCTCAATTTACATAATTGTGTTTTTTGGTGTAGAGCGAAGGATGATTATTAAGCCTTGGCACGGGAATTAATGTTTGTGTGGGATAATTGATTATTAATAAAATAGTGGGAAAAAAGATTTTATTTTGTGTAGAAATATTACGTTCTCTAGAATATTAAAACTACTTAAAATAAAGAGAATTATTGCCACATAAATTACAAACTATAAGTAAAATAAAGTACTGACGATTGTGTACCCCAGGGACCAATATTGGAACCATTACTTTTTAATTTATGCAGAAGATTTATTTATTTAACTCACTGCAAAATTCATTTGTACTTTGATGCATCTTTAAAAAATGAACGGTTTAAAAAATACAGTTTTTGTTTGGGTGAACTTTGCGAACGCATTCTATCGACGGTATTTGGAACAGACTATTCTGAAAAACCGAGACTTAAAACTCTTCCTGTAATATTTCATATGTACTACCTATCTCGTTTACTAAATTAATATTGGTGAAGGTGAGGTACTTTTCAAACTTCTACCGTAATTGTAATTTTAATTTACAGAGAAGATGATATATGATATTGGTTAATATGTGTGTGGATGTAAAATTATTATTTCTTATGTTAGAAAACTAAAATAATTGTGTTGTGTTTCATCCGTATGAGAAGGTAAGGAAAGAGAGTAGGAAACATTAGATGGTGAACTTTCTTCTGCTCCAAAACCTCTACATTTCACTAGAACCATATCAACCTGGTGTGTTCTTGTGTTGTCATGATATATTAGAATTACTTAAGTACGTTGTTTATAATAATTCTCGTCCAAGATTGGTCTAACATCAAATCAAATAAGTGGAGATCATTATGTCTGTCAAGAGAAAAGTTTTGCTCATCCCATAACGCGCCCTATCAAGTTTGATTATTGAAGGACTGTACTGAGATAGATTACGATTTGAAATCTTACTGTATACTCTGTGTCTTTGATCATCATTGTTTACTTGACAACTTCAAAACATTAGTTCTTAAGTACGCAAACATGTATCTTAAACAAGTTTATGTTTTATTGTGCCGTATTCATTATACTTTCGGGGCAACGTCCTATTTAGGTGCCTTCTTAAAACGTCTCATAGTAAATGTAGGATATTTTTAGTAAAATGGGAGAGTTAAATCAATCATACATTTTAGAGGCAACTTTTTAAATATTAATGGATATATAGAGGTTAACTCGTATAATGTTACTACGTATGTATCTTAAGGTCGTCAAGTATGCAATACATGCCGTGGTTTGTGTTATATCTACCTTTTTTGGCGAATAGTTCATAATAATCATGACTAACCCTTGTTCATCATACCTTACAGAGCCTCCTAGTCTGATTCATATAAAAAAATGTATTTTCTACGATTAATCGTATGCCATTTATTTCTAAATCATCGTGTTAGTATCTGGTTTAGACGCATTTGTACAAATTCTCGGGTTTGTGGGAAGATGATGAGGGAAGTTATCAACAATGATTGACAACTGGGATATATCATAAGGTAAATAGAAAGCGATGGTGCCACTCTTGCTTCCGTCTCACGTCAACCTTACTCCTTTCTAAAACTGTGTGCACTTTAAACAGGGACCACTTCTTTGCCATAAAAAAGTCGATCTAAATTGACACCAAATGTAATTTTACTTTTCAACGTGGTAATTTTGTGGTTTCTAATGTTGCTAAATTAATTTAAATTACAGTATGACAGATTTGTCATATGCCAATGACTAAAACAGAATGAATTTTATTTATCCAGGCGACTAATTTTTTAAAATTGTTAAACAGATTTAACCAATTTTTCTAAAATATGCTTTTTCAGTATAAAAAAACATCCTAATATCTCCTTATTTCCAGATATACTAATCAAAAATCTCGGCTAAGTGCACGTCGATAATACTTTCTTACTCATGCTCAATTTGACACGAAAAAATAAATGATTAAAATTAAAAACATCATTTTCAATTTAATTTACTTATTTATATAAAATAAATAAAATGACCAAAATAAATAAAATAAATAATACAAATAAGGTAAATAAGATAATAAAGATAAAAAAGATAAATACGATAAATAAGGTAAATAAGATAAACAAAATAAACAAGACAAATAAGACAAAACAGACAATTGAGACAAAAGAGATAAATGAAATGATAAATGGGAAAAAATAAATGAGATAAACGAAGCAAAGAGACAAATGAGATGAGTGGGGAAGTGAGGTAAGTGAGTTGAGTGAGACAAGTAAGAAAATTGAGGCAAATGAGGCAAATGAGACAAATGAGGCAAACGAAAAAAGTGCTATAAATAAGATAAACGAGATAAAAGCTGTAAATGGGAGAAACACGATAAAAATACAAATAAGATAATCAAGAGAAAAAGAAAAACGAGATACATTAGACGACCGAGATAAATAGGATAAATGAGAATGGGTTAATTAGGGAGATAAGATAAATAAGATAAACGATATAAACGAGACAAAAGAGAAAAACGAGAGAAGTGAAACAAACAAGGTAAAATAAATAAAATAGTAATTTATTTCTCAGTCATTTCAGATTGGATATGATGAGAAGGTACTGTCGAGACGTGCTTTACTTTTTTAATTGAATGAAATTAATTTTTGACCGTTTTTCTTAATAATGGTCAATCTGCCAAGAAATTTTTAAAAGTTCTTTTCGGCACATTACCTCATTTTGAACAATTTTTATTTGAGACATTTTTTGGTAAGACGAAATTTTTTTTGGGTCCCCTTGAGAGGTGCCCTGCTCCTTAGTACACCCATTTAACTAATAGTCAATAAGGTTCTTCTCTGGATAGTACATGTAAAATTTCAGACACACAGACTCACAGATACATAGACTCAAAGACACACAGATACAAAGACTGTATGCCAATTCAAATAAGTTTTCTATTTTCGGGTCTCAAAACGGTCACTTTCATCATAATCTGGAATTTTATTTTTCTCACGACGCTAATACTTTCTCCATCAGTAAATATAGATGAGAGAGTAAAAATATTGTCAGTTTTTTTTCCATGAGAATATGTAATTTTGCTCCAACCTGAAATCTTTTCAGGTAGATAACAAATAGAGGTAGATAACAAAGAAAATATATGTTATGAAATATTAAGAAAGTATAAACACATAGATCTTTTTGAAATACAATACGTCGTACACTATTGTATTATTATTATTATTATTATTGTTTATTCTACATTTCAGTAAAACTGGTTTACTGTTGTCGTTATTAATTATTGAATTTAATTATTTCTAAAACCTATTTGTGGGGCGAAAATTAATTAATATATATCACCACTTATATATTTATTAATTGTTCTACCTAAAGTAGTGTTCTAATAATACAAATTAAAATAAATTAAAATGTGAAGGAAATAAATAAAATAAAACAGTAGCAAACAAATAATTCTTTGTCAGCACATTGAGAAAATTGAGATTTTTCTGAAATCTCTTTGTATTGTCACTCGCGTCTATAGTGTTTATCAGCTGCGGTCCCCTGTTTTCAATCTCAAATAATTCTAAAATATACTGTGTTGTGCATTTTGAATCTGAAAATTAAAATACCAACAATATACTACACTAACATTAGAAGAATAATGCGCACAACACAACAAATGAAATAAAATAGAAAACGAAGCAAATGCCTTGATGCAAAAAATACGTTGTGTTCATATCTCTGATATTGACATTGAATTTAATGTTTCAATCTTGTGATTTTGAATGAAGATATAAATAAAAACCGCTGCCAGTTACTTGGGGATCAGAACTTCCTCACCGTAGTAAAATTCGACATGTGTTGGAGTTTATAATAAAAGTAATTTTTGACGTTTCAAAAGTCACATTTTGACGTTCAAAAAAGTCACATTGGTGGAATGTCACTAATATCTTTTTTAGACATTGGGACCAATTTTGCTTATCAACGAACTCAATCTCTTCCTTGACCTCTAGAATGTGTGTACCAAATTTGAAAGCTTTATCTCAAAAACTGTAGCTGCTATCGTGAACCACACAAACAGACACACACACACAGACACACATTTTTTGTCTAAAATTTTGTGTATCGTCATAATTCGTCGAGATTCGTCCAGAAATGCAATAAAAAAAATTTTTACACGAATACATAACTTCTTCACTTTGAGGGGTAAGGAAGTAATTATAGTATTTCTTGTAGGTACGGGTTAAAACAGTATCGCGGAGTTCTTTATACTAAAATTGAAATACACGATATACAGTATGTTCGACAGAGCGGTGCAAATGATTATTATTTATTTAAACTAAACTTTTAAAACAAAATGTTATTGTGATTTTTTTAATCGTTCGAAAATGTAAAATTTACTGTAGTCGAGTAACATTTTATAATTTAAGTAAATTGTAAAATGATGCACAAGTAAGTCTTCGCAGACAACTTGTTAAGTGTAGATATTTTACCGAAATAATTAAAACTCTTTTTTTGGTAGAATTGCGTTTATGTTTTGTTTTCCTAACTGTGTTTTATATAATAACCTGTACATTCTTCATTAAAAGTTAAAAGTTTATAAATGAATACAAAGCGCAAATAAACTTTGGCGTGGTAATTGTGATTAATTATAGTTTTCAAGACTGGGAAACAAAGCGATATGTCAAGATAATTTGTCTTGGCACAATAGCCTCAGTATGGGAGATGCCAGCGAAGATACGCTTAGCTTTTGTCTGATTGAGGATTATCGTGATAGCTAGCGCAACGTAGAGTGTATGTCATACAGTGGTGGAGGAGCTGGGATGAATACATTCAATTTATGTAATGTTACTTTCACACCAAATATAAATGTTGTGTTTGTATTTAGGAATGGGTATACCGCGCAGTATGTCCGGCATTATTAGTACTTTAAAATAAGTGCAAATATCTTGGCCACAGATAAGGCAGATTCTATAGATAGGCCATTTCCGTCACTTGATCAAAACAAACTTTATAATAATTACAAATCTCAGTCACAAGCCACTCTTATTATTGAGAAAAAATGTTTAACGTAAATTTGATAATACTACATTGTAATACAAGTGTGGCAAGTGCTTCATTGCAAAACGATGTATGAAAGTATAAAACGAGTTTTGCAATGAAGCTTACAGCATGTCATCAGTTCTGCCTCTACTTTGCCAGCGTCCAGAGTCACGAATTCTGAGATGGGCCGCCATAAAAATTACATTGTAAAAAATTTATATATCTTAAAATTGTTTAAAGGTAAAATTAATTGATGAATTTTAATCATTTCCAGATGATACTATCTTAATTGGCGAAACGCGCATAGAATATATTACCGAGTGATTTGGCGTTTTTGTGGAAAAGTAAATAATAAATAGTACTCCAGGGAAATAAGGTAAAAATAAAGGCCATCTGCGGAATGAGGCCGAACAAGCTGAATTTTTGCAGAGACCTTCGTTTTGATGTTACAATGAAGCACAAAAAAATCTCATATGCCTACCCTTGTGCGACTTGAGATATCGAAGGTCAAAGGTCATGAAAATCGGTTTTTCGCGAAAATCTCGCGTCCAGTGCATCTGACGTCGTAAGAACCCATAACAAAACTTACGTAAAATAGTATTCTCTACAAAATTGTTCATATACATTTTTTTCGTACGACCAACCGTTTGAGAAACATCCCGATTTGACTCACTCGGCTCAAATATTTCAAGCAGAAAACTGCCCGCCAGATACAGTATTTCAGAACGCTGTTAGCTATGTATGGTGCTCCAAAGATGAAGTGAACCTTGACAAATTTAGATACACCCAATTCATTAAGGCTACACGGCTTAATAGACCTGTTAAATTGTCATCCCTTCCACCTACCAGTGAAGCAGCTCGACAGCATATTTATCGGGTCTACACCAATTACAGATTTGGCTAGGGAAAAATCTACAACCCGAAGAATGGGGTTGGGATTTAAAAAACGACATATTACATCCGAAAACAACACTACTGCCACCTGCTCCAGACGAACTATTAAATACAATATTCTGTAATTGTAAAAAGGGGTGTGGTGCGCAGTGCGGGTGTAGAAAATTCGGGCTGCCATGCTCCAAAGTTTGTGGTCAGTGTCACGGACAGGCATGCCTGAACCCGTCAACAGAGTTGCAAAACATCGAAGACTTCAGTGACCTTGAGCCTGAAGAGGTTTTGCCAACAGACATAGAGCCAACAGATATAGAGGAAGCGTCTGACGAAGATAATGTGTTGATCGAGGTGCTAGTGGAACCCGACGAAGACGAGGAGGAAGGCAAGGAAGCATAAGGCGTGGTGTGGAAAAGAATGTATTTTTTGTTATTAATTATTTATTATATATTTTTTTATAAATAACGGCTTTAATAGTGGGAATTTAATTTTCCAGTCTAACAGATTAAGAAAAGTGCTTTTATATTTATAGCTCTGCAGTATAATACAGTATTACCTATTACGAATGCGCGCTCCCGCTTTATCATGCTATATCTCGAAAACGTTCTTACGACGTCAGATGCACTGGAAGCGAGATTTTCGCGAAAAACCGATTTTCATGACCTTTGACCTTCCATATCTCAAGACGCACAAGGGTAGGCATATGAGATTTTTTTTGTGCTTCATTAGAACATCAAAACGAAGGTCTCTGCAAAAATTCAGCTTGTTCGGCCTCATTCCGCAGAGGAAGTTTTATTTCTCTGGAGTATAGGTGTAATATGTATACATCCAATTACTCTTTATTAGTCATCTTATACTTCTGGGTATATGTATATATTTTTTTAAATATTGGTCAGCCATATTTTCTTTAGTCAGTATTGAATTGTTTTCCGTTAGTATATCCAAATTCTCTAAGAAAAGTATTTTAAGCTTAGTATTTGATTTTTTTTTCATGGCTTAAGGAGAAACCAGGAAATCGAGGTCAGCTAAAATGATCAACCGGTACATTAATTGGAATATTTATTAAACTGCAGCTCATTTATTTCTTTAAAATGGCCTTAAATTTCTGAATTCGTTTTATGTTTAGAACTTTTAAAACAATTAAAATCAGGGAAAACATTCACGAAAATAATTGTAGCAAGATGGAAAAACTGTATTGCCAAATTATATTAAATGTATACTTTGCACAGTAATAAATTATAAACTTTTTTAATTTTGCGAAAATAAAATTATGCCCTATTGTTTTCTGTTTTCATATTGAGAATAAAATCTTGCTTGTAAAGAGTAACAGTATGTTAATTTTTACAATTTCTGTATTATTTAGGTCAATAGTTCATCTAAAAATGCGATACAACACATATTGATATATGAAATATAATATATAAAATATAGCATTCACTCATAATGCGCAGATCGCTTAATCTCATTATCTTCACGAAATATCAGTTTCGGCGCATTAAAGCAGAGTACCGGGCTGTGACAAAAGCTTGAATTCCGCTGAATCAGCAGGATTCCTTCTTCTTTTCGTGGTCGTGCTGTCAGAAAGAGCGTTTTACGATGAGTTATTGCCTATCTGTTGGACTGAAAAGGGGAAATGGGAAGGAAAAGCTCTCTGGAACCCAATCTCTCCAAAGCACGTGCACTATCACATCTGAAAACTCGCTTTCTAGATAATATTTTTAACAAATCTGGGGCGGCAAGGCCTATACGCTGTCTTTATATCGTCTTGTTTAGTTAGTCTGCATCGCTCGGCAACACGTTCCTAATTGATTAAAGGATGTATTTAAATTAAATTTTATCACAGCTTCGAAAGCGTAATCAATCAAAGCATACCCTATGGATACTCGACTATGAATATGAAAAGGAAATTACCAACCTATTTACTTAAAGCGCTGATATTTAATAATGATGGGACAATCATTACTAAGAACAGTTGGATGATAATCGTACTAGTTATCCAAAGCAATCAATGATGGATTTTTTTTAATAGTTATTGTAACGGCCTAATTGATGGGACTATACTAATAAAAGCGTTATGTTCTACTAAAATTGGGTTTTCAATAGTGTAACTGTAACAATTGTTTAATTAAACTAGTTAGTCAACGGTATGCATTCCATTTTTATGTGATAAGTGGAACTCAGTGTTAATAATGACAGAGAATTTGGGGGGGGTGACGTTCTGTTTAAAAATAAAACACTTCGGGAGGGTGTAGAAATAATTTAAATCAATCGTATATGAAGAAACGGTAAATTGAAACAGTTATTTACGTAACAAAACCGGAAAATAATTCCTTACTGGGCAAGCCGGTGAGTGCACTTATGACACTTCCAGGTGAGAGGCGTACGTATAATCAATTTGTGAATAAATTATGGTTAGAAATAATGTTTTGCTTACGCATGCGTAGAACTGCGGTGGTCAAGTTGTGTTTTAGACGAAAGTGTTTTACTTTACTGTTCTTGTTAGTCTAAAAAAATTTAACTTAAAATCTTTTGCAAACAAAATTCATAAAATTAAAATTGACGAATGTCAGGCACTTACTTTCAAATAAGACTGGATTAATCATAATTAATTGTTATCAGATGCAGTTGTCAACCAAAAGTAACATAATAATGCCTTTGCCAATCCCTTATAACAGTGACGTAGTTTTCCACGAAACACCAAAACACTATACACTGCACTCGACGCGCGTTTCGCCAACCAAGTTGGCATCATCGGAAGATGATTAAAACTAAACTTATACTAACAATCTACCCTAGTAATACCTAAACTATTGTCACGGTTCATCGACCGTCACGGTTCGTTGAATCATGACCCACTAACCAATAAAGCGGGCTGTTTGGGATAGGCCCTCTGTCACTATTCATACTATTTTTACACTTTATAATTGCCAAGCTTTCAAATGCATCCAGCTTTCTAGTATTTATTACATTCCTAATTAATCTTAAATTGCTAATATCTATTTTATGGTTGTTCTCAAACACATGTTGAGCTACAGTAGATTTATGTGTTCTACCATATTTGAGATGGGCCATATGCTCTTTGAATCTATCTATCAGTTTTCAAATTCACATATGAAACTAAAAACTCTGGACAACTACCATTTTTAGATGTATTAATAATTAGAAATAGTGACAATAAGTTAGAATTTGACATATACAGAAAAGATACCTGTTTTCTAAGATATATCCCTAAGGTCTCAACACAAAATGGCGAGTTTTAATTTTCTAGTCCATCGTCTATTAAGCTTCCCCCTCAATAATAATGATAATAATAATAATAATATTTATTTATTGCCCAATAGATAAAATCCAATTACAGGACAACTTACAAAAGTGTAACATTAAAACAGTATACAAGAAATGTAAAAAAATGTAAAAAACGAAAGAATAATGTAAAATAATATCATACATATTTTTGAAAAATGCCAATATAAAAAGAAATTACACAAAAACACAGATGTAAATACAGTTCAAGACACACTTAGTAACTATTAGCAAATTAATACAAAATAAATGCATCAATAAAGTTGGAGTATACTTTATATCATTAAGGTGAGATTAAGAAAAATAACTATTGGCAATACTCATTAATTCTTTTAAAGAACAGTGGTTAATATCACATAAATGGGCTATTTTGTTGAAATTATCACTCATAATATAGATCGGAGATTTAACAAACATGTTAGTTCTGGCATGATTGAGATTTGGAAGTTAATCATTGATAGTATGACTGGTGCATCTACAGTATTGTGTAATAATTTATACAAAAACGCGTAAGACTTGATAATATTCTCCTGTGGTCTAAAGTTTGTATTTCAAACCTGGAGGTTAATAAATTATGTTCAGTACCACGCGCCGGATATATATCCCATCGACTTTAAATGCTAAAAATTTCAGGAAGCGTCTTTGCACACGTTCTAGCAAATTTGTATAGGTATTATAGTAAGGGTGCCATATCAATCCACCATATTCCAGTTTAGAACGCACTAGCGAAAAGCATAACGTTTTGAGGGCTTTGATATTGGTAAAAGTTCTACAGTTTCGCAGCATAAACCCTAACATCTTAAGTGCGGATGCAGAAGTTAACCTAGTGTGTTCGTTGAAGGTGAGTTTATTATCAAAATAAATTCCTAAATCCCACATTAAAGGAGAGGTTTGAAAAAGAAAAGGCATTGATTAAGGATATAGCTGCGAGTAATGGATATTCTGTAAGTTTAATTGATAAAATAATTAGGAAACGAAAGTTTAGAGTCGCTTCGAAATTCCAAAACCTTTCAAAATGAAAGAGAAAATCCGAAATTTGTGTCGATTCCATTCGATCTTCGATTCACCCGTGGTATTGATAAGATTTTTAAAGAAGGTATGACAGTGGTTCATTCATCGGGAAACAAACTACAACAACTTTTAGGCAATCCAAAAGACAAAATTGAAACAAAAGAAAAGTCGGGGATTTTCTAAATCAGCTGTAAGGACTGTAATCAAAAGTGTGTTGGACAGATTAGACGATCAATTCAAACTAGATTCAAAGAGCATATGGCCCATCCTAAATATGGTAGAACAGATAAGCCTAGTGTAGCCCAACATGCGTTTGAGAACAACCATAAAATAGATATTAGCAATTTAAGATTAATTAGGAATGTAACAAATACTAGACAGCTGGATGTATTTGAAAGCTTGGAAATCATAAAGTGTAAAAATAGTATGAATAGTGACAGAGGGCCTATTCCAAATAGCCCGCTTTATTAGTTAGTGGGTCACGGTTCACCAAACCGTGACGGTTCGGTGAACTGTGACAATAGTTTAGGTATAAATAGGTTAGCATAAGTTTAGTTTTAATCATATCCAGATGATGTGAACTTGGTTGGCGAAACGCGCGTCGAGTGCAGTGTATAGTGTTTTGGTGTTTCGTGGAAAACTACGTCAGTGTTATCTTCACATCAAAAATTCCGTAAACCGCATCATTTTTTTGAAACGACTGCATCATATAAATATACATTCAATTAAAATTAATTTTAAATTGAATACAAAATGAAAAGGACTCTATCTAAATTATTAACATAGTCCTTACAGGTGAGTGCTTGTGGGTTATTCCCATCGTAATCCTTTGTCTATGCATAGTTAGATCAACCCATAACTGCATTATAGTATTAGATCCCTTCCATCTGGATCCGTGTATTTAATTTCCCTTTTAATGTATGGCCTTACTCATCCACCCCTCTTATACAATCTATCACAGCTCACAAACGAATAGCCAGGTAGATCAGCTGATCCCATTGATATATTATGTTTCCACAACCTCAAAACTCGTTGCATAAAATATAATTTTATCAAGTCGTCGACCCAATTTATTTTTGACTAAGAGAAATATTTGTCATTTTATCGTTTATTTTACCGGACTTATGATTCTTCTTTTCCTTTTCTTGAATTCTGGATGAAGCTCTAGTTATTATGGCCGTCGTTGTTGAGAATTTTATTTTCTTTGAAGTCTTTTCCAAGTCACTAGTATTTTCCTCGTCTATTACTCTTTTTTTTTTCATTCAATGCTTATGATTGGTATTGATGGTTCACTATTGGTTGCTCTGGTCTCGGTTCGCTCTATTAAGTTGTTACTGTTTTCCTCCATTTCGAATTCGTTTAGAGTTGGTTCAAGGTCCTGGACAGTGTATGAATCTCCATTTATATAAATTTTTTCTCCTTTGATAAATGCCTGTATATTTCGGGATTTATCCTCGTTAAGATGTTGCCTAAGAATCTTTTGTGTATTTCTTTCCTTTAAGGAAAGTTCTTCGCCAATAGTAATTTTATTGTCTCGACTTTTGTTGACTTCTTTAAGCTTGTAACAATTTTGAAGAAGTTCCCTTTTTTTAAAATAAGAAGTAAATTTAATAATAATAGGTCTGTTATTTGATTGTCTACCTATAGCAAATAAGTCATTTATATCTCTATGGTCAATGTTTAGTTCTAAGTAAGTATTGAGGGTCCTGATTGTGAAGTTAATTAAGTTTTCTTCTATATTGTGTTCGAGTCCAAACACTATAACATTATTTTTTCTCAAAGATTTTTTTAGTCTTTCATATTTAGCTTCTAGTGCATCATATTTTAGTTCAATTTCCTTCCTATTTATTATTTCTTCTTTTATTGTATCGTTGATGGAATCTATTTCTGTTTTATTTCCAATGTTTGTTTATTATTTGCATCTTCGATGGTTTTGTTTAATTTTATAAAAAACTCATCTCTTCATATTTTTATTATTTCTTTATTTGTTTTTATGTGAATATTTATTTTGTTGGCAGTAGTTTTTTATCATTATGCTACAGTGCACTCAGTAATAAATTAACACATTATAGCTTGGGGTCAAGCAAAATACATAAACAGAGTTTTTGTTATCCAAAAAAAGAATAGCACGTCTAATATTTAATCTTGACACAGAACATCACGTAGAGAAACGATTTTCCATATTCATCTATCTTTCCTAGCTCTATGTAAGTCTAGCTTAACACGATTTTGCTACACAATTTATTCATTTAGAAGTGCATTTTATGAACTCTTTTTTTTTTAATCACTATCTTCTTATACCACAAAAAGTTACTGATAAGAGTCAGTATTAACTTGTATGACCAAAAGTTTTTATAATATAAAGTTTAATTGGTCAATTTAATTGAAAATCATCAAACACTGACAATTCAACAATGTTTTTTTGCACTGGAATATGCACAAGACTTTAAATAATAAGATGATATAAAAATTAGATTCAAATTGATTGTTGTTCCATGAAAAAAAAACTAACAAACATTGAGAGCACAAAAATCCACAACTACACTTTTACAAAGATAAGTTCTTACTTACTGCCTAAAACACATGTATTCAAGTACAGTTGTGAATTCCGAGGTCAATTGTGAATTCTGACATATGATTGTGAATTCTGAGATACAATTGTGAATTCCAAGATACGAATGTGAATTCCAAGATACAATTGTGAATTCTGACTTACAATTGTGAATTCCGAGATGCAATTGTGAATTACATACTAGAAAAAAATGTATGGATAGTGTGGCCTTTCTACGCTTTCGTAACAAACAAACTAAATACGTACCTGGAAAGGAGCAGATGGAATCATCTGTGTTCACTGGAGTTCTAGTTTAGCCTGCCACAAAAGAAAGTGATTTTCTCAAGCATTCTCATCGATAAAACAATAAAATTTGAACTTTCACAAACATAAAAACTGTTTCTTTAATTTAGTTTAAGCATCATTGTTTTACCATCGTCATCTGGAGGCTTTAGTTACAATAAAATATGGTCATACCAACTGATAAAAAAATAAAGTCACTAAACCTAAAATAGCCAACAGAAATTTATTAATTAAAAAATTTGTTATTTAGATTAAGTTAGCTCAGGGTAGGGTAAATAATAAGAAAACATGGAGTTGTGAGTTATACCAAGTTTATTTTGAAATTCAGTTCATAAATGATTTGTTTTGTCTGAAAAAAAAATTTTCTTTCAATAGGATAACACCAAATATAGATAACCAGATAAACGCCTACATACCATTAAAGGTTTCATAATAAAGAGTGCACATAAAATATTACAAAGGTATAATAAAATAAATAAAATTCTATGAACTATTGTCGTGGAGTTGGTAGAAGTAGTGAGTCTAGTGAACCGAGTTAACTCGGGAAATCTCATCTGAAAATACAATAAACTGAAAAAAAAAGTAAGTATAAAATCTAATTAGTAATAAATCCACAAATTCATAACGATTTAGAAACAAAAATTTATATATTAAAATTAAACAAAATTTCATAAACATAAATTAAAATTCACTTTGAAAACTTTAAAACACATTATTTGGGCACAAAAGCGTGTGGCAGAAATAAAATTCATAATATATTTAGTTTAAATACATACATAATTCGTTTGTACAATCGAAGTTCATAAAAACATCAGTCGAATTTTCTAAAAGATTGATGTCACGTAGTAAAGCTGAACAGAGTAAGCAAACTACATTTTTTGCGGCATCGCGGCGTAGTAACAATAACAAACACAGCATTACATAATACAAAATTTAGCATATACAAACAATTCCGACTTTTTACACACCACAAAAACCATTTTAATGTGACGCAGTAAAAACCAGTTTCTACAATGAATATAACATTGTTGGGGGGTTCTAAACAATGAGGATCTCCTCGAATAATCTCATCTCTCATTGGAGTGTTGCTTAAGACGGTATATTGGCGATATACATTAAGCGTTTCAGATGTCTAATCCCAATGGTAATGGTGTCTTGTAACAAACTCTGTCGAAAGCATAGCCATAAATAACCCTTGATTCATGATCGGGGTGAGTATATAGACAGGCCAACCCCCACACCTGTCACCCGTTATTAATTAACAGAACACGACACCATGCTGCTTTCGCCGCGACGATAACAAATGCACTCCAAAGTAGACCATGTTTTTACCACCTTTTTTTACCGCATCGCACAAATTGAATTGTTTCAATACCTTAACTCAATTTCTAGCAAAACATGATAAATTAACTCACAGTTGATTAAAACCACTGAAATATTTGGAAACGGTATTTAACTTGGCATATATACGCCTAATAATATTTCTTTTAATCGGTTTTGTAAATTAATTGTCAATAATTAGTTAATTAATTACTTCTACTCTATTGTGCTCAAATAAAAATTAAATGCTGATACTTATTTTATTTTATTTCAAAATACTCTGTTTAATTTGTTTCATGTGATAGTTTTAATCGAACAAATCATGTTTAATAATTATGTTTTTACTTATTTTAATTAAAATTAATATTGTTCAATTTTTTTTGTGATTTTTCTAAATCATGATTAATTTTTTTCATCGAGGGAGTTCAGCCTCTTAAGATTATTACAATTTAGACAGACAATTTTCTCAGACAACTAAATAATAATAATAATAATAATACAAGGGGTGCTAAGGACCGGCAACCTCCGCGTGGTGCACCCAGGATAGACAGAGGCAACTCTGCCTGACAAATGTCGGCCGGGGGTGCCATGGCTAACCACCCTGGTACCCTTACAATCTCGGATTCCCTATAACCTAAGAAGGGCCCCTCACAATCGACCACAAACGGATGGGTGTCAGAGACAGGTGGGTGGAGCCTTACCGGATGGTCTCAACGTTGACAACCAAGGCATTGAACACAGATGCTTTAAGTGGACGAGGGAAGTTCGGAATGACTTGCTGACCTGCCGCGAGAGTAGCAAACCTGAGCGGAGGGGATACATGGCGCGAATTCATGCACTTTGGTGCGAAATGCATCCAGAGCATCGCGCCTTCTCTCAACAACATATGAGAGATCAAGTATCCTTTCTGCTCAGGACAGGTTACGTAATGGCACCCCGTCAGCTAGAGGAACTGTCAGCCGCAGTCCCACCGCGGCAATTACCAGCTGATGGGGAACATCCTTTAAAGTTCACTGGTGCAGACTTAAGGACAAGGGTTAGCCTTAACACCAGGGCTAACCTAAAGCCACAAGACCTGGCTAGAATGGACGCGGTCATCGATGTGGAACTTTCAGAAGATGCAGACATCTGGCAAATCAACTGTGCCGTGTACAATGCCGCGAAGCAACTCGTCCCTCGTGAGAGGTCAACCAATCACGGGGTCGAGAAAGCCAAGCGATGGCGTGTACAAAAAGTCGAAGGCAAGATACAGTCGGCCAGACAACACGCTTCCCGAATCCAGAGTGTGGTGGAATATAAGTCGAGTGGTAGAGTTTTTACTCCCAGAATCAGGCGCATAGCCACTGGATTAAGACGTCAACCCCATACTCTACATCTGACAGTGATGCTTACCATCAAGCAGCACTCTCTAGATAGGATCCGAGCGCTTATGGCAATAAAGAGAACGTTGAAGAGGCGGGTAAGGAGCATGGAACAAAACAATTTGTTCCGTACGAATCCTTCCCGCCTCTTTCAAGAGCCACAGCGTGTTGTAGATAATCCGCCGACTGTAGAAGATGTCGAAACCTTCTAGAAGGGAATCTACGAAACGACGCATCCATTCAACAGCGACACTCCAGCAATTGCACCCTTCGAGGCTCTGTGCCACAGACATCTTGAAGAGCCAGAAGAAGTGTGCCCGGCAATCAGTACGGAGGAAGTCCAACAAACACTTGGTACCAAGAACTTCGCTACCCCGGGCCCAGACGGCAATAACAACTGGTGGTGGAAGAAATTTCCTTCCACTCACCGCCGGCGAGAGTTTCCAACTCATGGTTGAACGAGGGGCAGCAGATTACGGACTGGTTCGTCGAGGGACGTACTGTGCTTATCCCCAAAAAGAGGGATCTTTCCGACCAGAGGAATTATAGGCCGATTACTTGCCTCAACTCCTGCTACAAGATATTTACACGTATGCTAGGACACTGAGGTCTGTTGATCCGGTCTTCCAGCAGATACACGAACAGCGTGGTGTCAAGAAGAGCATGGCAGGTTGCAAGGACAGCCTGCTGATAGACTGCTGTATTACACAGGATTCTGTGCAATACAAGCGGAATCTATCGATGGCCTGGATTGATTACCGGAAGGCATTTGATACAACATCGCGCGAGCTATTGTTGCACTTGCTCGAATATCTTGCGGTACCAGCACCACTAGTTAAATGCATAGAATAGCTGCTGCCACTCTGGAAGACTCGCTTCACTATAACATCAAGTGCACAGCGGGTCACGAGAGAGAAGGTGGCATTTAGGAGAGGAGTTTTCCAGGGTGACTCCCTGAGTCCTCTTTTGTATCTCACTGCTGCCGTTGCCTGTTGGGCTCCGCCAAACCCGCGGATATTAATGTGGACCACCCAGCGACCGGAGGCATAAGGTCATCCATCTATTTTATATGGATGACCTTAAACTTTATGCCTCCGGAGAGCGCGAACTACAAAATGCTCTTAGAGTGGTTGAAGAATATACGCGGGCAATTGGTATGGAATTCAGGTTAGACAAATGTGCAGTCGTCCACCTCAAGAGAGGACGATGCGGGGAATTCCCTGAAGATGCGCAGCTCGCAGTCGGAAGCATCCTAAGACATCTGAATACCGGAGAGACCTATACATGTCTGGATGTGCAACAAAGGCACATCCAGGATGTAACACAAATAAAAGATTCTCTCCGCGGCAAGTACAGACACCGTCTCCGAAAGATTTGGTCTTCCGAACTTTCGGGGAAGAACAAGGTGTCTGCAACTAATATGCTTGTCATTCCGATTCTGCTCTACTCCTTCTGAGTAGTAAAGTGGGCGGTAGATGAGCTGCGCCAATTAGACAGAGATATCCGCAAGATGATGAATATTCACAGAAGTATTCATCCTAGATCGTCCTTTCCTCGTGTGTACTTCCCACGTCAACGGTGAGGGGGGGGGGGGCGAGGACTCTTAAGCCTGGAGTGTACGCATGGCTGAGGAGTACTAGTATCCATCCCCTCTTACGGTTTGTAAAACATCACGAAACTGTAGGAGTGGGAGCAAGATTGCGGCAGAAAGAGCCGCAGATGAACTCGGTCTCGCATTTGACATCAGGCGAGGAGGCCAGCGATGTACTGATGTAGAGTCAGTCACCGAACTTCAGCAGCCAAATCGTCTGAAAACTTTAATCAGAGCTGCTGAAGAGGAAATACTGTTTCGGCAGTATGTCCATCAACCCCAGCATGGTGTCTTCTATAAGAACATAGAAACGCTGGGTTTATCGACCAGGTTAACATTCGCCTTTTTAAGGTCAGCCGGGCTTAAGTCAGAGATCGAGGGATTCAATATGGCCTGCCAGGATGGTGTTATCAACACCTTGGTCTATCGTAGCCGCGTGTGGCGTGTAGAGGTTCCTGATATCAACTGCTTTCTGCATGCCCCATATATGCGATTTCGACCTACGTCCACCGACATAACGCGGCGTTACGAGTGCCATACTATCATCTAAGATACTCGTACGGGGTAGACCAGACACCAGTGCAGCCTTACGTCCCCGGAGATGTTTAGTCCGTTGTCGAGAACAAGAAATGCTGGATTTACTGGAACTACTCGTTCCAGACAGTCAGGCTAATTCATGCCAACAAGCCTGACATAGTCCTCCTCGACCATCAACTCAAGGTGATGTATGTCATCGAGTTCTGGGCACCTGCAGTGAAAAACATCACCTTGAAGGAGGAGGAGAAACGTACCAAATATCGTGATCTCTAGTACGAGCTCCAAGTGCTGTACCCAGGCTATTCGGTCAAAATGATCGTCCTATTAATAGGTGTATTCGGAGGCATAAAGCCTCCGCTGCTCTCGGAACTGAAGATCATCCCGGTTTGCCAAGTGCCTGGCAGGCCAAATGCAGAAGGCTGTCATTCTGGGTTCTCTCCGTCTGCTTAGGGCACACGAATCTGGTATCTACAGTCACTAACCCTGCAGGATGTGGGGAGGGGCTGTAGTTAAAGCACCGGCACCTGTGAGTTGTCGGAGGCCACGGGAGGTCTGTCCGGCATCATATAATCCGAAAAAAAAAAAATAATAAAAATAATAATATCATCAACATTGAAACACTGGGTTGATCGACCAGGCTGACATTCGACTTTCGGTCAGCCGGGCTTAAGTCGGAGACCAATGGATTCATTATGGCCTGCCAAGATGGTGTTATCAACACCTTGGTCTACCGCAGCCACGTGTGGCGTGTAGAGGTTACTGACATCAACTTCAGGATCTGCAGTCAGGCGCCGGAATCGCACAATCTACGTACAATCATACAAAGTGCGCACACCTTGCTTTTTTCTTTTTTTTGTAAAAAAATTATTTTTACTTCCTCACCCCTCAAAGTGAGGGTTATGTATTCGTGAAAACAATTTTGAAATTTTTTATTGCATTTCTGAATGAATTTCGACGAATTAAGATGATACACAATATGTCAGACAGAAAAAATATTCTACACACATTCTAGAGGTCAAGGAAGAGATTGAGTTCGTCGAAGAGCAAAATCGGTCCCAATGTCTAAAAAAATATTAGTGACATTCCACCAATGAAACGTCAAAATGTGACTTTTTGAAACGCCAAAATATGTAAACTTTTTGAAACGTCAAAGTGACTTTTTTTAAACGTCAAAATGTGACTTTTTTGAAACGTAAAAAAATTGGACTTTTTGAAACATCAAAAATTACTTTTATTATAAACTCCACCACACGTCGAGTTTAACTACGGCGAGGAAGTTCTGATCTTCAAGTAATTGGCACTAGCGGCTTTTACTTTTTAGTACGACTAAGAAAAGCAAGTTAAAAAAAATATATTTTTTTTATGTATTCTGTTAATGGTCCCATGTTAGTGATATCGTATAAGTGGAGTGTTGGTGTATGTCAGTCTGACGCTGTGATGAGATGCATCATTTTATTTTGGTGAACTTGTAAGCACCACGCGGGAGCAGCGTATACTAGGGCCAGTCTTATAATAGTTGTGTATATAAGTCGTTTGTTTGTCCTATCGAGTCTACTATTTTTGGCCAAAAGTGCTTATAAATTTTTAGTTAGTGCATATGCTTTTAGTATGGTCATTGTGATATGTTTGTTGAATGTCATGCCTTTGTCTAAGTGTAATGATTGTAATATAAATTTTCACTGATTTATATAGGAAACATTTCTGTAAAAGTTCACAATATATCTTACATTGCAGTGGAATAAACAACAAAAACCTGAACGTGCTCCAAAGATAAAATAGTAAATATTATTAAGTTTTAGTAGCATCTTCTACAATCCTACATGGTTATAACCACACTTTGTAGTACAAATTTGACCATTGAATATGAGCCAGTCACTTTTTCTTTTACAAATTTTTGCGAGTTTATTTTGCAAATAACCTAATAACTTGTAGTTTAACTTTACTACAATTTCTTCGTGAAATTTAATACAATTCGTTGTTGTCCCTATTTGTATCGTAATTTATAGTGAAAGTCCATATAACTGTAGTATTTATAACACTATTTTTTCTGTGTATAAAATTTTTTTGTCTGGTCAGATCCTATCTTGGTACTTTGTTTTTAATTCTGGATGAGAAATATTAAGCATTAGGTGGTTTTTTTTATGAAGAAATTCTAGTATCTTCTACATAAAAAATCTTCATATTTTAATCTTCCCTAATTCTTTATTACTTAAATTAAGTTTTAGTTGAAGCCAATCTTTACTAGGCATTGAACTATATCAAAACTCCTTTTGGATTTTAATACTATAGTCTATTTATTTTCAAGATAGACTGAATGTGAGCAAAGAAACCTAATATCTGCTCACTCTTATATACGACGCGCATGATTACAATTCTGTAAAATAGGCGGGTTCGTCTTCCTCGATTTTATTACCGGTAGTCGGCGGTCCGATCTGATCACGTGAACATCACGCTCAGCTTTATGTTTTCGTCCAGTCTATCTTGAAAATAAATAGACTTTAGACAATTTCATTTATGTGTATATGCAAGTAAACCGAACAAAAATGATTAATGTATGGTGTAAGATAAAATAGAAAAAAAGAGATTAAAATAATAACAAAAAACCACAGTGTACGTAACAAATAATAACAGAAACAAGGAAGAAATAAAATCAGTTTACCCGATTTTTTTGTGAGTAAGGCTGTAACTAAAAATGTTGTCACAAAGTGTGTCTCATCATATGTTGCACATTTTCTGAAGTTTTTTTTATCGAATTATATATATATATATTTTACCCAAATCACCAAATGTATCAACACAATAGAGAGTGATAATTTGGATTATAATTAAATATATATTTTTTTCTAACTTATTTTCAACATAAAAAACCTCGGTGTCTTTGACGGTGGTAAAGGGATCAAAGAAGCCAACATTTTTTTTGTTGCAAATAAGTTTGAAATAAACTGTAACATTATGTTTAGTTGTTGATTCAGCATTACATTTAGTCACGTTCAAAGATAATTTAGTTTTATGTACCAGTATTGATTCTATCAATATTATTCTGTAATTCTATGCAATCATTTTCAAAAGCAATACTGCAAAAAAGCTCTAAGTCATCTGCATATAGAAGACAGGTTATAGTAAGGTTTCCAATATATCGTTTTTCACGTGAATGCTAAAGAAAAATGTACCTAAGTTAGTTCCCTGTGGGACTCCTAAAGTAGTAAGAACTTGGATAGTTAACACCGCATTATACAACATATTACTTTTTGTCACTAAGATTTAAAAAGAGCAATGAGATTATCTGAAAAATCAAAGATATTAAACATCTAGTAATATACCGTGGTTCAATTTATCAAAAGGAAGTCTGCATAAATGACATTCTGTATATACACACTCTTGTCAATAGATACTGAAATAAACTCCGTAAAAAAGAAATAAGTTAGTGAACATAGGGCGGCCTTTAAAATTTCATTCTATTTGGTGCTTTACGTGATTGAAAACAAAATGATGTAAGACAATTTCAAAAACTTTCAAGTTGTTTATTATTACAGTTGGGCTATAATTATTAACATCAGATATTTCCCATTTCTTACACAAAATGTCAAAAAGTGGATTTGATTTTATATCAATATTTTTGCAATATTTATTGTAAGATTTATCTCAATCTATTTTTATTTTGTCATGGCCTTTTAAATCCTTCTTGATAACTTGGGTCATCTGTTTTTTTTTACCTTTTCTCCATACCGTATGTTCATCTTTAGTCGTTTTTATTAGTGGAAAATCAAAGCAGGGTAAATATATATTCGTTGAGAGGAACAGTGTTCAAAAACTCGAATAAAAATAACGACTACATCAGCATTATCAGTATTATTTAAGAATGTGTGAAGTGTAGGAAAATATGAAATACAATCAGTTATTTAAAATATATACAATGCTACAAGGAAACCTTGATGATAGCTGCACATTGACAGCTATATGATTTTTTCGGGGAATTCTGCAAAGTATGTTATTTACCTCGTTCACAGGTTTACGGTTTTAAGCATGAAAACAATCAATACCCCATATTCATGCTAATATCCTTATTCAAGGAATAAGACATTTGAAGCTTTACTCACTTTGTATTAGTGTACCCTCTTCAAACCCGAAGTCGAGTAAACAACAGTTTAGTTCTATCATCTTCACAATTTATAATACCTATATTAACACTGGGTTGAGTTAAAAGGTCAAAGTTAGGGTGCGAAGACGTCAGAATCAATTTAAGGCGATATTTAAGACCCCGTTTGTTAAATTGAGGATGCCTCAGATTGTAAGTGTCAAGATTTTATTTATATATCTAATATTTGTAAACTCTAATTGTTCATAATCAAATAGACTGTCCGTATTTTAGTTATCACCCCTAAAACAACTCTTCAAATGTAAAAAGATTTATGATTTATATATACGGGGTGTTGCATTTAGGAACTGTCGCATATTTAAAGAAAAATGTGCAGGAGCATCACCGTGCGTAAACCATATTTCTGTCGTCTTCATCTTCTAAAAATCGTGGAAGCTCTTATTCAATAAATTGCAGGCAGACATTGTCATTTCGTCAGCAACTTTTCAGGTACTAGTTCTTACAGTTTGGGGGTTCTTATACTTCGAGGTCTTGGGTTAACACCCTGTATATCAGTAACAATGCCCTTTAGATAATCTTTTCTTCATTAAGTGTCCTGAGGAATCATTTTCTGAAATATTTGACATTACTTAAGAAAACCTTGTATATAAAAATTAACTATACCTACCTCAATAAATAACTAAGATAACATAATACATAAAAATCAATCAAACAATTATTATAAATTTTCCCTTGATAAATATTTAAAAAGACTACTGTAAAGATATAATTGTCTACTCTATATTTTAACAAAAAAAATTTAATAAATAGTAATGATAATAAATTTTACATTTCAGTGTATGTAGAAAACAGATATTTTTTAAATTTGTATTAAAAAAAATTATTGGTTCATTAATAATGTTTTATACCTTTCTTCAGTTTATACTAGATTTGTACAAATCTAATATTCCCAGAAAGGTTTTCAAAATACAAAGTTCGATAATTTAATGGAATATGTCATAAAAAGTTTTAAAATAAGCATTCCGTAGCTAGTGTAGCGTGCCCACAGAAAATAATAAACGGCAGATCGGAAACCAAGAAAAAAAGACAGTTCGTATCGAAGAGTTATATTAAAGTACCTTTTTTTGTTCCAGGTTTTGGGTTTGTCACATTTCAAAGCGAAGATGTTGTAGATAAAGTTTGTGAGATTCACTTCCATGAGATTAACAATAAAATGGTAAGTTTTATTATCCTGCCAAATTATTTTTATATGGAAAGTTGAAAGTTTTATTGTTAGAGTGCACATTCAAAATTGACTAAGACGTTTATGTATTTGTTTTGTATTTTATGTTCCTGAGATGGTCTTACTAATAAATATCATTTTATGTATAACAGAATCGAGGAATTAATTTAACACGTTTAGAACTTTTTGAAAACGGTTCTTTTCATAAAGGTTTGTTTTTAAGTTTATCGAATTTTAATCATCAGTATAAATAAAAGACAATATGTTAATATTATTTTTTTTTATACGGTACATTTCACTTTTCCTGTACTTACTCAAATATACTCTATACATATTTTTCATTGAAAACAAACATGGCAATTTGCTGAATATTGAACAAACTGATTTTTCTGTATATGGTGTTCTAAATTTGAGTATTTCTATAAAGGTTAATAATCCTTAAAAAAATCTTATCTATCTGAAACCATTTTAAAGAATGGTAAAACTTTTGTAATTTTGGGAATATATAAAGATGAAAAGGCAACTTTTTTTTAGTAATATGGTCACAGAAATGACAGATGAAGTTTAAATTTTTTGAAAAACTCGTCATCTTCATTTTTTAAAGCGACTGTAATTTATTTATATTCGTCATAATTTCAGCTACATATAGCATACATTTTATTGAATTAAATTCCAAATTATACATAAAATAATATTCATTCAATGAATATTGTAATAATTTTAACTGAGGATACAATTTAATATACAGTAAACAATACTCTCAAACGATAATAATAATTAAGTCACCATTAAGAAAAAAATAGTGTTGATTGAAAGTCCAGGTAACACTTACTCACTACTTTATTTACTAATTAGCAATTAACAACAATAGATTAATTAATGTCTTAACTATAATCACAATTAAACACTTTTAAGTGTCTTTCTTATTTCTTCTTTACTCGTTCACGTTCGACTTCAGACTGAGTCTCAGCCCACCGTGTGTCTTATTTATACATTTATTCACACAGTCTAGAGCATTCCAGAATATTCCCGGCCGTTCGCGTACAATTCCAGTTTCATCTAACCAGTCTGCACAGTCCAGTGGCGTAACACTGTCCCCTCCTTAAGCCTGAACGTCCCGATCAGGCAATTCATTGTTCCCTGCATACTTGGCTAGTCTTTCTATATGCACCACCTTCATCTTGGATTTTGGACTTTGCTGAATTCTATATACAACGTTGTTTAGTCTGGTGATGACAGTAATGGTCCTTCCCAAGGGTGGTGAAGCTTCGGGGACCTGCTTTTCATTCGTTGTGGGTTATATAGCCTAACCAACTCTCCCACCTGGTACCCTCCTGAATTAGACTTAAGATCATAACGAGTCTTCATACGGTCACTTGTTATTGCAATTCGCTCAAAAGAAGCCCTGGCGTTATATTGCTTATTTCTTATTTGTGGCCCCATTCTTGCCGCGCAAACTGCACATTGGCGGCACCAAGCCTCCACATCTTGACAACTGTTTACCAAGTAGAAACGTTCTCTTACTTTTGTCAGGGGTTTTGTTGAAGCCAAAATGTCCGCCAGACGTTCCATTATGCACTTGCTGAAGTACATCTGCTACGTGACACCTGGGGATTAACAATTTCAAAGTAACTTTCCTCCCATCTGGACTTTCCCACGCTCTCTTCAGCAGTCCATCCTCTACTATAAGGGAGTCCCATTGTGCCCATAAAGCCTTCAACCCCACTGATTTATTTGAAATGTCCTTCCAATCGGGTCGGGTCCCTCTTTCTTTCCATTTCAGAATAGGACTAGTCGCATTATTGTTTAACTGCGCTTCCCTTAACGATTCTTTTGTCCAATAATCCAGAACTTCAATCTTAACGGTATTCATTATTTGTACATTTTGCTGTTTTTTCGTACGGTGGCAAGGCTTGCAGTCTTTCTGACACGGTCTTTTGGAAAGGCCATCTGCTATATTCCCCGAAGTGCCAGCTCGCCAGTTTTCCTGCGGCTTCTCCATTACTGCGACTTTTACCCTCTCAGGGATGCACTGACGACGACAGTTACTCTGAATATGACCCACTCTGCCATACTTATAACAGCGCATGCCTCCTCCACTCTGTCTTCCACTACTTTGCTGTTGGTTTTGTCTCGGCTAGTGATTCGTGTTTATCAGTAGTTGCATCGTCTTTTGTACTTCGGACATTACATCTTGAATGTTGAGCTCATGACAGTTCCTCTTTATATGGCCCAATTTACCACACTTATAACAACAGATGCCTCCATTCGGCCTCCCACTACTTTGTTGTTGATCTTGCCTCTGCTGGTAGTTCGATTTTGTCAGTAGTTGGGTCATCATCTTGTATAGATCAGATATCAGGTTTTGTGTTGTGTTGTCTGGCTTGTCTTCCTCCACACTCACAGCTCGTACTCCCTGATTTGATTGTGTGGTATCCTTATAGGCAGCCTCAATCTCCAGTGCATGTACTAAAGCCTCACTACTAAGCTTATGCCTGGCCAACTTAAGAATTCGCCTAACTTCCTGGTCTCTTACTCTATCAGTAAATATACCAACTGCTAACTGTTGTTGAAATTCCATTGGTGCATCAGGATAGGCTAAATCGGCTAATCTTTCTACCGCAGCCTCGAACTCCTGGAGGCTTTCTCCATCTCGTTGTTTCCGTGATTTGAGCTGAGCCTGATATACTTGGGCGAGATGTTGGTCGTCATATCTTAGATCTAACGCTGCCTCCAAAATGCTAAAGTTTTGTTGCTGTGCGGCAGGAATTGTTTGGAGCAGGTCTAATGCTTGGCCCCTTAGTGCTAATACCAATGCTGTTGCTTTTTCGTCATCGTTCCAGTTATTTGAACATGCAGCTGCCTCAAATTGTCTCTTATAAGTTGACCATGAACTTTGACCGTCGAAGGAAGGTAGTTGTAGCCACCAGACGACAGTACTAATTGGCCACTCTTCTCTCTTAATTGTTGTTTGAGTCGAGCTACTTCTCCTCTGACTTCGGTTATTTCCCCTTCAACTTGGCTGACTTTTCTTTAACTTCACTGACTTGTTCTTCCACTTCGCCGACTTTTCCTATAACATGGAGAAAATGGCTGTCTGCTGTTCCTCTAGGCTTCTTTTTATATCTTCGTTTTCCTCCAATCGTCTTATTTCCAGGCCCTCCATAATTATTCTTAAGTCTTCTTTTTCTTCCTGGCGTCTTCTCTCTTGTTCTTCTTTTTCTTCTTGTCGTCTTCTCTTATCTCCAATAATTGTGAAATTGAGTGTTCGAGAACTTCCACAAAATGTCACTATTAAGGCTCGTTTTAAGTTTATAACTCATTTCTGTTAACACAGTTCACGTATCTTCTGTAGTTTCCAAATCGAATGTTCTAGAATTGTCACTAAAGGTCACTTATAGTCTTGTTTTTAAGCCTATAACACGTTTCCGTCGACACAATTCACGTATCTCCTGTAGTTTCCAAATAGAATGTTCTAGAATTTTCCCGAAATTGCACTAGTAGTCCTTTTTCTCAGTCTACAACACGTTATTACTAGCGGCATTCACATATTTGCAGCTATTTCTAAATCAAATGTTCTAGAAACATCTCGAAAATCCACCTTAAAGTCACTATTCAGTCTAGAAATAGTCTTCCAAACACTGTCCAGTAGCTTAATTCTCCGTGTTACCACTAATTTCTGAGAAGAACACTGTAGAACCTTTTCGAATATTCCAGAAATTTCTCTTCCGATCCACTTCCGACACCAAATTGTCACGTGTTTGCTATCCCCACAAACACCTATATGCTCGTAGATTCGTTGATTGAAAGTCCAGGTAACACTTACTCACTACTTTATTTACTAATTAACAATTAACAACAATAGATTAATTAATGTCTTAACTATAATTACAATTAAACACTTATAAGTCTCTTTCTTATTTCTTCTGTACTCGTTCACGTTCGACTTCAGACTGAGTCTCGGCCCACCGTGTGTCTTATTTATACATCCATTCACACAGTCTAGAGCATTTCAGAATATTCCCGGCCGTTCGCGTACAATTCCAGTTTCATCTAACCAGTCTAGACAGTCCAGTGGAGTAACAGTTTCATTCACTGGGGCACAAGTAGTCACTGTCAATGAGTTTTTATTCTACAAAATTTTGATTTAAGAATAATAGCTCGACTACAAAAAAGAGAATCATACAGACCGGTATTCAAAAAGTTAAAAATTTGGACATTAACTGATACACGTATTTATAAACTTTGTTGTTTTGTTTTCAAAAAACTGACCATTTTTCAACAAAATCGAATTGACCATGATCACGAATCCAGATTTAAACATAACCTTTGCCCAGACCGACATTCCACTACGCGATATCAAAAAAGGCCTTGATTTTAATGGGTGTAAAATGTTTAATGCATTACCGATATTAAGATGTCCGTAAACATCTCTATTTTTAAAAAAGACTTAAACAACTGCTTATTGATAAAAACTGTTATTCTCTTGATGATTTTTTTTCTACAAACTAACTAATCAATTTTTGTATTGTGTATAAATATATTTTCTTTTTTTTTATATTTGACGCTCTCTACAGTTATTTGTATTTATTGTACATTTTGACTGAGAAATAAAGAATTGTTATTATTATTATTATTAAACAAATGTTTCTGATTTGTAATCATCATCGAGAGGTAGCGATAAATTTCAGAGACAACGTTTACGTAGATATAATATATTATAAACATCAAATAAAACATTTCCAAATAGTATGAAATGATTAAATATTCGTATGTACTATGTAATAAATCTGTTTTCTTCATAAAATGGGAACAAAAAGTTAAAGGTTTTTATCAGGTAATTGGACGGCTTAAAGCTATAAAAAACAATTACTTGTATGTATCGCAATAATTAAAGTGGACGAAACCAAATACTCACAACATGATTTTTTACTTTTGATTCGATGTAATGTGAATGTGAACTTTTTTAAGGCACAAGACATTTTCTTTAACTTGACCCCTATACTGTATCTGGAAATCTTAAAGAGACAGAACATTTTATGTAGTTTAAATAGCATTTATTTTGCCCCATTAAAAATAGCACTCTTGTACCATGATAATAAGATAATTATTGTTTTAAGGTTTTCCTGAAATAATCAAACTTCCACAAAGTGGTAAAATTCAAAACAATATTTCTCACAGCTTAATAATCGCAGACGATAAAGCTCGCGATTTAATTAAAATGAGATAACAGAATTGAAATTTAAGATATTTTACATGACCATTGCATTCCAATTAAAGCAAAGTTACTTTGAACAGTATTTCAAGTTGTTAATCCTCTCCCTCTCCGCCGCTTCTAATTAAACACTATTTTAATATAATGCCGTAGCTCATTCTAGTTGTTGAGTGTTTATTACTCCAATGCTGCAAGCTAGGCGGCTAGACGAACATTGCATCTTTTACCTGACATCAGCTTACGATTATTAAGACGTGGTTTATTGCTTGCTACAAAATGCATAGTAGATATAATATGTTTCCTTTAGACTGTTTAAAAGTTAAATTATGAGTTAGTCTTATAATCTAGTCACCATCGAAAAAATCTTGAATACATTTCGAAAAAATAACAGTGGGGGAAATTTTATGCACAGGGGTGATTGGGGAGTAAATTAAAACCAAAAATTGTCTTCAACCTGTCAATATACCAATTAAAACGTAATTGCTTTTCCATAATCGTCCAGTTGACTGTTTTTAGTCAATTTTATGAGTGGGAGATACGTATTTACTGGTCTATCCCGGTAAAGTGACAAGGGATTAGTAAATTTTTTATCGATCCCTTGTGTCACTTTTGGTGTCTGAAACAATTGAAAATGATTAATCCAGTCTTTTTTTAATGTAACCGTAGTTGAATTTTATGAATTTTGGTTGCAAAAGGTTTCAATTTAAAAAGTTTTTCTAGACTAGCAAAAACAGTTATAGAAAAAATATTGTACGCAGCACACCCGGAAAATGTCTTTACTGAGCTCGCCAGCTTTCAAGGATTGCTGGCACTCGCCCCCTTTCAAGAATTGCTGGCGCTCGCTCGCCCTTTAAATTGCCAGCTCACCCTTTAAAAAATCACTCCGGTTTTCTTACGTATATAATATTAAATGATTGTTTCAAACCAGGGTATATTTGACAATTAAGCCGGCTCAAAAATAATTAATTTTAGAAATTTTGGAAATGATGAATAAAATAGGGGAATGAACTAACGCTATTATGAATATCTGATTTATTAAATGTAAAAAAAAAATAAAAACAGGGCCTCCACACTCTAGAGAGATCATAAACATTTAGTCTGGATAATTGGTAACTCAAAATGGTTGCAAGAACAAATTTCTAAATTTGTAAAATCCACGATTTCGTTTTAAAATTAGGTGGCACTGGAAGAACTTCAACATTCGGTCTTATGTTATGTAGCTAACATTCATCTCATCAAGTTTAAAAATTTGCTCATATTCATGGTCACACATATTATCTGTGTCATAAGGTCTATAATCTGTATCATAATGTTAGTGCTAAAATTAGATTAATAGGGTCAGATATTTGGTTTCTAAAAACTTGCAAATGTCGTTCAGTATTTCCAAATTTTGTCAAGTTAAATTTCCAAATTCTTCACACATTTCAAATAAAATTACAATGTTTGCAAAGCAGAAATGGCTGGATTTAGAAACTACAAGCACATGGACTTTACAAAAAGCTTACCTATAAGTTAAATAATTTAGAGCATGAACAATGGTGTGACTTTCAGAGGAACATGTTTATATCAATTAACGCGAAATTTATTAAGAAAATGTCGTCACAAAATAGAAAACTCAAAAGATTAATCGGTAGTACGTCAGAAGAAAGTGTTCCTCAAAGAGTTCTCATAATTGCAGAAAATCATTCCTCACAGTCGTTTGTTAAAGAAGAAATTAATCTCCTTAGTAAGGGATTAAATTTTGCTTTACCTGCTTCTGAAGGCATTTTAGATTAGAGTGTTGCAAGTGTTGAAAATTCAATTCAATACGTTCCTGATTCCTCTAAAGGGTTTGTCAGAGAAGCTTGCAGAAATTAAATCTCGACAAATATTGTCACTAAAGTAAATAAAAAGTCAAAATCTACAAAAGACAGAAAAATTATCAAACGGTTGAAAAAGATTGTTTTTATTTAAAAGCTGATAAGGGCAATAATGTTGTTATTTTAGATAATGAGGACTGTTATGGAAGGGTAGACAATCGGATTAGTAATGGTCCTTATAAGAAACTTTCTAGAAATCCATTACCAAAAATGGTTAGTGAAGTAAGAAATGTACTTAAATCCTGCAACAACCTTATTACTCCAGCTTTAAATAGGAAGTTACATGTATCAAAACCAGCTGTACCTAGATTGTACTGCTTGCCTAAGATACATAAACCAGAAGTCGGTACGTCCTATTGTTTCAGCAATCGGATCGCCGACTTACCACCTATCAAAATGGTTAACAGAAGAGTTTGAAAGTTTACCTATTGCACCACCTACTTTCTCTGTGATTAGTTCCAACGATTTCATTAATAAGGTGAAAAATATACAGTTGCAAGAAGGTGAAATTTTTATCTCCTTTGACGGTTGTTCATTGTTTCCAAGTGTTCCGATACCACAGACCTTGGATTACCTTCAGGATCTACTCAAATTAACCAATCTCAGTCAAGATGTAGTAAAAGAATATCTTCAACTCACTAAATTTTGCATGAAACAAAATTGTTTTCAATTCAACGATAATTTCTTCAAACAACATGAAGGAACAGCGATGGGTTACTTTGTCACCATTCATTGCCAGTCTCTTCATAAACAGATTCGAGACAGAAGCAAAAGAAGAATTCGAGTATTTCCCCAGGGTTTGGCTTGGGTATGTGGATGATTTTTTTGCAGTGTTCTATACAAAAGTCGCTGATATTGATAACTTTGTATCTAAATTAAACAGTCGTTTCGCGTCAGTTAAATTCACATATGAAACTGAAAACTCTGAACAACTACAATTTTTATATGTATTAATAGTTAGAAATAGTGAAAATAAGTTAGAATTTGACATATACAGAAAAGATACCAGTACTCTAAGATATGTCCCTAAGGACTTTAATTTTCTAGTCCATCGTCTTTTAAGCTTCCCCCTCAATAAGGAGAGGTTTGAAAAAGTAAGGCATTGATTAAGAATATAGCTGCGAGTAATGGATATTCTGTAAGTTTAGTTATTAAAATGATTAGGAAACGAAAGTTTAAAGAGTCGCCTCGAAATTCCTCGACCTTTCAAAATGAAAGAAAAAATCTGAAATTTGTATCAATTCCATTCGATCTTCGATTCACCCGTGTTATTGGTAAGATTTTTAAAGATGTAGGTATGACAGTGGTTCATTCATCGGTAAACAAACTACAACAGCTTTTAGGCAATCCAAAAGACAATATTGAAACAATCTAAAAGTCGGGGATTTACGAAATTAGCTGTAAGGACTGTAATCAAAAATATGTTAGACAGACTATATGATCAATTTAAACTAGATTCAAAGAGCATATGGCCCATTTAAAATATGATAGAACAGATAAGTCTAGTGTAGCCCAACATGCGTTTGAGAACAACCATAAAATAGATATTAATAATTTAAAATTAATTAGGAATGTAACAAATACTAGACAACTGGATGCATTTGAAAGCTTAGAAATCATAAAGTGTAAAAATAGTATGAATAGTGACAGAGGGCCTATCCCAAATAGCCCGCTTTACTGGTTAGTGGGTCACGGTTCACCAAACCGTGGCGGTTCGGTGAACCGTGACAATAGTTTAGGTATAAATAGGATAGATTGTTAGCATAAGTTTAGTTTTGGTTGGCGAAACGCGCGTTGAGTGCAGGATATAGGGTTTTGGTGTTTCGTGAAAAACTACGTCAGTGTAATGGTCACACAGTCTCAAAAACATGATTCTAACATGATGTCTGATTGGCAGACCCCAACATGATAATCACTCTTTAAGACATTATTTTTATTGGATTATTCTGCAACAATTGGAATTAATACATAACTTCCAGTCTTTATGTTTGGATGCCTTGTCTTTCCCTGGTATTTACCAATATGTATTCTATAGTGAGGAAACATTGACTGTACAAGAGCTATCTTTTACACTTGTACGCTTGAGTATCTTGAGTAGCTAGGTGCCCATTAACAATTGGTGATACTATTACATTATTGTGTGGTTAGGAAAATTAGTTTGTCTGTTCTACAACTTAATTCAGCGCCATCTAGATCAATAATTTTGTATCTTCAGGAATAATGTAAAGTATTCCTGCAGATACAAAATTATTGACATTACTTTTTGTGGTTGATGGTATTAATAACAAGGTAACGTTTAAAGCATTGTTGCTATGGCAATATTGTTATTTTAAATGATTTACCTTCACAAGCTCTTAATTTTTGATGAACCAGCAAAGTCATTCCCATGTTAGAACAGTCATTCCCGTGCCCTTCTTAATATATGAAAATGACGACACGGGAATGACGATTTATCGAGTATTTCTGAGATCAATATAATAAATATAATAAAATGTGATAAAATGTATGAATGTTTCTTATTGCTCATATGGACTACTGTTTTATTTAAATAGCATTGCGTCAATTATATTCAACTTAATGTGCATATATTCTTTTCTATAATTCAATATTTATCGCAAATAGCCCTGAAAGTAGTTGTTTAAAATCAAATAGATGTGCTTTACACTTATATATGCTAAGTTTTGTAAAAGTATAGAAAAAAATGACAGTTTCTTCTATAATTCGTTTTATTATTTATCATACATAAGAACGTGTATCTGCCATTCTCCAAGATACAAAAAGAAAATAGGGAATATTTATATATATTCAAGTTAAATATCAAGAAATTAAAATTAATTCCATGTTGAAAGGTCAAGGCAATGACGGAGGTGAAAGCATTATATATATAAAAGGTCAAAATTAGTAAATATTTTAAAATTGTTATCTCACTTCCTTAAATGTACAGATTAGATAAAACTAATCTGATAAAAATATCTCTACGTCGGGGATGTTATAGACTATTAAACAAATTAATTTGAGTTTCATTAAGATCTTTATTACCACACTAGTGCTGTTATGAATCCGTAACCGCACTGCTTTTTTTAAAAATAAGGTATGGCATAAATTGAAGCAGAATTTATTTATTTCAGCAATAATAACACCAGCAGCATTTATCTTTTATATAAATTACCATAGAAACACGTACATCAACCACTTTGTTAAAGCTGAAAATAATTTAACTTATTTTGAATTATACGTAAAATTTTCTGACATTTGCAATTTCTTTAAACAACATGAAAGAACAGCAATGGGTAACTCTTTGTCACCATTCATTGCCAGTCTCTTCATTAACAGATTCGAGATAAAACAAAAGAAGAATTCCAGTATTTCTCCAGGGTTTGGCTTAGGTATGTGGATGATATTTTTGCATTGCTTGATACAAAAATTGCTGATATTGACAATATTTCGGGTGAGTTAAATTCACATATGAAATTGAAAACTCTGGACATTTCAAAATGTATTAATAATTAAAAATATTGAAAATAAGTTAGAATTTGACATACACAGAGAAGATACCAGAACTGTAAGATATATCCCTAAGGACTCTCACTATTGTGCTGAACATAGAATAGAGAGTTTTAAATTTATAGTCCATCGTCTATTAAGCTTCCCTCTCAATAAGGAGAGGTTTAAAAAGAAAAGGCATTGATTAAGGATATGGCTGCGAGTAATGGATATTTTATAAGTTTAATTAATAAAATAATTAGGAATCCCTCGACCTTTCAAAATGAAAGAGTAAATCCGAAATTTGTATCGATTCCATTCGATCCTAGATTCACCCATGGTATTGGTAAGTATGTTGGACAAACTAGATGATTATTCAAGCTAGAATTAAAGAGCATATGGCCCATCTCAAATATGGTAGAACAGATAAGTCTAACATGCGTTTGAGAGCACCCATAAAATAGATATTAGCGATTTAAGATCCATTAGGAATGTAAGAAATACTAGACAGCTGGATGTATTTGAAAGCCTGAAAATCACAAAGTGTGAAAATAGTATGAATGGTGATAGAGAGCCTATCCCAAATAGCCTGCTTTATTGTTTATTGTTAGTTTTAGTATAAATAGGATACATTGTTAGCATAAGGTTAGTTTTAATCATATCCAGATGATGCCAACTTGGTTGACGAAACACAGTGTATAGTGTTTTGGTGTTTCGTGGAAAACTACGTCAGTGTTAAAAGTTAAATCCAATTTGAATTCGTTTATTAAAATACCACACAAATTAAATCGATACAACATAACATAGGAATGAACTTTACTATTTCATTTCGGTTATTTATTCTGCAGAATTTAATATTTCACTGGATCAGGCAGGATCGTTTTTCTACTGCTTGAACTATAAACCTACGTTTATACATTCTAAAGGAAAAAATGATGTAGAAGATACAATAGAAATTACCCGAGTTTTGTACTGTATAAAATGCAATTTACATGCTCCCCAAGAGGATGACTGTTCCGTTCCGTCTTAGAAACCTCCGCAGCCTTCGTTGAGGGGATAATGATACAAGAAAAGTCTAAGTGACAGGGAGTTATTAATGTGTTTTGGTAATAAGGGTGAACTCTAGCACCAACTCTCGACGCGGCCTTGCCGCTCCTTTTCGACGGACAAATGGGGCTGCCACTTAAAACTTTCTACCAAATATTAACCCATACTGAAGTGCTCACCAGTTTGAACATTAATATTGAATCAGGGCATCCGTTTTGGTTTCACCAGAAAATTCAGCTGGGAAATTGTTTGAATGTCATAAATAAAAATAAGAAATTAATTGTTTGGGATATTGTGTAGTATCAAACTCAGCAATTAAGTGTTTATTTACAAATACAAATATTTTCAAACATGTATATCTATACATTTTACTTTGTGTAGTATACGCATCTTTCATTGTGTATTTCAAGAAAAAATAAGACCATTTAAATTTTTTCTGACATTGCAATAGCAACATGCACACTGAAGAACGCGTACGTTCTCCAAGTACTGTGCAAAAAACTTCTGTACTTAATATTTTACAAATCAGATATAAAAAATTAAAATAACCCCTTAATGTACACTTAACTTTCACAAAAAATTATAAGTTCTGTTATGAAAAGGAGTGGATTAAGAAATACATAGCATTGAAAAGTAAAAAAATAATGAGGTAAAAAATTAAACATACTAAAATGTCCCATTATAATTTTAGATGAAATGAGTAGGAACTGCCATAAAACCATGAGGATTTTTAACGAGCGTTTTCCCGATAGGCCTATATTACGGGAATATTTTATATAATTAGTTAAGATGTTTTTAAATACAGGGAACGTGAATAGTGGCAAAAACCAGGAAGACCAAAGACAATAACTGCTGACAAAGAAAGCCGAAATAACAGAAAACCCACAACTAAGTACCAGATCACTAGCAAATATTTGTAACACTATCGGTGCTGAGAACACTGAAAAGAACAAACACTTTTCTTTATAAATTTAAATTGTTGCACGAACTCTTACTTGGAAATCCTTGCATAGGAATTATTTGGTGTAGAGGTTGGAAATTTAGCAGAAAGAGAACCGAACTACTTAATAAATGTGTGTTTTAGCGATGATGCTAAATTTTTAGTAAACAGGAAACTAAATAAACAACAGCAACGTTATAGGCGTAATGGAAATCCTCCCATACTTTGTAAGCGTCATACCAGTACCCTAAAAATTAAATGTTTGGGATGGCATTTTGGGATTTTACATTGTGGGACCTGTGTTTTTTGCAGGGGACTTAACAGGGGCTCTGTACAGGCAACTTCTTGAAGAGGAAATAATACCAAGAATTGAGGTAATAATTGAACAGCACCCGGATGTTGTTAAACAGCCAACGAAATAGTGGTTCCGCCTAATTTTTCCATACAACGTATTTAGATGAACAAAGTCCAAATTTTTGGATAGGTTGCGGTCTTAGGGAGGTCCAATTTTATGGACAGCGATCGCCTGACGTGTCCCGATTAGACTATTTCTATAAGGGCTTTATAAAATCCTAATTGTATCGTGTTTCACCCAGTAGAAATTTAGAAGAACTGAGAGAAATTATTACGGATACATCCAGGAAGGTGAATAGAGTAGTCCTACGCAGAATACGTGAGGAATTTTTGAAAAGAATTCGTTTTGCTGTTTAAGGTTATTTGCATATTGTATTTTATTTACTTTTTTTTTGTATACTTTTCGTCGTAAATAGATTTTATTCTATTCTATTCTAATCTATTGAATTATGGCTCGTTCTGAATATTTTGTATTAAATAAGTTACATGTTGAGTTCGCATCCTATCACTATACCCAATCATCGTAAGAATTCCAATTCTCTGCTTTACAGATACACTCATGCTATAAATTAACATAAATCGACAACAGTTATTGAGAAACCACTACTGAGGTAAAGTATTATTAAGTGATTTACTGTCAAAGACGATAATGAATGATAATACAAAAACCAAACAAAAACTGAACTACGTAAAAAACTAATAAAAAATGGTATATTGTTTTATTAGGATTAAAAGTGACACTTTGTTCGACGAGTAGCAAAAATTGCGAGTCAAACAAAGACTCTTTAAATCTGAATGAAACGTTTTTTCATCAAACGCAAAAAAAATTCGAAATATTTAAACATTAAAGTACATACATAATTATTTTCGATTATACGACTTATAACAGTTTTATCGTGTTGCTTGTGTCAAACACTATGTGATTGCCATGGATATTGTGTGGTTGCTAAGGACGCCAATAAATATAAACAAACATTCTATTTAAGCAAATAAATTGTGATTTATTATAGTTCATTATTAGAAAAAAATGTCTGATTGTGAAGATTTGTCGAGTATACCAGCAGAGGTGGTTGCAATTGCTAACGAAGTGACTTTAAATCTTCTACCACCAAAGTCGCGTGAAGTGTACAGTGCTCATATAATCGTTTTATGTAATGGTGCTCTGAAAAGAATATAAAATCGTATTCGGAAAGTGTTTTATTGGCATATTTTGCCAGTCTGTCCTCAAAAATGAAATGTTCCACTTTGTGGTCACAGTATTCAGTGGCGAAATCGACACTGACTCTCAAGAATAGCGTAGATATAAGTAAATTTTCCAAGTTGAATGCATTTTTAAAAAGGCAAAGTAATGGTTGTACCCCTAAAAAAGCTAGGGTTTTAACGAAGGACCAAGTTGAACAGTTTTTGGATGCTGCTCCTAACATACATTATTTAAGTAATGATGAAGGAATGTTTAAAATTAAAGAATGAAGTAGGCAAATTTTGTGAATTTTTATTTATAGGTTGCCTTAATAATGGAAATTGCGGTCGCATGTCGTTGTGATGAACTAATTCATTTAAAAACTGATGACATTGAAGATGTTAAGTTTGCTTTACTGATAAATGTTCCTCATACTAAGACCGGTAAGGGTCGGTCATTTACGGTTCTTAGAGAAAAATATTTGAGTATTTACAGAAAATACGCTGCTCTAGGCCAAAAGGTTTTGAAGAAAGTTGTTTTTTTATAAAGTATCGAAATGGAAGATGCCAACGGTCAGTAGTAGGTATTCATAAAATTAGTAGTGTTGCAAAAGAAGTGGCAAAATATTTAAATTTACCAAATGCAAATGAATATACTGGACACTGCTTACGTCGAACTTCTGCCACTTTTCTTGTAGATTCTTGTGGTGATGTTACTTGTCTTAAAAGACATGGGGGTTGGAGGTCGAACACTGTTGCAGAGGGGTATATAGAAGAATGTATAGAAAATAAAAAAAGTACAGCAAGAAAAAATATTTCGACTCGATGAACCTAGTACTAGCACCAATGGGCCTAGTACGTGTAATAAATATCAATCCCTTGAATCTCGATAATACAGCTGCTTGCAATAATGTAGAAAATCAAGGAAAAATTAATCAAGAAATGTGTTCCCGATACCACTAAGAGTGTAACAGTTTCAGATATTGCTACCACCACCGTTAAAAATGTTAACAGTGTCGATTCTTCTAGTTTGTTTAATTTTTATTCAACTTGCTCAAACTGCACTTTCAATATTACTATCAATAAATAATAACTGAATGAATTTATATATCTAGTCTAATCAATAAGTTTTGTATTTCATTTCATTGTTTAATAATTTTGGATTGTAAGAATTTCATATTTTAATTTAAATAAACTGAATTAATATGAAAATGCTTAATTTTACCTAAATATACTTTTAATACTAGGATTAAAAATACTTTTAATCCTAGGATTAAAAACATCAATTTTTGTGTCAGATTTTACCATTAAAAATGATGACTTTTGTGACGTTTGAAGAAAAACGTGTTTTTTTTTTTTTTTTTTTTTTTTTTTTTTCGGTTGCCCGACGCTGGACAGTCCTCCCGTGGCCTCCGACGCCTCACGGGAGTCGCGCCAGCACATTAACCTCAGCCACTCCCCACATCCCGCAGGGTTAGTGACTGTAGGCTCCGGAATCGTGTGCCCTAAGCAGACGGAGAGAACCAAGAATGACCGCCTTCTGCATTTGGCCTGCCAGCCACTCAGCTGATTTTTG